>JADLZL010007341.1:0-469590 GCA_015844335.1 Chrysopogon serrulatus
TTGACGTAGCTTGAATACTTAGGAGTTATTTCTCTATTACGATTAGATAAATCTTGACATGATTAGAATGCTACGATGAGATTAGTATTATTAGGGAGATGATTGATCATATTTATCGTATTTACCATATTTATTTATATCTATTGTTTATCTTGTGACACCTTTCTCGTTATTGAGGAGAGAGTTGACATTGGCCAAGCATCTCTTTATTCATATAAGTATATCAATACACTAGAGTAGATTCTTAGCAATGCCTTCCCGCTGGTAGAATATAAATGACAACCGGGTAATACTCTAGGTAAAATGCTACAATGGTATAATTATCGTCCGCTTATAAAGAACTCCTTAGTTTATATTTATCTTTATTTATTTCTTGTCACATAAAATTTAGTATAGAAAAGTTTATTCCCTAACTTTTACAATTAGGGGGATGACAACCTGTTTCACGCTAGAGTAAGGGTAAAAGAGGTTAGTGGCTGGGGTTGCTAAAGGCAAGTTAATTATCATCACCAACATTTCTGTCAGCCATGGGATAAAAATTCTGTTTTATTGTGTTGATGTTAGAAATGCCAACAAAGAAGTGGTCAATGCTTCCTCCTCTTGATCTTGGTGCACACATAATGTGCACACAAACAGTTAGAGTTAGAACTTGATTGATTAACCTAATTAACTCAACATGCTTTGTTCTTTAAAAATTGTTAAATTGGCACCGTCTCTTAATCCCGCCTTAACCAAATGAGTCAAAATTGTATTTTTATCTTTTGGAAGGTGATAGTCATACTTATATAAAAATTTATATAGATATAGACAACCCTTTCCATTGGTTAAGTAATTTTATTCTTTTTCTCGCCATGTGAACTTAAATGCAATATTAAATGCTTAATCTTCCGATCTTACCACTCATGACATAAACAAACAAAGTAAACACCAATTTTGTCTTGTTCAATGTGCCTAAGGAGGGGAAAAAATAAATAAAGAGATAGATTTGTTACTGTTGGTGTTTTTCCACCAGTGAGCCCATGCACTTGATCTCTACCTTTTGTTTTACAAACAGAACAACACGTCCGAGCAAAGTTTATTAATTCTACAAGTGAAAGTTTTGTGAACATACACCGAAAGCAAAGATGTCGTCGCCTACTATTAAAGCTCCTCTACTTTAACTTCTTTGGCTAAACCTAAGAACATAAGTGACATTACCATCGTTGGGAGGTATAACTATCAAGACCTCCATCTCTAAGATGGAAACAAGAAAGAGTGGAAGAAAAAAGAATCCTGTGGTAAACTTTAAATTTTATCCTTGCTATAAAAGATAATATAGTAGTTATCTAATTTATTAGTATTTTGTCTACATTATAATTTTACTTTAACATATTCATCTTTATAAATATTAAAAAGGAAATAAAAATCTTTATTGCTTCATTTACTACATCATAAAATATTAAACGCCCATAAATAAACTTGTGACAACTCTGTAGGAATATTCTTTGTGATGACATTAAAAAATAATAGCTTATATATTTACTTTCTGCATGGTGCTCAAGCCCCATAAGAATAAATATTCTCCGTGGGTGTAAGAATACAAATCATATATCATGCACACATATTTAATTTCTATAATTAAACTAGAAAATTCTAAAAAGAGAATCCCGCTAAAACTTTATCAATTTAAAATCAACCATAAGAATAATCAATTATTTATTGGCCGACGCTAACCCTTATTAAATTCAAGCCTCGAAGTTTTGGTTTTTTGTTGGAGTATAATTATACAGAATAACATTATGATTGAGAGAGCTCCATCGCTGGCACCCACCAGAGCGCCGCCGGGTTAGCTCTACTCTAAAAGATCATCAACACTAATATTGCAAACACTCCAGTTTGGGGGAGAAGCATCCCTAGTTATCAGGTAACTATACCTAGGCGATTATTAAATCTATTTTATATAGTCATAAAATACCAAAAATATATGAGCACATGAAGGTTCATGAATAGTATCATAGGAAAATTTAAAAATGCCGAAAAATATATGGGCACATGAAGGTCCATGTCTTTAGAGTCTTGAGAGTCCAATAGAAATAAAAAAAGATGAATAACAAATTAAAACCAAACAAATATACTTAGCTATTTACTAAGGTGTGATCATAGAGTGTGTCTACAAATAGTCTAGTTTAGAGTCAACTAAAAACTGGAGAACATTAAAATTTTGTCTTGAAGATGATGAATAGTTGCTCTACCTGTGAATTCCTTTCAAGTGCCTAGTTTTCAACCATGAATTCTCCTGAGTTTTGGACATGACTACATTGATATAAGAATTTACTCTGAACCTAAAAACTTGTTGGGGCATATGCTTGAGCTAAGTCTAGGTAATTGATTGATATGATACATGAAGGTCTAAGCTTTTATTTATCTTATTCCTAGCATTACTAAGTTCTGGAGATTTATTTTGAAAACCCAAAAATCTTACATGATGAGCTCTTATATGATAAAGTTTGAATTCCTGCCAAAGCCATATATGATACATTTAGAGTTAGAAAAACCTTTGCGCATTCATGCCGCCGCTTTGCATTAGTTTAGTCAACCTTTGTTGTACACCTTATGAGAGTCTTGTCATGCTTTTTAAAATCAAGATCACTTACGCACTCCACCCACATATGCATTCCTACTAGGATGTAGCTTGCAGTCATTTTCACTTTCATCCAGATCCACCTTAAAAATATTTTTTTCTTCTACTTTGAGGAGTAAACACCTAAAAATATACCCTATAGGACAACCCCCATTTAATTGCTCTAAGTCCTTATCATTATCCCTTCTAATTATTTATATTTAAAGGATGTATGTGGCTATGCAAAAGTATTGAAAAAAAAAAAAGAGAAGAAGAAGAAGAAGGGAGTAAAAAGATGGACAAGTGTCCCAGCAATTAAAAACAATGGGTACATAGATGCCCGCTTCCCAAAAAAAGAAGAAGAGTAATGATAGCCCATGTTTTCCCTTGAAGAGTTCTAAGAGAGAAGAGAGAGTTATTTTCAAAGAGCAAAAAGTAGAATTAGGACTAGCCACTAAAAAACCATATATACACCTATCCACCATATTCCATACACATGCACATCTTGGTTTGATTGTATGACTCACCTATCCACCATATTCCATACACATGCACATCTTGGTTTGATTGTATGACTCGATTCTCTGTGGATCCATTGTTTGACTTTACAACATATGAATTGCAAGTATGCTCATCCTTGTTATTGCCACTCCTATTAGCTCCACTATAAATCCTTAGCTGTAGGAAGACATGATGTCATCATCGCGCCTCAAAGTGAGATCCATAAATACTATATATAAAGAGACTTGAGGGTGTCATACAATCATGCTCTAAGCTTCATTTCAAAAACTTACAAAACTCTAGAATATGAGTAATGTGGAGAATTTAAGACATAGTGCTAGACTTGATTGTTCTATCTTTCGATTGCTCAAGACTTATGCAAAAGTCAGTAAAGCCCCATAGTTAAAGGTAAAATAGGTAAGTTTAAAAGTTAGAAGCAGTTTTGTCTAAACACGAGGAGTATTTCTATTTAAAAAGCAAGTGTACTTAAAAGGAATAAAAAGTATTATAGCAACTCCTGATCCAAATATATTAATAATTAGGCTTAGGTTGTTTGCCAAGGACTGGCAAAAGGTAAGCTTGGGGGAGTTGTTGACGGTGGATAACATCAACTTTTATTAAAACTTTAGACACAAAAGGACACAGGAATACACACTAGTCTAGGGTTTTAGCCCGACAATTTCCACCCAGTTTTGGTGATTTCATATTTTCCAGGGGATTATTCGAGTAAAAAACATAAAAGAGAGATTAGAGTGCATAATTATCCTAAACTTATCCGCGATGGCAAAGGTTATCCGGGGCGTTGGAAGGATCTAGAAGACACCGCAAAGCCGGGACCCACGAGGGGCCACCAAGTGGGGCTACCGCCCCACTCGGCACCGGTCGGCGCCCTCCTACTAGGGTTTGGCCCCCCTTAAAGAGTCTTCCTCCTATGCTTCCTTGGCACCTAAGTAAAGCATCCCTACATCGATCTAAGGTTGGTTTCATCCGACGGTGCACATAACATGAGGCGTGGATCGATGACATGGCGGTTCCTTGCCCTCCTGCTCCACCTCGGCCTATATAATGATGCCCCAAGGCTCTTCCTAGAGGCATTCTACACCCGGTGCTTCATATTCTCTACATAAATTAGGGGGTTAGGGTCCCTCTAGTTGATCTAGTTCTAGTTCATCTAGTTCTAGTTCATCTAGATGTAGTAATTAGGAGAGACTAGTTCATCTAGATCTAGTCTTATTTAGAGATTAGAGAGAGTAGTAGAGTAGAGATTCTAGAGGAGTTTCACTGTCGGTGCTTCTTCATGGTTATATTCTTCTAGATTCGGCTCCTCGCTAGGATTTGCGTTACGAGGTACTTTTTGTATTCAACATTCCAATTCAAGTAAGTTGTTCTTATTTGTTCTTAGGTTTACAACTCATACTAAGTGCTTTGATCTTGGTAATTACTTAATTGAAGTAGTATTTCATAGTGTAGGCATGGTGCCTAGGCTCCACTTCCCGTTGATAGGATCGATAGGCTCAAAGGTTTTTGGTAGGAGAGAACTCGATTTCTGCTCTTATTCAGGTTACTTGCCTAGCTAGAGCGGTATTATTCAAAGCTTACCGGTTGTCGGAACTAGAGTTCAATAGCTATTTCCTCTTTCTTGATATTATCTAGCCTAATTGTTGGGTTAAGTCTATAGACTTTGTCATCATACAACTGTTCCCTGTGGATATGATAATTAAAACCTCAGGGTAAAATGTGACGTCGGTAATGATATCTGCGTGCGCTTTGCGGATAATCTTACTTAAATATTATTTAATGGAGTGCGGTTAATTTATACCAACACCGAACCTTTTTGACAGAGGCGGATAGGATGCCCACCGTGGTTAATCAAGTTCACCCACCATGGTTAAGTTTTTTGTAGTAGTGGAGGGCAAAAAGGCTTCCTATGTGAGTGGCAAAGCGGAAGAAGGTGTCAAGTGTAAACCTTTGTAGGTTGCTAGGGGCAACCCTCGCAATGAAAATTGGAGTTGTAGTTAGGCCTGTTTTAGTAGAAGTAGCTATTACATCTTATTGTTCCAACCAAAATCAAATCGATGATGGAATAATGCTCTTGCCCTTTGTATACAAAATAGTCCTAAATATAGGTCCATGGTGTATTCATAAGCATCCAAGGGAACATTTTGAAATAGGACTTGCTTTGTAATTCACAATCTTTTGGAAATGAATATAACTAACAATCTCCCATTCCTATAAATAAAGCACCAGGGCTTAGGGAAGGTGACTTGTGGCATTTGATCTCTTTCTTACTTTCTCTAACTTTCTCCTCTCTATATTTGGCGGGGCTTAGGGAAGATGACTTGTGGCCATTCGATCTCTTTCTTACTTTGTCTAACTTTCTCCTCTCTCTCTCTCTGTTTTGGTGACAAGTCGCCAACAACAACCAATTGCTACTAATAATCACCTTGTAGGAACATATGTCATCTTTAATGTCCTAAAACTAGGAAGTTTGTTTTGTATTACAAGGTGGTCAAAGCAATTTTGTTTGTTATCTCAAATCAAAGAACTAACTTATTAGAAACTAAAAGATACCCCGTATGCGTTTGTTGCGGGATCTTTTTAGAAATATAAAACCGTTATACACATGGGTGATTTTCTTATAAATAAAAAAAGTTGTATGCATGACATGAAGCATTAAATGTTAGTAAAAAAAAGTAATTACACAGCATTGGTTGTAAATCATGAGATGAATCTTTTGAACCTAGTTGGTCGATGATTGGACAATATTTATCAATCTCTTTCTTACTTTCTCTAACTTTCTGCTCTCTCTCTTTAGCGGGGCTTAGGGGAAGATGACTTGTGGCCATTTGATCTCTTGTCTAACTTTCTGCTCTCTCTGTTTGGCGACAAGTCGCCAACAACAACCAATTGCTACTAATAATCACCTTGTAGGAACATATATCATCTTTAATGTCCTAAAACTAGGAAGTTTGTTTGTGTATTACAGCTGGTCAAAGCAATTTTGTTTGGTTATCTCAAATCAAAGAATTAACTTATTAGAAATTAGAAGATACCCCATGCGTTGCTGCAAGATCTTTTTAGAAATATAAAACTGTTATACAAATGGGTGATTTTCTTATAAATAAAAAGTTGTATGCATGACATGAAGCATTAAATGTTAGTAAAAAAGTAATTACATAGATTGGTTGTAAATCATGAGATGAATCTTTTGAACCTAGTTGGTCCACCATTGGCAGGAATAGTGCTGTGTGAGAATGCAGCTGATCAACTGCATCCACTTGCAGATACCCCCTCGGTGGATGCACAACACCATTTCGGTTCATTGTGACTAGCCAACTGCCTCGTCAATGACTTCCAAGCCAAATCTAGGTCACCATGATATAACTTCACCAGATTTAAACGCTCTTGATGTCTAGGCTGATCCTTGAATTCTTTTGACTCGTTGCGGAGCCCTTTAAAGTTATTGTGCATATCATCAGTAGGAAACTTATCCAAAACCTCTGTAGTATAGGGCATGCTTGGATAGAAGTCATGAAGATCTTGCGTGAAGGATTGGCTGCCCATCAATTTTCTGAGGTCATTCCTCAACAGCATAAATACCTTCAATGTCAGCCCGATCCAACCAGCTCGTTCCAGGAGAGAAGCATGATCGACAATCCAATCTTCCTCGTCACTATTTCTGAGCAAATCTAAGAAATGTGTAGTATCCTCTAAAGATATGTCCCAAAGTGATAGATGCACAATATGTTTTCAATCAGTGATCCAACTGCCCCTCAGAACCACCAAATGGGAAGCCATCCAAAATGATATCACCATGGAGAACCTTCGCCTTGATGTTCCCGGTAACACTGTCAACCAGCACATTGTCCACCACCGGATCACGTGCAATGTCATAACCTCTTCTTCCTGTTCAGAAAGACCAACCTGACAAGCTGTCTTTCCACCCTTCTAAACGTATCGGTTGACAATAGACGGGTATACGACCCATCTAAAGGGGGCCTTGCCAAAAGGCTGATGATTTTTACAAAAATCAATCAGCTCAACCCAAACCTCGGTCCCTTGATCAAAGCTGCAAAAAGTGAAATAATCGAACATTACTAACATCTCAGCAAGTAAATACACAAAGTTTCATATATATAAATTGAGATACTCAAATAGTAGCCATACAATTAGTCGTCCGACTAGAACGAGGGGGCGACCAGTTTGGATGGTCTGTTTAGAGAAACTGGGTTCCAAAGGAAAGAGATGCAACTGCTCTTGCTTGACGAATTCCATTGGAGAAATGAATGGCTTGATGAACATTGTGAACCGGTTCAGGAAGATGGTGGCATTGCTATGACTTTGGCTCTTGTGAACCGATTCAGGGAAGATGGTGCGCTAAATGCTAGTTATTTGCTATTGCTACTGCAGCAGTTGTTGCTGCTCGGCCTGTGTTAAGATCAAGCATCAAGACTAAATTAGTGTTGTGTTGCTAATTATGGTCTTCTTTGGTATTCAAGGCTTCTAGCAGCAATTCAAGCAAAGAAATGGAGTTTGGGATAGGAATATGGATTTTGGATAGTGCAAAAAAAGAGAAGAAAACAATTCCCACAATTAAGTCACCAGCTAAACACTAATGTAGTCTTGATGCTTGCTTAATTTTGTATACTATATAGTATATATATGAATATATATATATAGTAGGTATATGTCCTGATATATAGGGCGATCGCATGGGCGACTGGGGTCGACTAGGCTCGACTAATCGAAGCCGGGTCGACGACTAATCGCGATTAGTCGCCTGGTCGATCCCAAGGTGACCGGGATCGATTAGGCGACTTGAAAACATGGGTGTGTGCTTGTGTGTGTGTGAGTGTCTTTGTTCTCAAAGAACGCAAGCAGAAGATTTGGGAAGTCTTCTTTGCACTTTCCTTGTGTGTGTATGTCTTTGTGCTCACTTATCTTCTTCCACCTCTTGCCTAGAGTGTTTGTGTGGGTGCTGGTGAGCTTGCTGCTCACCGTGGGGTAAGATCAAGGGCACCAATGGTTCTCACGGGCTCACGAGGAGGGCAGCAAGGCCTACTGGGATGTATGATCCGCGTGGAGGCAAGGTGGTGATCTCGCGGGGCGTGGTGTTCCATGAGAAGGCGGCTTGGGACTTGGAAGACTTCGGGCTTGGGGAAGGCTGCTGGTGTTAGCAGCACATTCACCATCGAGCACTTGGTGATCCAAGGAGGTGGTGGCGGCGATGAAGAGCAGGCTGCTGCTGCAGCTACTGCTGGACAACAGGTTCTTCTTGCAGCGCTGCTATTGTTTTGCTCTTTGGAAGCAGGCAGCATTTGCGGCTAAACTGGCTCTTGCTGGAGAGCAGTCTCCACCAGCAGGAGCACATTCACCTCCACCACAGTCCCCTGCGACAGCAGGACAGGGGACACCACCATTGGAGTTTGCCTCGATTAGCTCAACCAGAAACCTGGTCGTCCGACTAGTCAACGACTAATCGCAATTAGTCGTCCGACTAGAACAGGGACGACCAGTTTGGATGGTCTGTTTAGAGAGCTGGGTTCCAAAGGAAAGAGATGCAACTGCTCTTGCTTGACGAATTCCATTGGGGAAATGAATGGCTTGATGAACATTGTGAACCGGGTTCGGGGAAGATTGTGGCATTGCTATCACTTTGGCTCTTGTGAACCGATTCAGGAAGATGGTGTGCTAAATGCTAGTTATTTGCTATTGCTACTGCAGCAGTGTTGCTGCTCAGCTGTGTTAAGATCAAGCATCAAGACTAAATTAGTGTTGTGTTGCTATTTATGGTCTTCTTTTGGTATTCAAGGCTTCTAGCAGCAATTCAAGCAAAGAAATGGAGTTTGGGATAGGAATATGGATTTACGGGACCGGTAAAAGAGAAGAAAACAATTGCCACAATTAAGTCACCAGCTAAACACTAATGTAGTCTTGATGCTTGCTTAATTTTGTATACTATATAGTATATATATGAATATATATAGTAGGTATATGTCCTGATATATAGGACGATCGCATGGGCGACCAAGGTCGACTAGGCTCGACTAATCGAGTGGCTCGGACGACTAATCACGATTAGTCGCCCGGTCAGTCCCCAAGGTGACCAGGATCGATTAGACGACTTGAAAACATGGGTGTGTGCTGTGTGTGTGAGTGCTGTTCTCGGTGTGAAAGAACAACAAGAAAAGATTCAAGGAAGTGCTGCCGCACTTTCCCCCTGCGGTGTGTGTATGTCTTTGTGCTCACTTATCTTCTTCCATCTCTTGCCTAGAGTGTTTGTGTGGGTGCTATTTTTTTATCACAAAATGAATCTCACTAACAGACTACTATTATGCATGACCATATGACTACACTAACAAAATATACATATACAAGGGTAAATTGTACCTCAATTGTGATATGGGTAGCAACTTTGCGGTGTCACATCAGCATAAGTGTGCGTTAGTTTTTGGTCGGTAATGAAATCCTATGGATGTTGTGAATCCACGATTTGCAGTTGGGTGCACGGAGTATGACGGTTCTGTACCAAGTAGCCCACGAGAGGATGAGAGAATAAGAAAAGAAGAAAGAGCGGCAGCAAGGCAAGGGCAACAAGACTCACCGGTAGTGGGGGTCGATAAGCTCGAGAAGCGAGAACTCGGTGGGAGAAAAGACCTTGGCTTAAGCTTCTTAGAGGAGGGCATCGTAGAGTCTCGAGAAGAGATATTGATGCGGGGTGGTTCGTCGGGTCCCCGGAACACGAACACACCGATAAAAAGAGAGAAGCACGGAGAAGTGCGGGTTCAATGACAACATGAAACGAGGATATACCGTGCGGTGTGGGGGAGAAAGCGCGGCTTCCTAGCCGGCAGAGTCGAGTAGGACCGCGGGTCCAACGCTGGAGGTAGAAGTGGAGGTTGTCGGCGAAATGGAGGTTGTCGGGGCGGTCGCCGCATCTCCAATCACGAAGCAGGTCGGTACGCCGCTGCCGCGGCCGCCACCGTTGGGAGGATCCCGCACCGCTTGTCTAGAGAGACGCAAGCCCCCGCCAAGAGATCCATCGGGCCGAAGCGATTTGGGGAGAGATTCGTGGAGTAGCCCTTGGCGCGGGGAGAGATTTCGTAAGTCGTGGAGGCCGCAAATGGGCGGGGAGAGATTGTGTCGCGGAGGCGCGCCATGGCGATTGGGCTGGCTGCCATCCGTTATAAGTATACGAGCGGGGGGCCGTTCCCCGCAATCCGATCGGGCGCCCTTGACGGGCCCAAAGTCGGGCGCAGCCTTGGTCATTTTTCAAAAAAGACCCCAAACTTTAATGAAATGAACCCTTTGCCCAAGTCTCCTCTCAGATGTTTTTGCTTAAACAACCCTCAATCTTTAATGGAATCAACCCGTAGTCCACCCCAAGCCTCCTCCCAATGAATGGGCCGTCTTTATGGGCGGTCTCCCTCCCCACTCGGGCCATTTTTATGGCAATTTAACCGGCCTTAGTGGATAAATTTGGCCTAACGTCATTTTTTCTATTTTCTTTGAGTTTATTATTTATCTAAAGCGGCTGAAATTTTGTATAAATTATAACAAATCAAATAAAAATCAGAAAATACCAAACTAGATTTGTTAAACTCTACACAACTAGCACTTCACGCTAAACACATAACAACTTATATTTCATTGTAAATTTATTGCTATAAATGTAGATCTAGATTCCTCAAAAGTTTTTTTTAAAATAATCAATAGAGTCATTTTCTTTATTCAAATTGCTATCAAATTTTTATGATACCTTACCCATACCATGCATAAAACAAAATGCTTGACTGATCTTACCTGCTTTACGATCAAAAAAAAATTCTTTGCCTACACATAAATATTACCCTACATATTAACCATTTTCTTTCTCCATAATAAATATAGCCAACAAAATATGATAATTCTATTTTGATACCTAAGATAATATTATGACACCTATGTGAAAATGACAAAGCATAAAAAATATGCACCTACCCATATACAATTATTATTACCTTTTGTATGAAATAAAATCTCGACCAACTACAATACTATGATGATGAAATATAGGCTCTAAGCGGCAACGCCTACCCTAAGTAGTACATTCCCTCAGTTTCTAAAAAAAAAAATAGTACGTTCCCTCCAAAAAAAAAAAAAAGAGAACAAACTCCTACACAACAAATTCAATAATCAAAATCAACTTAGAAAACAATATATCTTTGCTTGCTAGCAGCAATCTACTGCCTACTGTTTGACTGGTTGCGGCTTACTCTTTTTATTACCAGTGTAGCCAGCTCCTTCCCAGGAGAATTACAGAAATCACACGTCCATGCTTATGCTTGGTATGAGTATGACGAACGATTGGAGTACGTAGAACGAGCCTGAGTAGCTGTATTATCGAGAAACCATGACAATTTCTATGTGAACTACAAAGAAGGCTTAGCACACGTACAGATACAACAACATCAGGGAGTGGGGCAATTTACACAAAACATACGGAAACTGTTATACAGGCAAAGCAAAAGTAGGAATAATTTCATTCCCATTGAATCAGATCAGAAGCCGGAGCACAACCCGTTTGTCAGTTGCCAAAGCCCGACGGGAATTACAAACAGGACAAGGGCAGAGCAAGAAAAGGAGTGCTCCAAATTAATGGCATCTAAGTAAAAAGCTATCTTCCTTTCCTTTCTGCTTCTATGTACCTAAATAAGAGCCTTTTACGTGTATACCATTAAAAAGATGGTAAATCGTCAAAGTCCCTGAAAAGATCGAACTCTCATAAATATCTAAGTTCTAAACTTTTTTTCTCTCTCAAGCCCATTCCGTCCCGCCTTCTCCATCTAGCGATTGTCAAACAGACGAGGTCAAATGACTATTTTACCGACCAATGGGGCCCGTTGGTCAGCCACCCAAACTGCTGGGGTCACGGTGTCTGCGAGGCGGAGTTTGGTGGCGAGGGGCGGCGTCCGTTGGTGGCGAGGCAGTTCGTGGACGGCGGCGTGCTGGTGGCTTCGACCAGGCTTGGCGAGGTCACAGTGCACGGCGTTCACCGGCGAGCGCCAGCAAAAACGCTACGGGGGAGTTCAGGCCGGCCGCGGGGGCACGGGCGGGCAGTATGCTAAGTACTGTTGTCATGAGTAATAATTCCATGTTTTAATTAAGAAATGCAAAATTCTTGATTTTTGTAGAGTAAAATATTAATCCAAAAATCATGAAATTTTAGGGTTAAGCTTTTCATGCTAAAAGTAACCTCCACTAAAATTTTGGTACTGTTTGGAGTAAGTTTATTTTAATAACTAATTTCTACCTTGTTTAATGACCATAAAAAAATGATTAATAAAAATAACCATTAGTTAAGTAATTTTTCTAATTGAAATGTTGGGTGATTTGTGGTATTGGTTGAAGTCCATGAATCAGTAAACCTCCCTGGTCCATGGCATTGTTTTGTGTAGTTTAAGGGTAGAGTATGCTCACATGCTTAATAAATAACAAAATGACCTAAAGTAATTTATGAATGTTTCACTTAGGAATGATTTTCTTCTTGGTATTCCTTGAAGACCATGGATCATTACCACTCAAATGGTTCATGGCTTGATTGTGTAGTATTAGTAGTCGTCATCATCATATGTGTAGTAATAGTAATAGTAATAGTATCCTCACATGTGTAGTAATAAGTTTAATTATCAAATTTAATTAGCGGCTTTCAACAACTGTAAAAATGGTTAATAAATTAGTAATTAACCTTAATCACCATAGGTTTAATTGACTTTGGAATTGAGTGATGACCCTAGGTCATTAACTCTAATGACCTTCGGCAATTCAATTACATTGATTGCGCTTGCGTTATCCAAATTCGTCGTTGTTGTTAATTATGCTCTCTTGATGCAACTATATTGTGAAGGAAAGTTGTACTCAAGATAATAAAAAAAATTAAGTTGTTTCATCCATGTTGCCCTGCATCATGCATCATGTCATGCATTTCATCATACTTAGCATACATCATTTCATGTAGTATAGTTCACGTGAGAGCAAAGGATCGCGATGGTCAAATTTCAAAGAAGTTTCGTGGTAATCCAACCCTAACAAGGTGAATCCATGAAGATGTTGATGTCAAGAATAACAACTAACCTTCTCGCAACACAGGCAAAGCCCCGGATGCATTTAACATGTCCTTGAATTTTGAAAGTCCTTTATAATTTTATATTGATGATATGATGCATTAGGTGTAGGAGTTGTGTGATATCCTATATCGATGCATTCACCTTCCTTGAGATATAATCCCTGAAACCTGTTTTGATTTAAAATGCTTAGTACATGCTTCGCGCTCGCTGATAGCATAGGCCTTACAAATAAAATGTTTTCAAAGTTTGATAACAATATCCTCTTTGAGAAAAGTTATAAAAACCTGATGTTGCTTATTGTTTATCCTTTACCTTGGCCGGGTCAAGGGTACTCAATAAGAACATGATGATGAGTAAATTGAGACGCCGGTGGAGTGACTTGCACATCAGGGACCGTCCGTTGTTTGGCTCCTGGGATCATGAGGTTATTGGATAGTACTAGTCGCATGCTAATGGCGGTAAGCTCCATGTGACAGAACCGACCAATTTATATACGATTAAGTATGACGCGCCCCGTTGATCACGGTGGCACGCACATACCATCACGTATATAAACCCGGTAGTCTGCCGAGTGTCACAAATGACCTCGGTAAATCAACTTTACAACCAGGATCGTACTCGATTAAGCAAATATACATCATATACTTCGAGTTCAAGCATAAAAAGATATTACAATATGATAAAGAATAAGGAATGGAAGTTTAGTTTCAAATCAATTTACAATAAAGCATAGTTTAGAGATGATTACCAAATCAAAAGTTTGAATTGTATTGCTAGCTTAGGTGACATTCTCCAAGTGAAATAAAGATAAGAAGCTTTATACGGAGTAGCCGTGCCCACCGGCTTTTTAGTTAACACCATCTGCAAACAAGCACTTCATCTGCAACATGGTGGGATAAAACCCTGAGTACTCAATTGTACTCCGCAAGACTTACCCGTCAGGGAGAAGAAATAAAAGACACCAAGGATCATGATAGGCTATATGTGTGAAGTTTAATGGCTAGCATCATTTGCAGAAAAGCTTACTAATGTAATCCTTATAGTAATTTTTAGTAGCAGCATTAATGTTGAGCTACATTAGCGTCTTTCTATATCATATAATTTGAATTATAGAAACTATCATCCATAATGGGATATCAACCATAATCCTTCCATTATCATCCGATGTTCCATTTCTTTTCTACGTCTCTGCGAAAAGGTATGAGTTTCTCACTGATCCGGGAGAGACGGCGATTCGAATCGATTACACCGGTGGGTAAAGCCCATATCACATACTCGCAAGCCGGACCAAAGCCTGCTCGAGTCTTTGCCGCTCTATTCGAAAGATAGGCTTGATCACGCTATGCAAAGCTCATGGTCTTTGCATCCTCACAAGTCATGCCCGTTCAGCCCGTAGCCCGTAGTAGTCACGCTAGGTCTTGAACAGTACCCTTCCACCTTCCAATCGTCCCAGCAATGCATAAGCGGTTCAAGAACTACCTCGAATAAGCTAACCAGTTTCACCGTCAAAATGAGTTATTCGGCGGTTATGTGAAGGTACGTTCAATCTCACACCTAGATCCAGAATACGGCTCGGTCCTTAATCGACACAAACGGAACTAGCACGATCAGGTAACCCTGTCGGCTTTCACCAGAACATAGTCCATGTTCCGTCCGGTCTCCAATTATTTCCATTCTCATGATTCAGGATAGCATATATATATATCCGTAGTGAAAAAAGTAACCATCCTACATCTCGTGGGAGACATCGCCAAGGAGGAAATCACCCGACTTCTAGGGCTAAGCATGGCTAAACATTTAAGGAGAACATCCTACACACACTAGTGGAATAGTATTTGGAAATAGCTATAGCTCAAGGTAATCATGCAACAACGGTTTCATCCAACTCCTATTTACGTAATGCACATTACACTAGACTTAAAGTGTAGTAAAGTATTTGTAAAATGAGAGAGAGTGGGTTATGCTCCGGGCTTGCCCCGTGTTGCGAGGAAGGTTAGCTGTTAGTCTTGACATCGGCATCTTCCGTGGAAACATTTTGTTGGGGTTGGATCCTCCCGAATCTTCTTCAAAGGCTTGATCATCTCTGTCGGCCCCTCATTTTGAGAGTCCAGATATACCTGTATTTGCGCCAGGATCACGCACAAATACGTCCATTATACGTAAATGGCACCACGATTTAAGAGAAAAGTTCCGAGCTTTATTGATATCGATTAAAGGGTTCTACATCGTTAGGGCATAGCCCTTGGGTTATATAGAATGACTAAGGCCGCAAGGTGTTCGGCTTTATTACGGGGTAGATTCTAAGGCGAGACTAATTATTCTAGCGGCGTAACAACAACTCCACGGGCATCTTGAGCGTAGTCGAAGCCCCTAACTCCTACGATCCGATCCAACGCGTCGGGGTCTTACGTAGCTCCTAGACATCGAGGTTCACCTCCTCTTCATAGTCGCGATCATCTCCGAGGTCGTAGTGATGCATAGCAAAGAGAGGGGTGAGTACTTACGTACTCGGCAAGTCCCAACTTCTTGGTGGAAAAGAGTGATGATAAAATTAGGGTTGGGCCTAGTAGGGTATTATCCTCCTCACTAGTCGAGGTTAGTCCATTTCATAATCACAAGGTTTTACGTTATCTCATTAATCATATAATATTCTAATCATAGCGTCCCATCCCGGCATTTGTCCATTCCAAGGACGTGGCTATTCGAATAGATTCTAATAACTCTGCAGAGGGTGTACACTTTTCCCCACACGGTAGTTGCGATTCCTTCCCTGGCCAAAGGGTTAGAAAGGAACTACCGAGACCTAAATACCGATAGTATGCATTCCTTAGGTTTCCATACATTTCCACTACGGCGCTCGGGGTTGGGAGAAAGTTAAGCGAGGAAGACCACTCTTCTTCCTATGCCTAACCTGGACATGGAAGCTCACTTGCAACTCATGCCCTCACACACCTTGTGGAAGATCACTTAGCATCCACACTTAGAATATATAGATATATGTATATAGCTAGCAAATGTGCACCCAACAATTTTACGTGGAAGATCACTTAGCGTCCACGCCCAACCGTTTCATGGAAGATCACTTAGCATCCCTACGCTGTCTCTGCTCTACCGTTTGCCTACACCGGCCCCTAAGTGGAAATATACTTCAACCTAACGGGGTGTGAGATCAAGCCTACCCATATAGGCGTGTGGGCGCGTAGAAATATCACACAGGGATGAATAAGAGACTATGAACCGGTCCTTAGGGGTGACTAAAACAGGTATCTCCGACAGGATATCCTTCGCAGTAATATCCGTCAAGTAATCTACACCTAGATTACCCCTACCCGTTTCAGGTCATAACATGTATATAATCACTTTATCAAATTACCTTATTATCCCATTGTCACATTAGCTCATCATCGCTTATCGTATATTCTTTAATAGAGGATCAGTTTACAATTAAGATAGAAGGGTGGTAGAGGGGTGGAAATTAGGACTTGCCTGTGTGGTCAACACCGTCGATGTCCGCGACGTAGTCCGGGTCCTCGGTGTCCTGATGCTCGTCCTCCTCTGGCGGGGGATTTTCTATCGGGTAAGACTACTGCTAAAGGATAAAAGAAACACATACATGCAAGTATAGAACTAGGTAGTGGCACTAGATGCAATGTGTAGAGCATGATTTTAGAAGAATTTAGAAAGTGGTTTGACCTAAATCGGAGTTAGAATGTAAAAGTTATACATTTTCAAAGTTTATTCCAATTTATTTAAAACCCTAGTTACTAAATGGAATTTTGGTTGTAATTTATAATGCATGGATTAGTGTGCAAACTACATGGTTAAATTCTACATGTCAAGTGGTTTATTTACAAATTTTCCTAGAATTTTTCTAACACTAGAAAATGGAGAAATAATACTTTGTGTACAATAGCCGGGTGCACCTAGCATTTCCCCTAGTGTACCCAGGAAGGGTGTGTGTGCTGTCTAGCGCGTGTGTGTGTATGACAGGTGGGGCCGGGCGGTGTGGCGTTGGGCGGCGCCGGCTCCGCGCCCACGATGCGAAGAGGGAGAGAAGGGGGGGCGGCGGTGACGGGCGTGAGGCGGCCTTGGCGGTTAACGCCGTTGGCCCAGGGTCCCACGTGTCGGTGGTAGAAAAGGGAAGGGAGAGGAACGGCACGGAGCGGCGTGGGCGTGGGGCCGTTGGCCTGTGGGCCCCGCGTACCAGCGAGAGAGGGAAAGGGAAGGGTGGCCGGAGCAGGTGGGAGAGGAGGGCCGGCTCGCGGAGTGCTCGTCGGCGGCGGCGTGGCGTCTCGGAAGGGGAAGAGGGTGGGTGTATGCGATTAATGCGGGGAGCCGTGCCGTAGCTCGGGTGAGTTCGTCCCGGTGGGCCCCCCTCGTGCCGGCGGCGGCCAGCAGAAGGTTCTCATGGGTGGCACAGGTGTAGTAAAAGGTACGTCGTGGCCCTAATCGCCCGCATTATGCGTGTGTGCGTGTAGGGTAGCTAGGGAAGGGAGTTAGAGGCGCTTAGGCTGCCCGGCCGAGCCACGGCCGGCCACGGGCGGCAATGGCGCCGGGCGGAAAGGCGGCACACGCGGTGGGAGCGGACACGAGAGGGAAAGAAGGAATTGGAGGGAGGGAAAAGGTGGAGGAGAGGCTCAGGAGCTCACCTCGAACCCAATCGGCCAATGGCGCAGGGATAAGTTTGAATTTCGGGCTCGAATGGCGCTCGGGTTGCTCCCGAAGTCGGGGCAATCGAGCTCAAGCTTCGAGAGAGAGAAAGAAGAGGAATGGAGGGGGGAGAGAGAGGGTTCACGCCCTTCGCGGGGCTCCGGAGTGGGAGAGGGCGAGGATGGGCGCCGGCCGGGCCTCATTTATAGGCCGGCAATGGCGGTTCGGGCGGGAGATATTTCCCCGAGGTTACTCCCGGCGCTGCCAAGGCTGCTTGAATTGCCAAGGGAGGCGGTCTCGACATAGTGCGGCGGTGCGCAAGGCCAGCCATGGATGTGCTCATCCGAGCCCGCTCTGCAGCGGCGGCGGCGCGGTGTGTCGGGAAGGCGCGGGAGAGAGAGAGAAGAGAGAAAGAAGAAGCGGGAGAGAGGCATCGGCGCGCCAGGATGACATTATCCTATCCACCGCCAAGCGGGTAAGGCGGCAACGGCGAGCCCGAGGCGGCGCTCGCCGACGCGGTATCGCGTCGTTCCTCCGCTGGCGAGAGAGACGATGGGCGATGACAGGCGGGGCCCGCCCGCCATTGGCGCCGAGAGTGACGCTGCGCTGTGCGGGCCTGGCGGCCGTTGTCTCGGGCCGCCCACGCTGGGAAAGAGAGGGAAGAGGAGAAGAGAAAGGGGAGGGTAGCGGGCTTTGGGCTGGGCCAGATGGGGGAGATGGAGCCCGAGCTCCATTTTCCTTTTCCTATTCCTTTTCCATTTCTTTTCTCCATATTTGAATGCATGGGCTTATGAATTTGAATGGATTTGAATTCAAAATGCATGGGGTGAGTCATATGCTATGCCACACTAGTCCTATACTTGCTGAACACATCAAAGCAAAAGGGTTTTTGAAAAGTTTTTTAAAAAGCTCAAATTTTTGGTGATTTTCAAAAAAAAAGTTTTAAAAATTCGGGGTGTTACAATCTCAGACCTTCTCCGAAACTTGACCAACGCGATTCTTCTTCTCTCACGCACTACATGTAATGGAATGATGCGTGCTTAATGCTATGCGTGACATGATGCATGATGAAATGATTTACTTAGATAACAACAAAGGAAAAGCTACATAAGGTTCCATGTGTGCAATTCTCTTTCTCTCGATGACAACACTATATTATCAAGTTTACTTTTAACTTCCGTTGGGTACGTGTATATCTCTTCTCCGGAAAAGATATTATAACTACTTGTAAACAAATATATACTAGCTAATATAACCTATTCTTTAGCATTAATAATCAAGTTGTCGAGGATCATTTGGGTTGTATGATCTAAGGTCCACAATCAATCCAAAAAGTCACACAAGGTCATCACGTGTTTAATCCTTTTCAAAAGCTATAGCAAAGAAGCATCAAGATCATTACTTAACTAGCTAGGGGTAGCACTTATTAGTTTAAGTTGAATAATATTTAATTAAATTCAAGATACTTCAGTCATGACAAGCTTTACCACTCAAGATATTACTAAACTCTTTAAGCACACAAAAGTTATATGGATCAAGCAATCAATTCAAATTATAAAAGCAAAACAGAACAGCAGCAAGCCTCAAATTCTTTTAATTATAACTGGGGATCTAGACATCCAGTAGGGGTGTTTTTAGACTTTTGGAAAGTTCATAAAGTTGTCTACAACTTTGTTATTCATGTCCAAAGGTGATTCTACACTTAACAAGGTCAAACAGCCTGAGGAAACAGTTCTGTCCAGAATTAGGACAGATTCTGTCCCTGAGTTCAACATACTCATAACCAGGGCTATAGACCACCAAAAGTGGTGATCCAAGACAATTTGGAAAGCTCATTAAAAATACTACAACTCTCTAATTATCACCAAAAGGTGATTCACAAGTTATCTAAGTCAAACAGTTTGATCTTTCAGGACTGCACAGGAAGTAGGCAGAATTTGATTGTTATATTGGACAATCTATAACTCCCAATATTGTTGTCCAAAATTCATGGAATTTTGGGACAAACTAGATATGGAAATTCTCTACAACTTTTGTATTTAATATATCCACAGAAAAACATAATTTGAATTATGAAAACATCCTCTAGACAGAAACAGCTCCTGCTGTCCTACTAACACACATGTGTAACCAAATCTGTACTTGTTCCATTAATCAAGTCAAGCATGAGCAAGCATGGACATGGGTCATGAACTACTATCAACATTTCTATGTACAGGTACACTTACTTACTTAAGCCATAGTAAAATGAGGATAATTCGAGAACTCACATGCATGCATGATTTAAAAAAAAAAAATACTTAAGCTCTTTTTAGTTATTCAATCTACAGGTGGATTACGGGCATATTGGCAAGTAAAGCAATCAAGTTGCCTAAGGACAGCAAGGGTTTTGTGTTCCTAGGTCTTCATCCAAATATTAAAATGTATTTAAGCTTGATAATTATTCACACCATTATTTAGACACTTATATTAGAAAAAAAATATTTCTTTTTATTAACATAGCACATGACCATTAGCTTGTTAAATGAACTACTACCTCTATTCCACTAGCAGGGTATCATGGTTCTCATAACTCATATATGTGCCAAAGGTTTTATGAGATTTTATAAAAGCAACTACTTAAGTTGTTATAACATTTATTAAGTATGAAAAAAAGCATTCTTTTTTATTAACATGGTAAGTGAGAGTATATCAGGATTAATTAATTAGCTTGCCAGGTGGATGTATACACAATACTTAACAAAGTATGGCCATGAGGTAGTTAAGGGTAAGCATTCCATGGGCTGCACCCAACTCAAAAGGAAGCAAGTTCACCTTACTATTTATTTAACCCTAGCTTTATTAATCATATGATGAGCATAGTCATTAAGTAAATTAATCAACTACTACATGGCGAGCATGATCACATGAAGATAAACATCCCACTGCCCTGGGACAGCTCGGATGACATGTTTCAAAGTTACCAGCAAAAACAACACTAAATTCCCTTTTTTTCTTTTTATTAATTGATTAGTTGCTACGTGTAAGATTAATACAATATAAATCTAAACATATCAAGCCATGGATCAATGGTGAGCAAGGTAATTCATGGTCTTCAAGTAATACCAAAGTCACTCAAGTTGATTAATAAAACAACTAAATTAATTAATCATTTATTAACCATTTTTACGGTTATCAAACAACCCCAAAAAATTATGCTCTGAAATGAAAGTGCTCCAAACAGCATAAAAAATTTTAGTGGAAGTTTCTTTTAGTAATAAAAGCTTAACCATGAATTTTCAAGATTTTTGATTAATATATAAGCCTACAAAATTCAGAGATCAAGCATTTCTTAATTAAAGGGCTGAATTTTAATTTATGCAAAAAGTACTAAACATGGCAAACTCATATTTTTGTCTGGTATAGTAAATCACACAGATCATAGCACACTTTTCCTCATACTTTTATCACGTAAAATTATTTAGTTATGAATTATCAAGAATCAGCACATAAAATCATCTTTCTGAAAACAATAAAAAGTCACAACCTTAAACAGGCTCGGCCTGTTGGTTTTTGGGCCGCGAACACGGCCCATGCTGGCCCGAGGCGGCACAGCACCGGCCCAGCTCCCATCTCCCTCTCTCCCTCTTCTTCTTCCTTGGTTCAAGCAGGGCGGCGGCTAGGAGCTGGCTGGGGCTTGCCAGCGGCGGCGGATGGCCGGCCAGTGGTGGCGTTGTGGGCTGGCATGGGCTCTGGCCAACGGCGCATCTGTCGGTGCCTTCGTCTTGGTCAGAGGGTGACCGGAACAAGTGGACCGGTGACCATGGCGGCTCGATGGCCCTGTGCACGGCGGCGCGGCAGTGAAATCGCCGTTGCGGGGCACAACTGACCTGGAGAAGGGAAAGGGATGATTCGGTGTGCTCACCAAGGTGCGGTGCTTGCGCTAATTGAGGCGGGTCGAGGCGGATGGAGTTCGGCCGCGGCGGAGCAGCTCGCGGCGGCGCACATGGCGGATCGACAGTGGAGAAAAAGACAACGGCTAGACGATTCCGGCAGCTAGAGCTCGCACAGTTTGATGCAAATGGTGCGCTATAATATGGCGAAGCAGTGTGCACGTGCTAGAGGGCCGAGGAGGAGCACGGCGTGCCAATTTTGGCCGGCGGATGTGATGGCCGGAGTTGGAGCAGAAGAAAGGAAAAGAGACTGTGGCGGCCGGTGCTCAGCTTTTATATGGAATGGATAGGTCAGTGAGGTGGCCAGGAGCTTTGCGGGCAGGGCCAGGTGGTTGGCGACGCGTGATGGCCGGCGATGGCGCGAGAAATGCCACGGCGACGCCGGTGGCCAGTGAGAGCAGAGGAGAAAAGGAGAATGGCAAGGACGTGTCGTGTACTGTAGCAGTCTGAACCCTCTCTGTTCTTCCCTCTCTATCTCACTGCCCAAGAAGCCAAATTGGAAAACAATTGCACCGTGTTGATCTTCTATAGGTGCACTTCAACTTTGCTTAAAGACTGAAGAACTAACTCGAATTAGTTTGCAAATTATAAGCTCCTAAACATTACTAAAAACAAACTGACCACACTCATTCAGTTAAACAAAAGGATAATTACAGTGGTTAGCTAAGTTTAGCATTTAATGAAAGATTAACCAACATGGAACAAGCTCAACCAACTTAATGACATTAAAGTACAAACATTGTACAAATAAATGATGCCATTTTGCCATAGTTGCATTTTTGGAGAGATGTTTTCCACAGCCACAAAAAACTCAACGAAATAACTGGAATTCCAGACTTAGAAATTCTTCCAAGTCTTTTTTTTTTCCATTGAAATGCTGAATTCAAGTTTTAATCAATTAACTAATGGTTAACCACTCATAGAACAAGTCAACCAATAGCATGATGTTAAAGTATAAACTTTATACTATCAAACAGTGAATTAGTTTACAGAATTTTATTTGTGAAAAAAAATATTTCACATAGCCACGGAAAATGAATAAGGCAATTAGAATTCAGGACCTAGAGAAATTTTCTAAGTCAAAACAAAATATGTTGAATTCAAATTCCAAGCCACTTTTTGAGCAAGATAAAAAATAGATTTGGCCCTAGGTTCTTAAATAAAGTTTGTAGCAAAAAGTTTATACTACAACTTTCATTTAGGGCCCAACCCCAAAAGGTGAATAAAACATGTACTTGTGCTTTGGGCTATTTATTAACTTAATAAAAGCACATGTGACATATATAACTCCATGGAAGCACATTTTGGCAAAAAGTTGAATATAAACCCTACCTTATATTTAATTCCAAAATATTTTAAGTCATTTTTGGGATCAATTATCAAACATGTACGTTGCACACATAGACCTTGCATTGTTACATGCTCATAAATGAATGCATAATGATGCATTATGCTTAATGAAATGCAATGCAAAAGTAATTAACACCTAGGGTGTTACACTCCACTTGGACTATCCATGATGAGAACGGGGAACGGAAAGTAGCGTTGTACCCATCCTACGAGCGCACCGTCGATGTACTGACGGCGTAGGGAGGTGGTGTACTGTACTCTCACGACTAGGACCCGTTCTGGTATGGAGAAATTTAAGCGTTGAGTTGATGTATGTAAGATATTTGGTCCTGTATACATCGTGTGGCTAGGAAGCCCCAGCTGGGTATATAAAGCGGTTCGAATCGTCGTTGCTCCACGATATATATGGGAGACTTGATCCTAGCCCCGGCATCGTAGTAATGATGGAAGTTGCTGAGACTGGAAAGTTTTGAAATCGTTCCATGGTTGACAAGTGATTGTTATAATAAGGATCAGCCTTAGTCGCTTTTCCGTAAAGGTATCTTTGATTCTTGCTAAAGCCTCACCTTGATTCCTATTAGCCAGCATTCCTGAGTCTTCTCCCTAATTTTTAGTCGGGTAAGTCTTGCGGAGTACTTTTATACTCAGAGTTCTTTGACCCCGTTGTAGGTGCTGACTAATGCTGATGAGTTCGGTCAAACCAGTGGGCTTGGTATGACCGAATGTCTTCCGTCTCAGATGTTCTCCTGCAGGTGTTCTATATCTCCTTCTTACTTCCACAAACTCAGTTAAGTTTTATTTAATTAAACTCTGATCAAGTGTAGTCGTATCTTTTATAAATCTTCCGCTACTCTGTTGTATTTGAATAAAAACGGTTGTAATACTACAATATCTTGTAAGAAGTCGATCTTGGAGGATCGTGGTGTCATCGGGGTTTCACCCGATAGAACTTTTTAAGTTATGTGGTACACAAGCATAGCCGACAGAGGTCTTAGGGACAATGTCAGGTGCTTGTGGGCCATATAATTTAGAAGGTTCTGCCACATTTTTAGTGCAATAGCTAGATGATATACAATAATACTTTTGCGCATCGGTTCCAAGAATTACAAGTTTGCGTGCATAAAAATAAGAATAACCATTTTTGTGAAAAATTTAAATATCTTTAAATAAGTTGAAAGCCCAACCATATATAGCACTTGAAGAAGTTCCTTGCAAGTCCATTCTCATATAGTATGTATTCTCCATCACATGCGTTAGGTGACCTCTTCTCATCAGACTAGACCCAACCAACCTGATGAACTTTTCTCCATGGTTAGGCTTAGAGGGGATATCCACGATGACAGTGTGACCAAATGGAGGTGGCAAGGTAGTGTTGATACCACTAGCCTAGGCAATGAGGGACAAGTGTTGGGTGATGCTGAGGCAAGGCAAGAGTGTCACATTATTAGCCCAAAAAAGCCAAGTTAGTGGCAATGATGGGCAGGGTAGACCTAGCGGTGGGGAGCTACCGGATTCAAGGATGTAGTAAATAACCTCCACAAAATAAAAAATAAATCATGACTATGGTTAGGAGGATCGTGGTACAAGTTGTAGGCTATGGTTGCTATATATGGGCACTCATTGTTGTCAAAGGAGGCGCATCAAAGGAGAAGCGACAACATTGGTTGTTGACAACATAAAGAATCAGGAAACAAGAAACTAGGTCGATGTAGTGCGAAATTTTGGCATTGGTTTGGGGAACTGCCCATAAATCGAGAGTAAATCTAGAATAAGGCTTATTAAGGAAAATGAGCCCTTGAACCCCATTAATTTTTCTATTTACATGTCAACCCCTTCATTCTTTAAGTCTCAAAGAGGGTCTCAAATGCAAGTTTTTTTCCTACCCTTCATTATGTGTACTACCATTTGTGTTGGGTATGCAGGCCATGCAACAAAAAGATAAATACTTCATATTTTCATGTGTGAAGCAACAACTGCAACACATAACTTATATGCATATATGCATGACTCTACGTTTGCAGTGCATAGTAAGGGTCGTGGCACACACTACCTCACCGTGTTGGTGCCTTTTCTTTGATTCACAGACATATTTCTCTTCACAAGCGAGCTAGAGATGATATCTTTTTTATGGGTAGTTACACATACAACAAACATAGATACTTAATTATTAGTTTTGTCATAGAGACACTTGCATGAGTTACACATGGCTTGCATGCATAACTCATATTTTTTATGGTTTTCTGACGCACTACCTCAAGCAGTGATGCCTTTTTAGAAAACCATTATCAACCATACCCCCCTTCACATATTCTTAAAAATAGGATATCACCACATTTATTTATGTATACATGCATGTAGCCTTTGATCGGTAGAATTAGTTAGTTTTGCTTTTATGTACCCTGCAACCCCACTTGCATAGGATACATGCAGCAAAGAGTGGGGCTATGTAATACGCCACCTCTCTCTAAGCGATGGTATCTTTTTTATTCGGGTTGGTAACGCGCCCATTGTTTTCTCTTAATATAATAATCAAATATGTTATTTTCTTATTAATTTCTCCTTTAAGCAAGTATGAAACCAGTTATAAATTTTGTCTAGGCCTTATGCCTTATAAATAACTATATCATAAACTATTGTATACGAAGAATTATAGATGTACATAACATGTCACCACGCCAAACAGTAGCGTGTTTTAATTCCCAAGAACACAGGTTGGTATGATACCCACACCATGAAGCCATTGATTTTGTCTCATTCTTTCTTACATGGCTCTTCTCTTCTTATTAATTGCTAGAGATAAAACTTTTTTTGGTGTCTTTTGTTTTTGGACGACAATGAACTCTTTTCTATAGAAAATAATAATAGACCATATGCTTCCCTAGCATTCATACCACAAGGGTATACCTACATTTATTTACACAGATGTGTGAGTTCCTTGACAACTGAACGACGCAACATAATAACTGGGGGTAAAGAACTTGTGAACTGAGATCCTAATAAAAAAGTATACAAATATTGAAGTGTTTAATGAACCACCGTATGAATATGTTGATCCATCAACCATCATATATAAATAATAATAATAATATAGATGTACGTAACATGGCGATGTGTTCCTCAAGAACACATGTTGGTATCACCCCACAACATGACAAAGCCACTAATTTCGTCTCATTCCTTCTTGCCTGGCTCGTCTTAATTGCTATAGGTAAAACTTCTTAATTAGTGTCTTTTGTTTTTAGACAACAATAAACTTTTTCTAGAAGACAATAATAGACTATACGCTTCCCTAACATTCATAGCACGGAAGGTATACACACATTATTTACGCATATGCGTGAGTTCCTTGACAATAGAATGACACGACCTAATACTTGAGAACCTAATAATAATAAGTATACAAATACAGTGGTTTTGAACTTTGAAGTGGTTAGTGGGCCACCATATGCATATGCGAGAGCGAGATTAGATTAGATATATGAGACTCGGAGCCTCGAACGGGAGGAACGAAGAAGGAGCAAGCCGACCAAAACGGGACGTGGTGACGTCATGCCGTTGTTACATGCATTTTTGCTGCACCTTTTCGGGGAGACCACAACACAAGTGACGCTGTGACGGAAGCCACCGGCCGGAAACGGAACTTTCCAACAACTGGTGGGCTCCGCGCGCGGCGACGACCGTACGGGTCCCGCAAGCAGGTGGCCCAGTGCATGACGGGGTGGCGGTCGGTCGCCGGCCGTGTCGATCCTGTCGTGTCGCGGCGACGACGCCATCGATCTCCGAGCTGGTCTCCGTCTCCGACGACGAGTACGAGTCCTATCGATCCTCTGTGCCTGTGGTTCGCCGTCTCCGATCCTCGCGCTCCAGCCGCCGAATAATAACCAGAAAAGAAAAACAGTGCCAAAAAAAAAACAGTACGAGGTCAGGTCATGAGCTACAGTATGTGATACACAGTCACGCTAAGCCGTGGTATCTTCTTATTGGGTAAGGGCCGCGCCCGGGCGTCCGGACGCCGGCCTCCCACGCTCGCCCCGCCCCCGGCCGCCCCGCCCGCGCTTAGGGTTCGCCGGACTCCGGCGAGCTAGGGCCGCTAGCACCCCGCGGCGGCCGCCCTCTTCCCCTCCTCCGCCACCTCCTAGGGCCTGGCCCACCGCCCACCCCGCCGCCAGCTACCCTAAGCCGCCCTTTGCCTTCCCACCTTTGTCTTCCCTTCCTCCCCCCCGGCCGGCCGGGCGATCTACACCCCACCGGAGTTGGAGAAGAAGGGGGTGGAGCTTGCCGGAACCCTAGCTCGCCGGAGTTGGAGAAGGAGGGGGGAGAGGAGAGAGGAGAGAGAGGAGAGAGGGGGAGGCCTACCTGGAGCAGCAGATCCCTTCGCCGGGCGCCGCCCGGTTTCCGCCGGATCCGCGGCCGCCGTCATCGGATCCGCGCGAGCTCGGGCGGGTGGGGGGCAGGAGGAGCTCGCCGTCGCTGCTGGTTGCCAAGGAGGGAGGAAGGAAGGAGCGCCGGGGGGGGGGGAGGGAGCGCGAGCGCTGGCACGGGAGGAGCTCACCACCATCGCCGCCGCCGTCGGAGAGGGCGGGAGCGCCGCCAGGGAGGGCCGGAAGGGGAGGGGAGGCGCTCGCGGGGATGAGGGCCGTCCGGACAGGTCACGAGTTCGGACGGTTCGATGTGAATCATTACCGCTTCTTATTCTATGCGATAACAAGCCTATGTCGTTCATCTTATAATAATCAAATGGGTTCCTTTTTTTTTATCCATTTCTCCTTTTAAGCAAGCGTGAAACCAGTGATAAAACCTGTTGTCTAGGCCTTATATATATGCCTTATAAACAAATATGGCAGTTCTTCTTTTCCAAACTACATGACGTTTCGATTTTGAATATACGTATTGATTTACCTATAGCTATGCATGCATCTAGATCTATTTTGCTCCATTTCTTATCTTATCTTATATCTTATATACAAATAAAAAGAGCAAAGAGCTGAGATTTTTCTTCGTGCGGTAAACAGCCCCGGCCCGACGTCGTTCTGCCCCTTTGTGCGGTAAAAGTTTGGCGCCGGCAGGTGGGACCTCACGCGGTTCTCTCCCTCACTTCCAGTTTTCCCGACGTCGCAGAAGATTTTATTCCCATACCAGCATGCGCCACGCGGTTCTCAACTTGGCAAGGCTACGTAATTGACTCACCTTGCCCGGGTCGGTGTTTTTTCAATCGTCAAACTCACGCACACGGCACAAATGCCGGCCACAATCCCTCTCGCCCACCGCTGCCATTGACGCCGAATGCCTAGGGAGATCGCCGGCCGCCGGCCGCCACCACGATCTTCTCCTTCTGCTTACCGTCGGGCTCACCCGCCAGGGATCGCCGTTGGCGGCGACCACACCGGCCGTCACCAGGATCGCCCATCCAGTGCGTGGACCATTGCCGATCTACACCGTATACGTTCTGGCGTCGTCTTCCGTCTGGTGCAGTCACCATGGACCATTGATTTTGACAAAGACCTGCACTGCACCTTCTAAGATCCAGGTTTTGCCTCTTTGCCTAACCATTTGCATGCTAGGCTGGCAGCAGGCCGCTACACGCATAGCACGAGCGAGGGAGCTGGGAACCAGCCAAGCCGGTTGGCAGCGATGTAGCGATTTAATTCGTCTTGTTCTTTCTTCTTGGGTATCTAGGCGCTGCCACCATTACGCACACAATGTCTCCGGCCACTACACGCCCGGTCTGCAGGTCAGGGCCTCACGGGCTCCAGGCAGTTCATGGTGCCTTGCATGGACAATGCGCTGATCGTCATCCAGTTCAAGCAAGGCGTAGTAGTATCTGCTGATGCTTTTGTGATCATTATCTCTGTAGATCTTTTGCTCTCTTTCCTTTACAATGTCCTTCGGACAATATCTCTTGATTTTTGGTGTCTCCTTGATGCTGCATTCGCATGACTTTGGTTTTTGGGATCTTTTGAAAAGCTAAACACTGTAAATGGTGTAACTTAGTACTTGAGATTACTTGTAAATTTAGAATGGCCGTATTATACTATCTTGAAGGTATTAGAAACTGTGAAATTTGTTTAGCATGAAATGCATCTGTCATACTATACTGCCGCAGTAAAAAAATCTTGTGTCTTGCTTTAAATTTCAGATGATAATTCACTCAAGTAGGGCTGAGCGCTTACCAAAAGAAAACCATATTTTAGGTGTAATTTTCAGAACTAAGTTAAAGTGTACTAAAATGTAGTACAGTGGGTCATATTTTGACTACTATAGGAAAAGTTACATCTAGAAGCCTACAACAAACTCGAAACTTTTTATCCAAATTGACCATGGTTAACCAAAACAAAAATAGAAAACTCTCAATAACTTCACCTCCCTAAATCATTGCCTTATTAGTTGAGCTTGACCAAGACTACTTTGCTTTGATTCCCTGAAGTAGTACTTTGCATGCAATAATCCATGTTCAGGGCCAATGATTTAGAAGGCATTTGTGTTTATAATTATGTAAATGCAGAGCACAAGGAAAGAGTCAATGGTTTTGAGGAACTTTAATTTTTGGGACTGGTTGTAGTTCGGTTGAAATTTTAATATGTCAATGGTTTTGAGCATTTTAGAAACTATAGCTGCAAATGAGAATTGGATCGAGCAAAAGGAACTGACAGTCAGCAAGTGATAGCTTTAAAAGCTATTAATAAGAATTGTAAGCACAGATAAGAAAGAATTATGTATAGTTGTGTGTTATTGCTTAACAGAGTGTGTAGCGATTAGCATTGCATACTCCCTAACTATGGTTCACAGTAAACAGCATGAAGGCCACGGCACCATTATCTTTCTAAATGGTTGCTATGCTTCTTAATCTCTCGTAGGTAGGTGCTAGAAAGTTTACATAGTGAGTGCACCAGCAGATTCAGACAAACATGAATGGTCCTTATAGGCAAACATTGTGTGGTCGCATGATTGTGCAAGTATATATATAGTTTCAGGGCCATTTTTTCAGTTTGAACACAATTACAAAGATTCATATATGAAATATGCAGATTACCTATTGCAAGAACAGAACTAAGAGAGAGAGAGAGAGAGAGAGAGAGAGAGAGAGAGAGAGAGAGAGAGAGAGAGAGAGAGAGCATGTAAATTTATGTGTACCTTGATTTTATTGGTGGCATTCATTTTTCCTAACTGGGAGAACGAATAAATGGTTGTACTCAGAATTTAAACATGGTTAAATCTCCATTCCAGTTACTAATTAGCAAAAATTTGAGTGCACCCCTGGGCAAAGCAGTAGCTGTTCAGGCATTTTTGGCATGGATAAGTTTCAAGAGGAAACAACAATAAACAATACCTAAAATCCAGGTAATATTACCAAACTAAGAAATATTATTATAGGCTGGTTCAGAGTGCACAACAACAAATAAATGCTCCTGTCGAGGCACTATAGATGATTAGGTTAATTTCAGTTTTAGGGTGGTCCAATTTTGTTGTGGGTTGAATGATTTCTTTCAGAGTTCTGATTTCATTGTCTATGTTATGTCTGTATTGAAGCGAGCAGTGGCATTCTGATTTCAATGTCTGTTCTGGGCAGATTCTTCTCTTCTTTGTCTCATGCTGCATCCCTTGTACGACATTGGCATTAGGTGACCAGCACTCACGGTGATTTTTGAAGCACTCAGTCCAATTCCGGTGATTAGGTGATGTCACTATGCACTGTTTCATAAATACCCCATAGTTTTCATAATTCTGTCTATGGTAGTAGGCACATGTTTATGGTATTGTGCATGGCCTATGATCTATGTCTATTTTGTAAGCTGCAATTATGCACTTGAATGATCCTTTTTTAATTTAAGAAGATGGCATCTATGGAGCAGTACAAGTCATACTTCAGTATTGCTCATCTACTAAGAATGGTGATTTCACTCGTAGATCATTTCAACTTACAAGCCATACTTCAGTATTACCACAGACCGTCACCTGCGGCCTTGCCATCACTGGCTGTGACGTATGTGTGTGAAGATGACTGCATGAATAACTGTCCAGATCTTTTGTTTGGGAACGGAAATGTTTAGGTGTTCAGATTTACAACCTCATTTTCCATTCCCTCATCACAAATCCATCATGTTTTCTTAATCTGCTATGGAAAAATATATTTTTAGACAAAGAGTGGTCAAATTGCATATTGGAGATGACTTCTTGGCAGGTGCTTTATGAGGAAGGAGGTTACATAGAAATCGAGGTGAGTTCTCATGCACACACTTGAATGCACTAGCAGAGTTTGTTCCCATTGCTGTAATAGCCATTCAATTTGATTTGCACTTTTGAGTTCAACTGCAACTTTGCAATAGCCAATTTAGGCATTTTGCTTCAATCACAAAATAAATGTTGAAGTGTGGTTTCTCAGAAAATTAGTAGCAGACTTTAATGTATGGATGATTAATTGGTAGCTATGATATAACTTAGAGAAAATAGTTAATGGTGGATATCCATCCAATGATCTGATCTGTGTAGCTTGCTCATCTTGTTGAGTTTGCTCATTAGAGGCTCAATTATTGTGTGAGCAGAGTTTTCTGCGGTATAGATTTTTTTTGCATCGCCTATTGTTTTGTGACTTTGGAAAAATTTCAATACTATAATCTAAATCCTTTATTCATTGTGTATAGGAAGTGAACCACATCAATATTGTAAGATCTGCTACGGCACGTCTTTCATTCCCTTTTACATTGCATGTGTACTAGCCATTATTATGATAGATCACATATTTATGATAGAGGAAAACAACTCTCAGGCTCAAGTTTTTCGCTACAGCATCGTCATGGCCAGATCCTTTGCACAGATCCTGTGCACCTACTGGAAATAGAATTTTGACCTTTAATTCCTTTTTTGTTCTATCCCTCTCCATTCGTTCTGAAAATTAGATAGCTCCACACCAAGGCCACCACTCTCAGGCTCAAGTTTCAGTTAGTTCCAGATTCAGGCAAACAACTGCAAGGTAAAGAAAAAAAAAACTCATGAGATCTCTTTCTAGATCTCTTTCTAAGTGCCACATGTCGGTATGAATAGGTAGGCATACACAATTGTGCTTCAGGTAGAATAAACAGGGGAATTAGGAGGTGAAATGCCCAACCTATTAATTGATTGACGTTAGCTCTCTTTTATACTTATCATAAGGAACGATGGACATATGTATGCAAAAGAAATTTTTTAAGAGATTGATATCATTAGTTTGTGCAAATTAACACATTTATCCATTTGATATTAACTTATTTGTTCTAAATGTTGGCCAAGTCCAATGGCAGTTATAAGACATGGTGAGACTTTTCCATTTGTGCCTGAATCGTTTCTTTTGCAGTATGTATCCTACAGCTCTTCAGATCATCAATCGACAAAGGGCGGTGGTGATTCAGACTTGTGATCTACATAGGCCAAGTTTTTGTTTTCACTCATCTGTTTGCCTTTTATGCACAGGTTCTTTTGTTGTTTTTATGATTAATTTGTAAATATTAACTTTAGTTCATCTTATGTAGTTATGCTCAGGAAGCATAAAAATATAGTTGTTTCTACTACGAATCTGGTTGTGTTATTATATTGACATGTCTATTGAGTCTACATAGCAATTGTGGTTCACTAGGGAGCTTGGAGGCAACCTGACCAAAAAGAAAAATAACCTCGGCGGCAAGGGAGAGGATAATGGTGCACACACGACTGATGAGTTATGGGAAGTGTCACCTGTCAGTACCGATTGACAGGGATAAGGCTAAACACAGCTAACCACTATCACTTTTTGAATGAATTAGCGAACACTTGTTTCTGTTTACTTCTCACCATTAATCAATGCATGCACAATGAATTGGTGAGAACTCGTATTAGTAACGTCATAAACATATGTTCAAAGATTGTTTTCTTTCTGCCAAGTGTGCCAACATAACATTATCTTAGTAGCATCAAGGTCTATACGGTAGAGTTTGTCAGCTTGCGACGCTGTACTCTCACTGACTGTTAATTTCACGAGCTTTGATTTTGGGATTAAATGTCACTTCAATTTTATTTCACGGTATTGTTATCTTATCGTGTGATCCGTATGTTTTTATTATAAAAGTTAAGTTGTCCCGTAGCAACGCACGGGCATGCTACCTAGTTTACATATAAAGAAGAAGGAAAAGGAAAATAAAATGCAATGGACGAGAAGCGCAGCGCTCGTGCGGCCGTGGCAGACCAATGCAACTGACGTCACGGGAGTCAACCAGAAACGGAACTTTCCAACTGCCGCTCTTGCTTTTTTTTATTCGAATAGAAAAATATATAAAACGCTCTCGTACTTCCTGTCTGCCTCTCACTCACTCCACACCCGGCTGCCACGTGGGCTCCGCGGCGACGGGTCCCGCAAGCAGGTGATCCAGTGTCTGACGGGTGGATCCCACATGCAGAGGTGCCACGCCTCCCTCCGCTTCGCCTGGAGAAGGGGCCCCCCTCGCCTCGTGTGGTGGCGGTCGCCGGCCGTCGAGCCGTGTCGTGTCGGCGATGATGCAGCGGTCTCCCGGTCTCCGACGACGACGACGAGGAATCCGAATCTCCGATGATCCTTCGCGGCCGTATGTCATCGTCGCAGGATCTCATCCAGCGGTGACCAGCACCTTCTCAGCGCACGAATTTCTCAGGAATTTCGCAATAGTTCCCACACGTCAAGGGTTCTTTTATCAAATAATAATTTAGCAATGACCGTCGTGATATGGTAGCATATAAACCAACCTTTTTTTTCCTTCGTAATAAGTAGACTTTTTTCAAAAAAAAAAAAAACAAACTTTTGTTGTTTTCCTGTATTGCCATCCAAGTGTCGGTAGACGCAACACGCAATATGTATATCGGTAAGGATAGTGGCCAGACGTCGGACGGACGTCGCGGACGGACGCCGCACCCGCGCCCGCTCCCCCGCGCCCGCGCTCCTCCCCCGGCGACCCGGGCGACCTTCTCCCCGCGCCGCGCTCCTCCCCGGCGAGCTCCTCCCCCCGCCCAGGTAACTCCGGCGAGCCTCCACCTCTCTCCGGCGAGCTCCTCCTCCTCCTCTCCAACTCCGGCGAGCTTCCCCGGGTTAGGGCTCGAGCTCTCCCTCCGGTGTAGATTCCGGCCGGCCGGCCGGCCGGGGCTTGGCGGCGGTCGTCTGACACGGTGGTGGAGGCGGGTTGCCGGCGGTGAGCTTCGGCGGTGGCGGCGCCGCTGAGGCGGGCGGGCCGGCCGGCGTGGGTATGGGTAGGCGGCGGGGGCAAGAGGAAGAGGAAGAGGGCGCCCGCGCGGCGGGCGGTGGCTGGGGTGGGGGCGAGGGCGCGGGAAGAAGGCCGGGAGGAGCTTCGCCGGGGGCGGGGCGGCGGCGTCTTGCGCCGGCGTCCGGACGTCCGGCGCCACCTACTGTATATATATTCATCAGCCCCAACCAGGCGGCCAGCCACAGCCGCCACGCCCGCTCGCCGTCGGCCGTCGCACACCGCGCGCCTCGCGGCGCACCAACCCCGCCCGGCGGGCGAAGCACCCATGCCGCCGTCCGCGTCCGACCCGGCCATCGACCGCGCAGCAGCGGGCGCGCGGCGACGGGGACGTTCCACAGCCTGCGCGCGCCGGAGCCGCCGCTGCCGCCGCCGGACGAGCCGCTCTCCTTCCCGGCCTTCGCGCTGTCCTTCCTCCCTCCCGCTGCCCGCGGACCCGTCCCGCCCGGCGCTCGTCGATGCGGCCACGGGCGAGTCCGTCCCGCTCCGGACCTTCCTCTCCAGGCTCCGCGCGCTCGCCGCCGCGCTCGCGCCCGGCGACGTCGCGTTCGTGCTCGCGCCACCGGGCGTCCACGTCCCATTGCTCTACCACGCGCTCATGTCCGTCGGCGCCGTCGTGTCCCCGGCCAACCCGTCCCTCACCGCCGCCGAGGTCTCCCGCCTGCTCGCGCTCTCCAACCCTCGCGTCGCGTTCGCCGTCGCGGGCACCAGGGGCAAGCTGCCTCCGGGGCTCCAAACCGTGCTGCTCGACTCCCCGACGTTCCTCTCGTTCCTGCACGAGCCCGAGCCCGACGACGGCGGGAACCGGTGGTGGTCCGGCCGTCGGACCCGGCGGCGGTGCTGTACTCGTCGGGCACCACGGGGCGCGCCAAGGCGGTCGTGCTCACCCACCGCAACCTCATGGCCTCCAACGTCACGCGGGCGCCCGCGGCGGGGGACACGCTCATGCTCGCCGTGCCCCTCTTCCACATCTACGGCTTCGCCTTCTGCCTCAGGGCGGCGTCGGCGGGGCACACGCTGGTGCTGCACACGGCCAGGGGCAGGTTCGACGCCAAGGCGGTGCTAGCTGCGATGGGGAGGTACGGCGTGACGCGCCTCGCGCTGGCGCCGCCGGCGCTGCTGGCCATCGTGCGCGCCGCCGAGGAGGACACCGCCGCCCGCGTGCCCACGCTCAAGTCTGTGAACTGCGGCGGCGCGCCCCTCGCGGCTGACCTCATTGCGCGCTTCTCGCGCATGTTCCCCGGCGTCGGCGTTACCCAGGTTGGTTGCTTTCACTGCTGCAAGTTCATGCCTTTCCATTCTTTGTTCAGAGATTATTGTAACCACTAGAGCAGTTCATACAAATCATTTGCAGTTGCAGATGTGTGTTTCATAACCGCACAGAGTGCGGTCTGATGCTGAATTGTTCAGTTAGAACTATCTGTAAATTATATTGATTGTTACTACTTTTTTGTTTCTAACTGGCAAAAAGGGGTATGGTCTTACGGAGACTACAGCCGGTTTCTGCCGTGCTGTTGGGGAGGAAGAATGTGCGCGGATTGGATCCGTGGGCCGTCTTTCATGGGGCGCTGAAGTGAAGATTGTTCATCCAGAAACAGGGGCTGCGCTGCCTCCTGGTGTGCCAGGGGAGCTTTGGGTGCGAGGACCTTTTGTAATGAAAGGTAAGGTCCATATCACCATGCAATTTATAGTATGCTACAATCCAATTTGCTCATGTAAAATAATATAAGGTTGCTTTTAAGAGCACCTTGTCCTGATAGCTATTGTTTCAGACTTTCAGTGAATTCACAGGGTATTGTATATTCAGATTCAGATATCTTCTTGGGTATGACCGCACTAATAATGTCCTAGGAGAGTTTTATAAGTTGACAAGAGTTTCAACATTTAGAGTGCTTATATATTTGTTTTTTCAGCATTCAGCCACCAAAGAAAAGATGCCACCAACCTTGCATATGTTTACAGAAAATGTAAATAAACTTCACAAAAAGAAAAAAAAAAGAAATTTGTTGCCACTCCTATGCGGTCCCTTCATGGGGATGTTGTCAGTTAATTTAAGAGCTAGATGATTCAGTATCAGTGTCCTAATTTTGATAGTGCATAACGTGATGCCTGTTGCTACTGGATTATTTTCGCCATCGCCCTGACATTAAACTGAAACTTCAGTGACAATTTGTTGCACTTCTGGGCACTAGCATAGGTTACCTTGGCGAGAAGGATTCTACATCTGAGATCCTGGACAGTGAAGGATGGCTGAGGACAGGAGACATTTGTTACATTGATAGAGACGGATTCGTTTACATTGTTGACCGGCTGAAGGAGTTGATTAAGTACAAGGGCTACCAGGTAATACTATCTGCTAGTGCTAGAAATAAATTTCCTAGTCAGCAATAATCTCATGATCTAGCAGAGCATCTGTTACAGAACTTGCAGTGCTAGCTTTGCCTTCTCTCCTGAATCCTGTTGGCATGTTGTTTCCTTCCATTCAGGTGCCTCCTGCAGAACTCGAAAGCCTGCTGCAGACACACCCAAATATCGATGAAGCAGCAGTTGTCCCGTAAGTACATACACATACATACACCAGAAACGTAAGTACATACACATACATACACCCAGAAAACATGAGAAATCAGCTCTGGAACAAGTAACTAACGGAACATTTCCTTCAAATCAAAAGAAAAAGACACCAGCTAATGGAACATCCGTGCTAACTAACTATTCTTCATAACACAGGTACCCTGATGACGAGGCTGGAGAATTGCCGGTAGCGTTCATTGTGAGACGCCAAGGAAGTCGCTTGGACGAATCACACATCAAAGAGTTTGTCACGAGACAGGTTCGCCGCTTGCTCAACACAACAGTTTTGCAACACTGATGATGTTTTTAGAAGAGATGAGAGAAGAGGGAGCTTTGTTGAGTTGCTTCAGCTATAAGCTTGGTCCTAACCATAACCGTTATCATTTTGTCATGCAGGTTGTGCACTACAAGCGAATCCACCATGTTTTTCTTGTGGATTCGATGCCGAAAAATGCGGCGGGCAAGATTCTACGCAAGAATTTGGCCAAGCTAGTATTGCAGCGTGTTAGCTCCAAGCTATAGTTAGTTGATTGTATGTAGTTGATTGTGATGTCATTTTTGCTGGATAAGTAGGTAGATCAGTTGCAATGTGATGTCAGTGTGTCACGCCCTCATCATGACTGTATGAAAATATTAGCAGATACCACATTTGTACTCAGTTTATTTAAGACATTGAGAGTAATTTAGTAAGTGTGAATTTTAAATTATATGCATTGTTTAAATATCTATAGATTGAGATTATATCAGGTACTCTGTGATGAATTTGTACCCTGGAGTATTATTAATAGCCACTGCAAAGTGCAAATGTATCTCCAATCTGATCATAATTTTATTTTAATAGCGGAACTCCAAACATCAAAAAATAAAATTCAAATATTTGGCAGATCCACCATTACTAGTTGAGTTTGGATAGGATAGGGGCAAAACAACACTGACAACAGAGATGGTATGGAGATGAATGCATAACAATCTAATAGGAACTGCAGCTGCAGAGTGTAAGTTCTTTCAGGATTGGTACTCTTCTTTACCACCAGCGTCTTGAACTCTGAAATGCTGAAGGATAATTTTAATTAGCAAGCTCATAGGCAACTAAACAGTGGAATTCTAAACAGCAAAAAGTTAAATTCAAATATCTGCCATATCAGAGAAAAACTACCAGTACATCAAGAACTTCAAGAAAATAGAGGCAAATGACATTTTACGGAAGGATTTGGCCAAGTTAGCATTGCGGCAGCGTATTAGCTCCAAGCTGTAGTGCTGGTATGTACGTAGTTGTATGTGTACGACGAGTGACGACCTTTGTTGGATGTAATAATAAGTAGTGGCAATGCAATGTGATGTCAGTGTGTCACGCACTCACCTGAATATGTAAAATTAAATAAAGAAGCAGATCGTTTGTAATCAGCTTGAGACACTGAATATAGATTGAGATTATGTCTGGTACTCTCCATTGTTAGGACATCCCCATTGTTTAATAAGGTGCATTTTTTTTAAATTATCACCCTGAATATAGACTCAGATTATGTCTGGTACTCTCTAATGACTAAGATAGAATAATATTATTCATCGCCACTGCAAACGTTCCTCAAGTCAAGTCATAATTTTGTTTTATTTATGAAAAGGAAAATCGATCATAACTGGACCCCACATGGAAACAAGGCAGCTTCCCTGACCCCACCTGGCAGTGTCAGACTATTCCATCCCCTCTCACAGTCAGTCACTGATCGCTCCACCGAGTCCACCGCACGGTCCGCGCCCACGCTCTGTCCCCGTCGAAACCCTCTCGCTCCAATCCGATCCGACCCGATCCGCGGCGAGCAGCATGGCGCCGGCGGCGCCGGCGCTGATGGACGAGCTCGTGGAGGAGATCCTCCTCCGCATCCCGCCGGACGAGCCCCGCGCGCCTCCTCCGCGCCGCGCTCGTCTGCAGGCGCTGGTATCGCATCGTCTCCGACGCCGGCTTCCGCCGCCGGTTCCGTGAGTTCCACCGGACTCCCCCCATGCTCGGCTTCCTCTGCATCCGCGGGCCATGGACCCCCCTTCGGTTTCGGCCCCAGCACCTCCTTCGTCTCCACCACATCCTTCCTCCCGTCCCCCGCCCGCCTCAACTACACGACGGTCGACGCGCGCCATGGCCGCGTCCTTCTCCACGCTGCGAGCAGGGATCATGAACGCGTCCTCTTCCACGGTGCGAGCTGGGATCATGAACGGGGGCTCTTGGACGATTCCTTCGTGGTTTGGGATCCAGTCATGGGGGGTGAGCGTACGAGACTCCCCTTGCTGCCGCGGTCCAGGTACAGATCCACCTCTGTCACCTGGAATGCGGCCGTGCTCTGCGCCTCCGCCGGCGCCGGCGCCTGTGATCACCTCGACTGCCACAGCAGACCCTTCCTGGTTGTCCATGTGACCAGGGGCAGGCGCTGGGGCAGGCACGGGATGTGTGCCCATGTCTACTCATCGGAGGCTGCTGCATGGAGCAGGCGGATCTATGCTCCTCGCCTCGTGGCGGATATGAAATTGGTGCCAAGTGCGCTTGCAGGGAATTCACTCTACTTCATGTGTATCCAAAGTGTACTCAAGTTTGATCTGGCCACACGAGAAATGTCTCTGATTGACCTGCCACAAGAAACTTTTAGGCATACTAATACTATGCTCAGGACAACAGATGAAGGTGCTCTGGGGCTCGCCGCCGTGTGCTCAGGTCAAGGGAGGTTGGTCCTGACGGGGATGCAGTGTGGGCACAAAGCAGAGTCATTAAGCCTGTAGTTCCTAATGAACCCCTATGCTCACTTCGTCTGGCTGGCTTTGCACATGGCCTTGGTGCTATTCTTGTGGGCAAAAGTGAGAGGGTTTTCATTGTCGATCTGAAGTCAACTCGGGTCACAAAGGTGAGTGAAGAAAGACGTGGTGGCAGTTTTACTTTCCCCTACATGAGCTTCTACACTCCAGGTACTAGAGCGAGTAAGAGACACTCAAGCATCATGTCTTTCTTACTCTAATTAACATGTATATAGTGTCACTTATTTTGTGATTGACTAATATTTAGATCGAGCAAAATTTCATTTAGTAACGTGAAGTTTTGGATGATGGTATTTCTGCACAAGCAAAATGAGTTCATGAAAGTGGGATATCCCAATTACAGTCTCTGATGTTTCTATAGTCCTCCATAACAACTTTTTTTGTATGGACTGGATTCATGAAATTGGCTAGATATGCTTAGGAGCTTTCATTGTCTTCCAACAATCTTAAAAATGATTTAGATTGTCCATTATGGTATCTAACAGGGAAGAAACCAAAAATACATAACCTGCACGGCCTTCTGCACATCCAGATATCAACCTCTCACATATCCTTAATACCTGTGCATTCTTTGGCTGTCATCTCTTGCCAATGTAACTTAATAGTATATGCGCATGGATGATGATATTATACTGACAAATATAGGTGTTTCTCTCAAGCCATCAGTCCAGCTGTCGGTGATTACTTTGAGATGTTTTCCTGCTTGTTTTATGCTTTTGTTTCTATATTTGGGTAGCCGGAAACTTGGTAACAAATTTTCACCGAGGGAAGTTATTCAATTGATGTTATTTTTAAAACTATGCATCTCTGCAGCATTGGGAGCAGCCGCCTCTGCTGAGTGATCAAGAACAAGCAGCTCAAATGCCTGATTGATGAACACAAGATTGTCCACTGCGCAGCCTTGCAGTTAAACTTAAAAGGGATCATGGTAGTGGTTAACAATGTATTTGTAAGGTGAGGCAACTCTTTAGCTTGAGTGAGATTAGTCATGGTCTTATAGTTTGCTGGCCGTCAGGTTCTGCATTCTGTGCAAGGAATCGCATCTTATGCCTGTTCTTTTGATCATACTGTGAAGTTTGCTTGGGCTTCTCTGTTAAGCTGACCTTGTATATTATTCTACTCCACGTGTAATTCTGAACAGTAGCTTTAATGAATTCCTTGAATGGTTGAATGCATAATATGTTTTCACTTATATGGGAAGACATCTGTGGTCAAGAAAATGAGCATTTGAAATTTGAATGCCACAAGCCTATATATGTGCCGTACTCCTGCCCAGTTTTAGTTTGGTTCATTATCTTGTGGCTTGAGCATTGAAATTGAGGAAAGTAGAGATGACATGTTTTGCACCATCTTGATGGTGGGGAGCTAAATACTGTCCAACATGTAGAGTATATGAATTTTTCAGGAATGAATTACAATTCATACATATATCTTCTAAATTTTCTATAGTAGGACAGAGCATTGGCTAGTTAGCTGTTTATAAGTTTAAGAGTTTAAAGTTGGAGAAGCTCCTAAAAAGAACAGGTAGCCACGTCGCTCTAAAAAAGGTGGGCCATCTGATTAGGGTCTTTAATGGCTAAGATTTGGCTCCTCTAATTTTGTTAGAAGCTGATTAAAGCGGATTCTCACCAGAAGCCGTTTCTTGGAATCATGTTGGCTGCTCCGCTTCTTCTCTGCTTCTCCTCCGAATCCAGACCACCAAATATATACTCTAGCTTCTGCTTCTCTCCCCGGCTTCTCGCCCTCTCCTCTCTCCTCTCCGTGCTCTCTCTCTCTCTCTCTCTCTCTCTTCATCGCTCTCTCCCGGCGAATGCAGTGGCGGCGGTGGTGGCGGGGGAGCAAGCGCGGCCGTTGCGGCCACCGCCCGTCCACCTCCTCCCCACCTCGCATCGGCGGCTGGGCCAGCGCCACTGGCTCCGTGCGGGGCTGGCGGCGCGGCGGCTCCCCAGCGCCCGGATCGGCGCCGCCCCTGGGGGCCCAACGGCGTCCGCCCCTGGCCACGGCGCAGCTCGAGGGGCCCTCACCGGTGGCTGCCGGTGCGCTTGCCACCTCGCACTGCCTCCTCCCGTCGTTTCGCCTCCGCTCCTATGCTCCACGAAACCCTAGCTTCCTCAAGATCCAGCAATAGTGCAGGCCTTGCAGCGCCAGCCGCGCCCTCGGTGTTTGCTGGCAGCGGCGGCGAAGCCCTAGGCACGTGTTGTGGCGCCGGAAGGAGTGCCTGCTACTGCTGCACCGTGGGCTGTGTCTGGTCGGCTGCAGCAAGGCCGGCGTGCTCCTGCTGCTCGTCGTCGTGGCTGCTGCAGGGCCAGCGGAAGCGACGCTCCACTACCAACCGCTGCTGTAGGGGGCAGCAGGGCCCAGGATGTGTACAATCTCAACCTCCCAGAGCACTGCGATGGCTCTACCCACTGCAAGGTACCCATCCATCCATCAGTCCTTTTGCTTTAGTGCTTGATCCCTAAAAATGCATTCGAGCTGGCACATCTGAAAGATTCCTGAGGGTAGGTGATTCAGCTTAGATTGGGATTCATTGGGATAAATATGTTCTACAAATTAGGACCATTGCAGTATGTACAACATAGATACACTGGAGCAATATAGAAATCGTGTTCCTGGTGGTCTACAGAATGCTGATTTTTACCCCTTTGTATTTCTGTTACCTAAGCTCAAATCTATTTGGTTTGTTCAAAACAGTAACTTGGACACCTCTATCAATTGGTTAAGATGCTTATAGGTAGCAGGTTGCTATTATACTGTTCCTACACATTTAAGCCTACTCATGACTTGACATATTGCATTTTTGCTGACATGGTTACCTCAACATTTGAGGCTGCTAAAAGAGGTGATATTTTAATGTCATCTGTGTGGATTGATTTACATCTTTCCCCTATTATTTTTCTTTTATGTTTGTAGATTACCTCAGGTGATTTGCTGGGTTTCTGGTGCCATTAGTTACAGCAGTGTGAAGGATGAGGCATGGCGACGGCACGACGGATGCCCTTTAGCTCCCACAGCCATGTAGTGTCTCTGAAAAGCAAACAATCAAGTAAAGAGCTGCCGGCCAGGAGGACTGGAGTTTCCAGGTCATGCACCTTCTTGAACTCTTAACTAAATTAGTTATGGACCTCTAAAGTTCATAGGAACGCAGTATGATGTGTGTTTTCCATTTGATAGGAATGCAGTATGATGCAGTTTTCATGTATTATATGGCAAGCCATTGGCCCAAGCCCCCAAATAAGTATAATATAGCAAAGAACAATACAGTCTTTATCAGAATTACAATAATAATATAATAATCAGTTTGAGTACAGGTTCATGAAAGTACAAGGACTCTTAAGAAAGCTTACGGGATGTTTATCACAGTCGACCTTACATGCCCTCCCCCAATTTTTATTTAGTCTTCTTGTTTTTTTCCTCATTGCTGCTCTACTCAGATTGGCCTGCATATTGGTTGACTATATTTGGAGACAATGCATGGTTAGTGACTACATTTGAAGAAATTCAGCTGCTTATGCAATATGAGATTCTTTGAACTTTGTGATTTTCTTTTGTTCTTTAGTTCTCCTTAACTGACTCTGTCTTGCAGGGATAGTCCAGGGAGGCAACCAAATTATTCCAGATTTTTATGGAGTCCCTATTTTACCTCTTCGATGATACTAACTCATGGTCATCCAAAAATGGTCTTGCACTTTGTGTTAGGTTGGACATGCACTGTTCATGATACATCAGGTGCTATATTTTTTTATGATATCAATACTGCTGAATTGTAGTTAGGTCAGTCTCAATCAGTTTTTGTTTACACATGTTCCCTGTACAATTCAGGTGGGGTTGCACATTTTTCCTCTACAATTGAGACACTACACCATGACTCTCCACCTTACTCACAGCAGAGGTATGAAAACATTTACCCCTTCCCCAGTAAATCTCTGTGATAGACGTGGTATTAGTTGTTCTAACATAGCGCTCCATTTCACAATTATGCAAACCACATTGAATGATCAATTGTCAAACTAGATTGAACTATCCTTGGAACAAAAATGGAGCTGGCCAATTTTTCGTAGCTGGTACAATCTACTACTGAATGAAGGAAAGGAAAAAATTGAAGTGCTATGTTAGAAAAATGAAGGATCAAAGAGCAGGTTCCATCTAACATTCTCTTCGGTCTATATTTTAACTATAATTAAATTTTTGAATATATAAGAATCAAACTATGAGGAGTTTTAATGGTTAAAGCTTTACCCTTTATCTATAGTATACTGAGAGAGTTGTCGATGAATGATTAAGCACGCTTAGCAAATTTTCGTCCCTGTGTATAGGGATATTTGATACTCATCTATTAAATATATAATGAACTATGCCATTATTGCCAGTGCACTATATGTTGCTCCTCCTTTTGGTCCACAGATATCAATACATAAAATTCATTTTGGATAGTTTATCTTTTTATGTATTTCTGCTTGTTGGCCATTCACAGTACATGTTTCTTGATTTAAGGTGATGTTTTAGTTGTGAGATCCAGCTATGATCCTCAGATTTGAATTTAAATACACTACACACACTTATCCTCTTCTTCTATATGTTATAGGCCATGCTTGGAACCCTCATCTTCCTCACGTTACGAGGCCAGTGCACAAGGCAAATCAAGAAAAATGTAGGTTGTTGGGTTACCTTGATCTCGAATGTTTTCCATCCCATTCTCTATCAAGTAGAATAATAATACTCATCTATTTTCCGTTGGCTGTGATAGTAAATTAGTCATATTCTTACTTCTAATGGTGTTTGGCATACTACGATTGTAGTTTACGAGATCATCAGCTTGTCATGACATACCTGCAAGGTTGCTGGTACTGCACAGCGGGAAGCAAGCTACTGGAGGTAGGGTTATGTGCACTGATCAACACAATTTTAAGTTGACGGCTATTTCAGTTGGATGTTGCTTTTTGCCATGTATTGACAATAATTCTATAGCTTTGAGATTGATCCAATAAAACTGCTACTATGTATTGCCCCGTGGTTGTCTAAACATTTGTTTTTATGTGTTTTAGGTTCTCATATTCAGATATTCTAATGATAAGAATTTGGAAAAATGGTATTATACATTCTTCTGTTAGTTTGTGTCTTCATGTATGATTTTCAGAGGGGAAAAAGGGCTTATTCCCAGGCCTAATCCAGCTGCAGAGCTGCTGACGGACACTGTTTGGGTGGGTGACAGGGAAGGTTGAAGGTGAATAGGTGATGGTGTCCTTCCTCAGCTTTTGTTGTCCAGACTAGCATCTTGGCTTTGGTAGTGTAATGGCTATGCCCCCTTCATCACTACAAGAACATGAAGCCCCATGATTCTGCACTATGGATTTGAACTGCAACCTCCCAAAGGTAGAAGGGATTGGTTCCATGCATCCATCCCTTGCACAGCATCAGATTCCATCGTCGAGTTCTCTGAATATAATGGTGGTACCGTTGTATTGAATTTGTCCTCAGAATACTTCCAATTCATTGTTAGAAAGGGATCAACAACACTGACGATCAGGTGCTCATTGTTTAGGGTAGAGTTGAGACCTGACTTTCATGGAGCTAATTCTATCAAAATAATTAGTCGAATAAGCTCTTTAGCATTAGGTATCAGCATATCCAATATGTTCCATGTGTTTAATTACAATGGAGCTAATAATTCTGCACAGGAAAAACCCATTAGATAGCAGCTCCTTTGAGTTTTTAAGCCATACCACACAAAGATTAATTTTCAGTACCCTTTTTTTACTCCTCTCTGCTTCAGTGTATATGAAATGTAACATGGCATATTATATGAACAGATTCATCACCTGGCAAACCACATCTTCATTCACCAGCAACCTCTCTGATTGTGAACTGAAGTACTAAAAAACTAGCCTGAAGCTATCAGCAGTTAGGCACTTTGGCCTCATGTAAAATACAATCTATCAAATATATATATATTTTGTATTTAAGTACTCTCCAAGGATCCCTACTGTGTCTATCTACGTCCCCTTGTTTCTACAATCATTTTTGCATACCATGTGATTGCTTTTCATTCTAAATTTTTATAGTTCAAAAAAAAAACAGCGGCAACTGCAACCTAAAGACCACTAATATATCTATGTGACTCGCTATATAAATTAAACTTGATAAATTATTTGCCCTTTCACCAGGGGGCGCGCAGGAGCGCGCATTTCTACTAGTAACTCTTTATCGCGGGAAGTTTCCGTGGCTCCTCAGCCCTCTGGCTACTGTAGCTGTTCTGTTCACATAGGCCTGCACTGTTCATGCGGGCCCTATGTGTACTGTTTGGTTTTCTTTTTTTTTTCTTTTTTTTTCCTCAGCTTGGTTTCTTTGGCTCCACTTTAAGCCGGCACTAACTACAAATATCTACGTCCTAATTGTAGAAAGAATCCCTGGAATTCTAGCGCCCCATGAGTAGGTGTGGTATATTGCGTATTTAATGTTTACCATAATTTATCTTTACTCAAGTAGGTATGTAAGGTATCCCACCACTGTTCACGTGGTGCCTCAATATACAGTTTGATTTTTTGTTGTCAGCTTCGTTTTTTCCCTTCCTCTTTAATTCGGCGCACTAGCATCTAATCCACCGCACAACCATGTGCGACTGTTAACAAAAGCCCTTCATAAGCATACGAGGAATTCACCGTACCAAACTCCTCCACGCGTCTATCTTGCTGCCGTCGCTACCAGTCCTATTAGTGAAACCATATTTTATAATGCCTGACTCAATGATTTTATAGAATCTACCATTACAAAAAAGGATATATATTGTTTTGAAATGCAAAAGGCTATCCATTGTAAAAATCACTAGCTTCTATCATTCGATCGTGAATTTTCTAATTTGCCGTCAGTCGTTCTTAGAGATAACCTTGAGTACTTATTACTGTCTTTTACATGCACATACTATACCATACCATGTTCAAGAAAAAAAAAGGCACAACCATATACACAGCTTTAGGCCCATTACCGCTACAAATAAACGAAGCCTACAAAACACTAATTCACCACAACATACAGGCGCGACCATCAACTGCACGTGCGGCATCGCGCGTGTACCCTCCTAGTAGGTATATATACTGCTTTAGTTCACTCACCGAAGAGAACACATGGAAAGAATGACACGTTATCTGAACATAGAGACTGATCGGTCGCTAATATTTCAGATCTGAAATTATGAAATCTGAATGGTTGAGGAGAAATATTCTCATACCATGCACACATATTGGCTTTCTTATATTATCACGTAATAGTTTGAGATGGATAAAATCACCACCCCTCCTGGCAAGTAGCGACAGGCGACCGTATCTTGTGTGGCTGCACCCCTGACCCCACCTGACAGAGTCAGAGCTGCTCCTCAGATCCTTCACCACGCGCTCCTCCGCCGACCAAACCCTCGCTCTGCGGCGAGCAGCATGGCACCACGGCCGGCGCCGGCGGAGCTAATGGACGAGCTCGTGGAGGAGATCCTCCTCCGCGTCCCGCCGGACGACCCCGCGCGCCTTCTCCGCGCCGCGCTCGTCTGCAAGCGCTGGTGCCGCATCGTCTCCGCCGCCGGCTTCCGCCGCCGATTCCGTGAGTTCTACCGGACTCCCCCATTGCTCGGCTTCTTCGGCAGCCACGGGCTGTCCTGCTCCTTCGTCTCCACCTCTTCCTTCCGCCGGCCAGTTGCCGCCATCCCCAACTCCCAATGCCTGATCGACGCGCGCCATGGCCGCGTCCTCCTCCGCCACTATGATGGAAATACCTTGAGAAGTGGCTTCGTGGTTTGGGATCCAATCACGGGTGAGAGCTGGGAACTGCTCTTGCTGCCGTCGTCCAAATGCGCTACTAACTGGAACGCGGCGGTGCTCTGCGCCGCCGACATCGGCGGCGCCTGTGACCATCTGGACTGTCAACGCGGACCTTTCCTTGTTGTGTTTGTAGGCTTCGGCAGGACCGGTATGTTTGTCCATGTCTACTCATCGGAGGCTGCTGCATGGAGCGAGCAGATCTCTGCTCCTCATATCCATGAGGATATCATCAGTCTGCTGCCAAGTGCCCTTGTAGGAAATGCGCTCTACTTCATGTGTTGCGGCACTGTCCTCAAGTATCACCTGGCCGCACGACAAATGTCTTTGATTCAACTACCACAACAATGCTACACTGGGCTACTCAGAACAACAGAGGACGGTGGACTGGGATTCACCAGCATCCGCTCGAAATCGAGTGGACTATACCTCGACCTATGGTCAATGGAGGATGATGTAGGATGGGCACAAAGCAAAATAATTAAGCTTAGAAAATTACTTCCTGATATCCCCCTGCGCACACTTCGTCTGACTGGCTTTGCACATGGCCTTGATGTTATTCTTGTGGCGTCAAGTAAGGGGACTTTCACTATTGACCTCAAGTCCGTCCGGGCCACAAAGGTGCACGGAGAACGTTCATACCATTCCTGTTTCCCTTACATGAGCTTCTACACTCCAGGTACTAGAGTAAGACTCTGGCATCATTTCTGTCTTTCTTTAACATGGATATATAGCGTCACTTATTATGCGACATGTCCAGCAATTGAGTGTGGCAGAGATGCGTATGTTGCGTTGGTTTTGCGGGCACACCAGGAGGGATAGAATTCGGAACGACGATATTCGGGATAGGGTTGGGGTGGCACCAATGGAGGAGAAATTGATTCAACACCGATTGAGGTGGTTTGGACATGTCCAGCGGAGGCTTCCCGAGGCGCCAGTGCGTAGTGGGGTTCTGAAGCGGGCCGATAACGTAAAGAGCGGTAGAGGTCGACCTAAACTGACTTGGGACGAGGCAGTTAAGAGAGACCTTAAGGAGTGGAATATCTCCAAGGATTTAGTTTTGGACAGGAGCGCTTGGAGACTGGCAATCAACGTGCCTGAACCGTGACCTCTTTCTGTCGTGTGCCCTTTTGTGTCTTCCAGTTTCCCGTCTCTCTTGGGTTTCATCTCTAGCCTACCCCAACTTGCTTGGGATAAAAGGCTCTGTTGTTGTTGTTGTACTAATATTCAGATTGAGCACTATTATTCCATTCAGTAACATGAGGTTTTGGATGATTTTATATCTGCTCAAGCAAATGGAAATCACAATTTATACGTTTAAAGTTGTGATGCTCCTGCTATTCTCTGTAACAACTTTTTTTATGGATGAGATTCATGAAATTGGCTAGACATGCATAGGACCTTTCATTGTCTTCTATCTGTCTTGAAAAATGCTTTGGATTGGCTAGATGTTGGATGATGATATTATACTGACAATTGGCTAGACATTCCAGCTGTCACTGATTACTCTGAAATGTCTATCTGCTTGTTTTATGTGCTTGTTTCTGTATTTAGTTAGTCCACAACTTGGTAACAAATGTTCACTGAGGAAAATCAGTCAGCTGATGTTTTTTTTCATTAACTATGCATCTCTGCAGCATTGGGAGCGGCTTCCTCGGCTGAGTGATCAAGAACAAGCAACTGATGAACTTCAGATTCTCCACTGTGGCCTTGTCAGTTAAGAAGGGATCATTGTAATGGTTAATTATGTATTTTTAAGTGAGGCAACTGTTTATTAGTCATGGTTTTAGTTTGCTGGTTGTCGGGTTCTACATTTTGTACAAGGGATTTTATCTTAGATCTGTGTGAAGTTTGCTTGGGCTTGTCTGTCAAGCTGTCCTTGTTTACTCCACGTGTATTCCTTAACAGTAGCTTTAATGAAATCCTTTGAATGGTTAAATGCATAACGGCTCGTTTGGATGAGACCCTGGTGTGTTTTTGCCTGACTCAGCCCTTGTTTAATATATCGCCTGTGCTCCGGTTTGGATGGAGGCCTGATGAGGTTCCTGAGCCAGACATAGCTGTGCTGCCAGGCAACCGAAAGTTGGCGCCTGGTTGCATCACGTTTCCTGGACTCATAATAGCAGTGGTTAGTCACTTATAAAACATAACTTAATTAATCCTTTTTATTTGAAGAAACAAATTTGTCGCAGATAGTCTATTATTAAATGTATTGGACTTTGTTATTATAAACATGCAGCGTTAGCGTGCAAAGTATAATTAAGATATGAAGTATAGTTAATTTTGCATTAAATTGTTACTATTGTTAACCAAGAAAAATAATATTAATCTAAATCATCTAGTTTCTTAATCAAGATATATATACATATTTTAATACACGTCTACATTATGTATGCTCTCTCATCAATAATCTCAGACACATGCCTCCAACCAGATAATATTTTTCAGTCTTGCCTCACTAGGCAAAAATCTTTTTCTGAAGCAACTTCGAGGCAACATTTTCTTCTAGCCTCCTTCCCTAGGCATGCCTAGTATGTTTTTCTAAAAGCAATCTATGTTCAAGAAAATGAGCATTTGAAATTGAAAAGACCCCACAAGGCCATACGTGCCAAACTCCAGCCCCATTTTAGTTTGGTTCATTTATCTAGTGGCTTGAGCATGAAAATTGACGAAAGTAGAGGGACACAGAGACTGACCAGATGTTAAATTTTCAGATCTGAAATTCAAATTCGGAATGGTTGAGGACAAATATTTTCACACCATGATACATATTTACTTTCTAAATACACATAAATTTGAGATTATATCACACGGCTTGAGATGAATTTGTATGCGTATTTCATTTCATCCGTTCATTCATTCACGAATCACGGCCATGGCAGACGTTTCTCCAAGCTGTGTGTATCTTCTGTGGCTGCTGCATCCGTGGCCCCACCTGGCAGTGTCACTGCTGCCTTTCAAATTCAGATCACAACTCTCACTCCACTCCATTATCACTGAGCGCAGCCCACCCGAGCCTTTTTCTCTCGTGCCATTAAAAAAGATGGCAATCTCACTGAAGGGAATCAAAAGTTCGATCTACCAGCAGTGTCCAAAGTCAGAGAATTTTTCTCCCTCGCACCATTCCGTCCACTTCTCTACTTAACGGTGTCAAACTACGTTGCAAAAAGTCCTAAATGCCCTCTGCCCTCTGAATCAGTGACAGCCAGGTCCCACCATCCCTGTCCTCTTTTTTTTTAGCCGGGTTCATGAGAATGGAGAGGGGAGATTGTGCCATTGACACGCGGGTCCCACAGGAAAGTGGTGCCTCCCCATTGGTTGCACGGGCGGACATCCTGACCCGTCTCTGTCCCTGTTGAGAAAAAGAGAGAAAGGGAGGGAAAAGAGAGAGAAGGAAGGAGAGAGGAGGAACGGGGCAGAGAGCCGTGGAGACGCGTGATGAGGACATCACTCCTTTGGATACAACTACTGATCCTTCTACTATACTGCAAGGGCCAATGACCCGAGCTCGAATGCGACAACTGAAATTACAGGTGAGTTCGTTCTTAAGTGATCCGTTTCATACTTTTGAGAATAGATTGCCACCTAATGATGTTATCTTGCTTAGGAACAGTGGAGAGGGTCATGAGGAACTTCAAGGAAGGTGTGGAGGCGAGGAAGACCAGCTAGGACGTGCAACACAAGCCGGAGGTCCTGTCCAACATGATTTCGAGTCTACCTCGGCCTCCAGGAGCAGTCTGTCTTAATGTCAGCGCCACGGACGCATACGGACTCCGTTTTCGATGGTTCAGCTATGGTTGGAAAGATAATTTGATAAGGAAGCCAATGCAACTGGTCTCACGTCAAAATTCCTTCGAGATCAACGGGAATTGTCGAAACAATTCAGCGTCCAGAATCTGTCTAGGTGCTGCGTCACCTTTATTTGGTCCGTTGGGCCGTGTATCGTCTTGAGCCCATTAGGGGGGCGCGTCCAGGGTAGGCGACGACCCTAATACCTTTATATTCATTAGTCGCCGCTGTCGTTAGGTTTTGGGTTTTGCTTAGATTATTCTGTCCATTGACAGTCGCCGTTCATCGGTTTGTGGAACCCCAACTTGAGAACTTAATCATTCATCTGCAGTTTTGTCCCAACTTTCTGAGCTGCGCTCTTTCGAGTTCTTGCTTGTGTTCTTCGTTTCGCAGGCACGGATTAGCCATCTTGGCGAGGTCAACCGGTTGGTGACACGGTTGATAACCTGAGGAATCGTGGTGCTAAGGTTGCAGGGTTCGGGTCTTTTGATCTGAAGCCGGATCGGTGTGTCGCGTTCCACTCAAAACGAGAGTTATCCAGGACCTAACGGAAGATCGGGAATTACGTCCCCATCAACGCGCCCCCACGCTGGGCTGCCGCCCGTGAGACGCGGCCGCGAAGCTGCGCGCGCCCGCTGGCCGCTCCAGCGCGCTGCGCCCGCAGCTAGCTGCTGCGGCTGCACCCGCGCGCCACGCCACGCCGCCCGTCGCTTGGCTGCGCCCGCCGCAGCGCCCGCGCCGCCCGCTCCAGCGTGCTCCCGCGTGCTGCGCGCCGCCGCTCCGTGCGTGAACAGCGCGCGCGAGTTCCACCAGCGCCCGAGCCAGCGCGCCGTCGCCCGCGCCCGCGTCCGTGCGCCGCGGCTGCCCTGCGCCCGTCGAGCCGCCCGGGGCGCGCCCGCCTCGCCAGCGCCCGCGCCGTAAAGCGCCCGCGCCCCGCCCGCGCCGCAGCGTCCGTGCGCCGCGAGTTGCCCGCTGCGCCCGTCGAGCCGCGCCGGGCAGCTCCCCCCGCCTCTCCCGCGCGTCATGCTCGCCTGACTTCCCCCGCGTGCTTGCATGCCTTCTCGCCGTTGCTACTGGATCTCCTTCGTTCGCTGGTGCTCACGCCTCCATGATTGCTGGATCGCTTCCCATCGCAGGTGTTCGCGCCACGAACGCCGGCGACAGCGCGAGGCTCACGCGGCGAATGCCGGCACAGAGCTAGCTGCCATACCTCGTGCTCGTCCTCCTACGGAGCTTTGCGGCCGCCCAACAACGTGGAACTTCGCCGCGGCCACCACCCGCCGAGCTTCAGACGCAGCTGCCGCCCGCTGAGGCTTCGCCCGCGTCCGCCCAGCGCCCCGGTGCCGCCGAGCTCGTGCGTTTCCCTCCCTGTGCGTGCCTCTCCTTCCCTCCCATGGCGCAGCTCCCCGCCTCTCTCGGGCCAGCGGCGTGGGCTGGCGCGCCTGGAAGCGCTGGTAGCGGCGTGCCGCGGCGGGGCTCGGGGAGCTCGTCACTGTCGCCGGAGCCAGGGCGCCCCGCGATGCCTCGGCGGTGCGGCCTTGCTCCGCCGTGCTGTGCTGCGGCCATGTGCAGGAGGCCACATGAAGCTCCGTCGAGAACCTCCTGCTTGGGCCCCTCGGATGAAGACGGGGAGGTTGAGGATACTGCTGGTAGAGGGAGGATAAGAATAAGGATAAGGATAAGGGCAGGGTATTTTGGATATTTTAACTATTCGGTCTCACTAGTCGAGCTCCTAAACGGCGAAAATCGAACGGAAGGTGGACGGAATGGCGCGAGGGAGAAAAATTCTTCGACCTTGGATACTGCTAGTAAATCGAACTTTTGAGTCCCTTCGGTGAGATTACCATCTTTTTTTAATGGCATGGGAGAAAAAGGCTCCATGCCCAATCCAACGCCGACCAAACCCTAGCTCCGATCCGCTGGGCGAGCAGCATGGCGCCGCGGCGGGCGCCGGGCGCCCGGTTGCGCTGATGGACGAGCTCGTGGAGGAGATCCTCCTCCGCGCCCCGCCGGACGACCCCGCGCGCCTCCTCCTCCGCCCCGGCTGCTCGCAAGCGCTGGTGCGGCATCGTCTCCGACGCCGGCTTCCGCCGCCCGGTTCCGTGAGTTCCACCGGACTCCCCCATTGCTCGGCTTCTTCCGCAACAACGGGCTGACGTGCCCCTTCGTCTCCACCTCATCCTTCCGCCGTCCCCTTGCCGCCATCCGCAAGTTCCAAAGATCGATCGCCGCGCCATGGCGGCGTCCTCAACCACTGTGGTGGATATGGCTTATTGGTTTGGGATCCAATCACGGGTGAGAGTCGGGAACTGCCCATGCTGCCGTCGTCCGAGCGCGCTATTAGCTGGAACGCGGCGGTGCTCTGCGCCTCCATCGGCGGCGCTTGTGACCACCTGGACTGTGGACGCCGGCATTTCCTTGTTGTGTTTGTGGGCAAGTCCAGGAACGGGATGTTTGCCCATGTCTACTCATCGGAGGCTGCTGCATGGATCGAGCAGATCTCTGCTCCTCACATCCATGAGGATATCATCTGGCTGCAGCCAAGTGCTCTCGGAGGAAATGCACTCTACTTTATGTGTCGCAATGCTGTCCTCAAGTATCACCTGACCGCCCGAGAAATGTCTCTGATTCACCTGCCAGAACAATGCTACGATGGGCTACTCAGAACGACAGACGACGGTGGACTGGGAATCACCAGCATCCACTCAGATGGACTATATCTCGACCTATGGTCAATGGAGGATATGATGTAGGATGGACAAAAAGCAAAGTAATTATGCTTACAAAATTACTTCGTGATGTCCCCCTACACTCACTTCGTCCAACTGGCTTTGCACATGGCCTCGATGTTATTCTTGTGGCGTCAAGCAAGGGGACTTTCACTGTTGACCTCAAGTCCGTCCGGGCCACAAAGGTGCACGAAGAAGATTGCTGCGATATCTGTTTCCCCTACATGAGCTTCTGCACTCCAGGTACTAGAATAAGACTCTGGCATCATGTCTATCTTTCTTTAACATGGATATGTAGCATCACTTATTATGTGATTTACTAATATTTAGATTGAGCACTATTATTCCATCTAGTAACATGAACTTTTGGATGATTGTATATCTGCTCAAGCAAAATGAAATCACAATTTATACGTTAAGTTGTGATGCTCCTGCTGTCCTCCGTAACAAGCTTTTTGATGGATGAGATTCATGAAATTGGCTAGACATGCATAGGACCTTTTATTGTCTTCCATGTGTCTTGAAAATTGCTTTAGATTGGCCATTAAGGTATCCAATAGGGAAGAATCCAGAAATACATAACAAAAAGACTACCTGCAGTGCCTCTGCACATCTAGATATCAATATCAATCTCCTACATATATAAAATATATACTTAAAACCTTTGCAGGCTGTGATCTATTGCCAATGTTGCTTAACAATATATACACATGGATGTTGGATGATGATATTATATTGACAAATGGGGGCGTTTCTCTCAAACAATGAAGCCAGCTGTCACTGATTACTTTGAGATGTCTATATGCTTGTTTTATGTGCTTGTATATTTAGTTAGCCCGCAACTTGGTAACAAATGTTCACCAAGGAAAAATCACTCAGCTGATGTTTTTTTCCATAACTGTGCATCTCTGCAGCATTGGGATCAGCTTCCTCTGCTGAGTGATCAAGAACAAGCACCTCAAATGTCTGATGAACACAAGATTCTCCACTGCGGCCTTGTCAGTTAAGGTTAAATGGGACCATTATAATGGTTAATAATGTAGTTTAAAGGTGACACAACTCTTTAGCGGGAGTGTGATTAGTCAGAGCCTTAGTTTGCTGGCTGTCAGCTTCTACATTTTGTGCAAGACATCACATCTTATGTCTCCGTGAAGTTTGCTTGGGCTTGTCTGTTAAGCTTGACCTCGTATATATTACTCTACCCCACGAGTATTCCTTAACAGTAGCTTTAATGAAATCCTTTGAACGATTGAATGCATAACTCGTTTGGATGAGATCCTGGAGCCTTTTTGCCTGGCTCAGACCTTGCATGTATCTTGCTTGTGCTCCGTGATGGAGACCTGATGAGGTTCCTGGACCACAGGCAACCAAAAGTGAGCTCCTGGTGCTGCATCACCCTGCCTGGACTAATGGCAGTGGTTAGTCGCTTAATGAAACATGACTTGATTTATCTTTTTGTTTGAAGAAACCGAATTTCAGGCTATTATTAAATATGTGGGACTTTGTTATTATAAACATGCAGCATTAGCATGCAAAGTATAATTAAGTTATTAAGTATAGGTAATGCTTTAAATTATTATTTAGTTAACTGAGAGAAACAATATTAGTCTAAATCATCCGGTTTCTTAATCTAGCTATATAACTATATATTTGTTAGTCTCACACCTTAGGTATTTTAATGCACGTTTACGTTATGCATACTCTCTAAATTGATATTCTCAGGCGCAGACCTATAATATTTTTCAGTCTTGCCTCGCTATTAAAAAAATAAGGAACTCGAAGGCAATATTTTCTTCCAGGCAACTTTTCCAAGCTTCAAATTTCCCAAGCTTCCAGCCAAACAAGTCCAATGTATTTTTTTGGGTCTGTCTATATGTCTGTCAACAGATTTCTCAACCTAAAATCTGTCAAATATTTGGCAAATGAACTGTTGACACATCAGCTAAAGAAAAACTGACAGTTTTATAATATAGAAATCTGTCAGATTTGTATCAGGTATAAAATCATAAAAAGATCCAATACCCGTTAGTATTAGTACATCTAAAAAATCATTTGTGTACTGCTGCTACCGCTGCAGCTGCCGCTGACCCAGCCCAATCTATACTGGCAGTGCTTAGACTAGGCGCCTAGTAAACCAGCTGCCACCTAAATCAGCACGCTGGGCGTTGGTTTTTACTCTTGCTGCTATCCTTTTTAGAAAGAACTCTTGCTGCTATCCTTGAAGCCAAAGGGCCTGCCCAATCCAAGAGCAAAGCAACGTGAGAACATTCACCATTTGTGAAAAATGCAGACCCCATAAGATAAAAAAAGGTACTTACCACTGCTGACTACAGGATAGAAACTTGCTAAAATAGATGCTACATTAGTCTTCTGAACCAAACAGATCACGCACTTCAAAATAAACCAGACAAACTAGTTAGAACCAATGGACTGGTTATACTTCTTAGAACCAAGTATAACTGAAAAAAGAAATAGAGGCTGTACTTAAACCATTTAACTGCTAGAAACACTAGCTAACTTACAACTGACCTCATCAGCTAACTTCTGAAGGCTCCTCAGGAACTTGGCCATGTGCATTTGGCTCACTGATGGCACCCCTCGTCCCGAGAAATCAGTTATGTACATTGCACTGTCTACAACCATGAGAGCAAACCTGCAAAAAATATGGAGATTTAGAATAACCGCTAGGTCTTCTACTAGTCTTCATATAATAAGCATAAATGGATGTCCAAGAATGCAGCAACACTGCAACTCAGAAAATTAAAGCTAAAAGATAAATTAATTCAATTAAATTGACCATTCTAAAAAATGCATCTTAAAAAATAACTTAACTACAACGGTCACACACACACACTCGCACTCAAACACAAAAAAGAGAGACACACACAAAGAGAGAGACATAAAAAGAGAGATACCTAGACACATAGAGAGATACAGATCATAGTGCATGCTCCCTTACATATCAAATGGTCAACACATCAATAACTGATCGAACTAGTCAAGCAGAGGTTTACCAATCTTTTTACAAATAATTAGCTATAAAAAATTCACCATTATTCACCATTATAAAAAAATCAACTAAATTCACCAAAAAAAAAACTCTAAAAATTATAACTAAAAAAACAACTCAAATAAATTGACCAAACTTCTATTGCTCCCACTCACATCAAATAGTCACTAAATTAAAAACTGAACCAGTTAAATATAAATCGAGAGATCTGTAGAGAAGAGACAAGCAGAAGTTTACCAATCTTCTAACAGAAAATTAACTGACAAAAAAATTAACATTACAAAAACTAAATCAACTAAATTCATCATTACAACTCTGAAAAATACACCTAAAAACAACTCTAAAAATTATACTAGATCCTAATCATGCTTTCTCAACCACCAAAACAGACATATGGATACAGAGATACACGCTGACACACACACAGAAAAACACACAACCGATAAAAACACCAAAAAAGACAACAAAAGAAACTCAACTACCTAAACCCACATAGAGAGATAGAATGAGAAAGACAAAAAAATAATCACCGCAGAGACACACATACAGAGATAGACATAGACAGACAGAAGACAGACACACTCACACACAAACACACAGAGAGAGAATGAACTCAGCTCAACTATAACTTCTATTACTCCATCACAAATCAAATAATCACCACATAGAGGCACACATATACACACAGAGACACATATAGAGATAGAAAAACACAGATAGACGCATAGGCAAATATTGACAGAGCAAAACAGACACACTCACAAACAAGAGAGACATCTCAAACACACACACAGAGAGACAGAAATATATACAAAAACAAATCACACACACACACAAAAACCACACTCAAAAAAACACAAACACTCACACTAAAAAAGACAAAAGAAAACGCATGCACACACTCACACTCATACTGACATACAAGAAAAAAAAAGAGAAAAGGAAGCACACACAAACACATAGAAACTCCCACGAAAAGAGAAAAAAAGAGAGAGAGACACCCACACACACAAAGAACTCTAAAAAACTATAAAAAAATTAGAGAAAACTTCTAATACATAAAAAAACCTAAAACTGAAAAAAATCCTAATAAACATACACAAACTGACACACATAACCTCAACAGACACACACAACTGAAGATACACACACTGAAACACACAACCTGCACACAAATGAGGCCCGAAAAGCCCACAAAAAAATTTCACCACAAAAAACAAAGACTTGCCTGACATAGACACATAAAAAAAATGCAATAAGACACACAAAAAACAAATACAGTTATGTTGAAAATGGGTACTACAATTGGAGCGAACAAAGTGATAGAAAATACCAAGAGCTCATAGCTGCAACTGAAAATACAGAGAACATCAATTGGCTCAACTCAGGTGCAGCTGAAGAAATAATGCTCAAGCAAAATATTCTATCCAACTGAGTAACAGAACAACAAAATACGTACATTTCTCAAGCAAAATACAATAAATTAAGCTTTAGACACTGACTAGTGATTGCTCAAAAAATATGGTTTCTCTATTGCATCAAAAGGACATAACAAAAAGGATGAAAACTCGGTAGCCGGTTGTTACACACGAGCTGAGCAAAAAGTCTCAAAAGCAAACTTGACAAGCTGCAGGAAATTAATTGAATAGAGCAAGATTAAGGTTGTAAATCTCACAGGGATTTAAAAAAATCAAATAAGTGCTTGCAAAAATATTCAAAGTCCTAACCATTGTAGCAGGAAAAAAATTACTTTAGTTACATAAGCCTATGGCCAAAGTGTGAATATGCTTACCTTCCACTTGATACTACTTATATAGAGAACAACCAAGCTGCTATTTTCGTCATTGACCTCTCAATAAGCAACTCAGCAAACTACTAGTGTTTAAAACTGTATACTAAACATGGCTGCAGCTACTTAATAACTAACAAACACCCTGCAAAGTCGATCTCTAACTGTATGTTGAATTGAACTACCAAAGTATGTAAAGAACATCTTGTGCTACTCACCTGTTGCTCGCACAACATTGAACTCAAATGGAAAAACAACAATTGCTGCTAAAATTAAAAAATATAGTCAAATAAAAAAGATAGGCCTAAGAATACTCATATAGTAAACAACCATGGACTAAACAAGCATTAAACAAAGCAGGTAATGGCTGCTGAAAAAGGTATATCACTGGATCTTGAAAAGGACCTATTGACTTATACTTTGCAAACCTAAGAAAATGAGTTGATGTAGTACTGGTGCTCACCAATTGCTATTGTCAAAAAATTATCGACCAGTACAACAACTAGAACAGATGCACAGGAGAAAAATTGAAGGAAAAAAATCAGAATCATGTCATGGAAACTGAAGAAACCACAACTGAAACATACATGGAGCAGGGTTGTTTCAGTTTATAAAGAATGTTCCAGATGTTTCAGAGCAGTAGACAAAACAACTTAATAGCTCAAGTATGCAGGAAAGCTATATTAGACCTAGCTCAACATGAATTTGTCAACCTGTTGTCACATGGCCGCCGGATCAAACCAGTTCGCATGCTGCTGCTCCAAATCAACAGGTAAAGACACAAACACCTGACCAACATGAGAGGACGAGAAGCTAAAGCAGCAATCTGCTGGACTGCAGAACAGAAAAAGAGTACAGCTCGAATAGCTGAAAATTGACCTCAGCTCGTCACGTAGGTCCAGCTACACCGTCCCAAACACTGGCCACCCACCTGAAAATGCAGCGACCGCCTCGACAAGCTGGCGAAGCACCATTGCCACCCCGCTCCCCACACACAGAGTTCTTCGCTAGCTACCGAAAAAACAACACAAAGTCGACATCTTGAGTCCCATCTACTACACTCCACCGATGACTGTGACTATCAGCGCACACAAGAAAGCAGTAGCACCTCAAACGAAAGCAAAAATCTACGAACAACTGCATGTCTGCATCCACCGCCGCCACCAGACGTCAGCCCCTCCTCTCTTTCCCTTCCCCATAGCCTACATCATCAAAAGGCACCTCCAACCAGATCAAGGTCTAGCCATTCATCAGTGGACACATGCCTCTCCGTCGTCCATGTTAGTCGAAGGCCACTGTTTGCGACCTTGGCCATTACCTTGTGCTCGTTACAACATCAGCACTCGCGAGCAAATACAACAACCACAGCTAAAGAACCAGATGTACGGAACGACAACTAATGCATACAAAACGCATCATCAAAAAGGCTCCTCAAATCAGCACCAACGGCCGCACAGGACATGGTCAGCTTCGCCTCGCCTTAGCCTTCGCCACCTCCCGCCCACACAACATCCCCCCTAACCTGCCTTCCCTTCTAGGGCCTAGACCATCACATCGGCGAGCTATCAAAATGGCAGCACGCACAGGCACACAACGGCAATAGCTCCTCAAATCAGCGGAAAAAAAATTACAGGTATAGAAGCTTACGAACAACAGCGAAGCTCCTTCAATCAGTAACCAGGGGAAGCGGCTGCTGGGACAGGGAAGCGGCGGCGACGGCTGCGCCCCACCATATAGCTCGAGGCCGCACAGGCGAGCAGCGCGCGAAGACAACGCCACCACCCCAACACACCCGCCGCGGCTTCAGGACAACAGACGACAAGGACAGCACCCCACCTCTCCCACCCACACCATCGGGCGCGAGCAGGTGAGCGCGCGGCGAGGACCTCACCACCGCCCGGCCGTGCACGGACGCGAGCCGCCGACAAAATGGGGAAAAACAAGCGAACAAAATCCGTGGAAAAAAAAGGAAAACGGGTGGATGCGTAACGGGCTCGCGGATTCCATGGGTCTTCTGGACCTGTTAGCGGGTGGATATGGCTGAGAAACTGCACGCATCCTAAAGCAAGAACGAACGGCCCATAATTCAACAGATATAGATTAGCAAAAATCTGTCGACAGACAAATAGCAAAAACTCTATTTTTTTTTCCTTTATGTAGAAGCATCTATGTTCAAGAAAATGAGCATTTTTGGAATTAAAAGGCCACAAGCCCATACGTGCCATACTCCAGCCCAATCTTTAGTTTTGTTCATTATCACGTGGCTTGAGCATGAAAATTGAGGAGGGAAAGTAGAGATCTTTTTCACCAGCTTAATCGTGGTGAGCTAAATACTGTCTAAGATTTGTTAATCATTCGGTAAAGAATCAATTGCGAAAACCATCTGGACCCCATGTGGGGTATATAAATTTTCCATGAACAAATAAAATTCACATAGATATATTTATAATTTTCTAATTAGTTATGTGTACTGGTGCTGGGTAGTTCACGCACTGAAGAGAAGTTTGAAAGGAAAGAATGACACGGTAGCTGAACACAGAGACTGATCCGGGTGTTAATATTTCAGATCTGAAATTATGAAATTTGAATGGCTGAGGACAAAATATTCTCACACCATGATACATATTTATTTTTTAAATACACATAAATTTGAGATTATATCACGACAGCTTGAGATGAATTTGTATTCTTATTTCATTTATTCATTCACGAATCACGGCCACGGCAAACGTTTCTCCAAGCCGAACAAAATCAAAATCAAAATTCAAAATCACCAGCCGGCTGTATATCTTCTGTGGCCCCACCTGGCAGTGTCACAGCTGCCCCTTCAAATTCAGATCGCCACCCAGACTCCACTCCACTCTCACTGAGCCCGCAGCTCCGCCGCCGACCAAACCCTAGCTCCGACTCCGATCCGCGGCGAGCAGCATGGCGCCGCGGCCGGCGCCGGCGGCAGCGCCGCTGATGGACGAGCTCGTGGAGGAGATCCTCATCCGCATTCCACCGGACGACCCGGCGCGAATCCTCCACGCCGCGCTCGTCTGCAGGCGCTGGGGCCGCATCGTCTCCGACGCCGGCTTCCGCGGCCGGTTCCGTGAGTTCCACCGCCGCACGCCCCCGATGCTCGGCTTCTTCCGCGAGCGTAGGCACTCCTACTCGTTCGAACCCACCTCGTCGTTCCGCCGGCCCCCTGCCGCCCTCCTTGACTCCCACCACCCGATCGACGCGCGCCACGGCCGCGTCCTCCTCTGGAACCTGCACCGCGAATGCGACGACGATGGAGTTCCCTTGGGCAATGACCTGGTGGTTTGGGATCCAATCACGGGGAAGAGTACCGAGCTTCCCTTGCCGCCGTGGTCCAGACGCCCGGTCACCTGGAACGCGGCGGTGCTCTGCGCCTCCACCGGCGATGGCGCCTGTGACCACCTGGACTGTGCAAGCGGGCATTTCCTTGTTGTGTATGTGGGCAAGTCCAGGGTCGGCATGTTTTCCAATGTCTACTCATCGGAGACCGCTGCATGGAGCGAGGAGATCTTTGATGAGGAACTCCGCAAGGATATCCATTCGCTGCCAAGTGCCCTCGTAGGGAACGCGCTCTACTTTGTGTGTAGCTCAATTGTCCTCAAGTATGACCTGGCTGCACGAGAGATGTCTCTGATTCCCTTGCCAGGGGGATGCTCATGGCGCAATATACTCACAACAACAGAGGACGGTTGGCTGGGGCTCGCCAACATAAGCTCAGATGGACTGTATCTTTCCCTATGGTCTAGGGATGTTGGTCCTGACGAGGATGTAGGATGGGCACAAAGCAAAGTAATTAAGCTTAGAAAATTACTTCCTGATGTCCCCCTAGCCTCACTTCGTCTGGCTGGCTTTGCACATGGCCTTGATGTTATTCTTGTGGGGTCAAGTAAGGGGACTTTCACTATTGACCTCAAGTCTGTCCAGGCCACAAAGGTGCACGAAGAAAATTGCTGCGATATCTGTTTCCCCTACATGAGCTTCTACACTCTAGGTACTAGAGTAAGGCATCATGTCTATCTTTCTTTAACATGGATATATAGCGTTACATATTATGTGATTTACTAATATTCACGTTGAGCGTTATTATTTCGTTTAGTAACTTCAAGCAAAATGAGTTTATGAAAGTGGGATATCCCAGCTACATTTAAAATTGTGATGCTCCTGCTGTCCTCCGCAACAACTTTTTTTATGGACCAGATCCATTAAATTGGCTAGACATGCATATGAGCTTTCATTGTCTTCCATCTATCTTGAAAATGATTTAGATTGGCCATTGAGGTATCAAACAGAGAACAAACCAAAAGACATAACCTGCATGGTCTTCTGCACATCTAGATATCAACCTCCAACATATCCTTAACACCTTTGCAGTCTTTGTCTGTAACTTATTGCCAATATAATTTAACAGTATATACGCATGGATGATGATATTATACTTACAAGGAGAGGGGGTTTTCTCATGGGTTCAGCTGTTGGTGATTAGTTTGCGCTTGTTTTCTGTGGTTATTTCATATTTGTCTATTTGGTTTCCCAGCAACTTGTTGCTTTCGTTTGCTTGTTGTAACAAAATGTTCAGAGGGAAATTGAGCAACTGATGTTATTTTCGAAACAGGGAAATTAAGCAACTGATGTTATTTTCGAAACTATGCATTTCTGCAGCATTGGGAGCAGCCTCTGCCGAGGGATCAAGCTCAAAGGCCTGATAAACATGAGGTTCTCCATTGCAAGCTTGTCAGTCAAGATTAAAAGCAATGATCGTAGTGGTTAATAAATTGCTTTTTAATGTGGGATCAAGCATGAGTAAGATTAGCAATGGTCTTAATTTGTTGGCCTTGAGGGGGCTATCTGTGCAAGAGATCACATATATTATAATATCTTATGTCTGTTATCTTCATCATCACTGTGAAGTTTGCTTGGGACCCTGTATTATCCTACTCTATGTGTACTCCTGACCATTAGCTTTAATGAAACCCTTCATTGGTTGAATGCATATGTTTTCCCTTATGTTTAAAAATTACCGTGCTTAAGAAAATGAGCATTTGAATTTAAAAGTACCACAATCCCATGTGTGTCATACTACTGCCCAGTTTTAGCTTGATTCTTCATCTTGTGGCTTGAGCATGAGAACTGAGGAAAGAAATTCAGTATGCATGATATCTTTTTGTGTCATCATGATCACATGGATTTGGAAGTTGGATACTCTCCAAGACTCAGTGAAGCTTTTGGTAAGCACCGATGGGGAAAGGACACAATGTGGAGTATATGGATTTCTCATAGAATTATTATAATTCATACATATATATGCTTCAAAAATTCTATAGTAAGGATCAGGTCTTAGCTGTGTGTACTGAATATTGGTACACTGAGTAGTTCACTTAGCGAAGACAACTGAAAGAGTGAAAGGAAGTAGTAATATTTCAGATCCAAAAGGAGCTCCATATCAGAGTTCATTGTATATTTCTTTGTAGGATCTTTTTATAACCTTATGTAGGAAACTAAAGGGTTTGGACGAGTATAACATGAGCTGAACAACACACCTAACACGTGTGTTGCGAGTGATGAGCTGAACTAATAATACACTATAGTTAGCCTTCATACATGGGAGAAGATGCGTGATCGCAAATACACAGTATAGTCACATTTGGAGCAGGGAACGTGAAGACGATGAAACAGAAATTTATACCGTCAGGTTTGTTCAGTGAAAATTTAGCAGTAATGCAGAACTACACGTCAAAGAGACAGTTCCAAGTTTGTTTCCGCACAAATATGCGAGCATTTATTGAGCATAATTTAAGGAAATGATTATTGCAAATATCAGACCAAAAATTTTCTACTGCCAAAATATTTGTGGTATTGATGGCCAACACAAGATTGGTTTTATTAAAACCATTATTAGATATTTTTTTCATAATATATGAATCTTGTGTTGTTAATTAACATAGAATTTATGGTATTGATGGTCAACACACAACCAAACCGTGCCTAGAGGACCTCACTCCACTGATGGATAGAGTGGAAAGACGGCTGTCAGCCTGTTCCATTTGGCTCTAGGTCGCCTGGAGATGATCAACTCTGCCATAACGCCAATTACAACATATGCAATGTGCACGATTAAGCTACCAAAGGGTGTTATTGACAGCGTGGACAGAGCAAGAAAGCAGTGCTTATGGCGTGGCAATGATAAGGAAAAGAAGGGTGGCAACTTAGTAGCATGGGAGACAGTTCAGCAACCCAAAGATAAAGGTGGTCTGGGAATTATAAATCTTCGTTTGCATAACGACGCCCTCCTAATGAAGCAACTGAGTAAGTTCTACAACAAAGAAAATACTCCATGGGTCCGGTTGATCTGGAACAGATACTATACCGATCGAGTTCCGCATGCTACACGAGAGTTGGGCTCGTTTTGGTGGAAGGACGTACTGTGGCTCAATATCATTTTCAGAAGCATCTCTAAATGTGCATTGGGAGACGGCTCTTCAGTATGTTTTTGGGACGATCTGTGGACTGACTCGGTGTTATCCCTCAAATATCCGAGACTAGCCTCTTTTGCCAGAAAAGATGGGATCTCTGTGTTGGAGGTCATGCAAGCAGAAGATTTAGATACCCTTTTCTTGTTGCCTCTTTCCCAGCAAGCTTTTGAGGAAATGGAAATCTCCAAGCACAGCTGCAATCCCAGCCCTATGATGAGCTCAGTTCAGATCAGTGGGCGCCTAAATGGGGCACCAAATATACATCGCGGCGCTTTTATAGAGAGGTATTCAAAAACATAGAAGCCCACCTGGTTTTCAAGGTCATCTGGAAGGCAAGATGTACACCGCGCGTGAAATTCTTTGCCTGGCTTATTTTGGTGGACCGGCTGAACACCAAATCCATGCTGCGCCGGCGTCATCTAACTATTCAAGACAGTGACACTGACACCTGCGTTATGTGCAATTCAGGAGAAGTTGAGACCATAGAGCACCTTTTCTTTGATTGTCCCTTCGCAAACGACTGCTGGACAGCCATTCATGTGGACTGGGATGCATCTTTGCCTCTGCAGGACAGGTTTGTCCAGGCTAGATTGAGCAGCAACCTCCCATTCTTCACTGAAGCTACTTTGATTGCAGCATGGGAACTCTGGAAATTGCGCAATGACAAAGTTTTTCAGAGACGTGCCCCTACTCTAGCACTATGGTTAGCTAATTTTAAAAATCAGGGTCTCCTTCAGTCGGTTCGTTTTAGAGATGATATTAGGAATGCTTTTTGTGTCTGGCTTGATGCCTGTAAGAACCCTCTTGTTTATTTATCAATGAAAAATTTGTGTACTGTGGGGATCTCCCCCACAGTCTTTTGCTGTCAAAAAAAAAACATTAAACTAGTTTGACTTGGAATAAAGCTAGATGAACTTATTTTTGTGATCGATGGAAGTAACTAGTCACACCTCTTGACCTCAAACAATTGCTGAAGCATGTCTATGGGACACATCTTATATGATGTACATGGGCGTGAGTAGTGGTGCGTCTTCTCCGTGTAGCTTCTCAAGAAAAAAAAGTTGCTAATGCAGCGCCATTTTCTAGAATAGGAAGTAATTCCGAGACAGTGGTACTGTGGGTGTTGGTTGGCATGTCAAAACCTCTCCATCAGCAGTCACTGTGTAGGTCTCAGGGTCAACTTCTATTTTTGGAAGAGCGTCATTGAGCTTCATGTCAAGTTTTGTCAAACCTCGAACACCGCCAACAGCTTCCACCCTCTTTTCTAATTTGTACTCCATTGCAACACCAGCTTCTTTAGCAGCCTAGGGATTGAAAGTTGAGGTCAATCATTGAAATTTGGCAACAGTCAATAATTTTGAAGCATTTCTTTTTTTGTTCCTTTTACTTGACACACAGTATGCTTCTTATAGCCATATTTCTTAATAAAAAACTATTTTTTAACATCTTGATGTGCAATATGTTATATTTTTATCATTTTGAAAAGTTAACAAGTCATTTTTCTGGGTTGAGGTAGAACCAAACACTACCTTGCTCACAAATGCAATTGAATTGGAACTTCCAGCCTTTCCAAATGCACCAAACATAGGTCGCATCACAACCTGCATCAAGAGAAAAAAGGTCCATGCTTCTCAGGCTCTTACCAAACTATAAACTTAGTTATAATGGACAAACTCTTCACATTTGCAAAAGGCCCATTTCACTACATTCAACTATTCAATTTGTCCACTTAAACCCCCCCCCCTCCGTAACTAAAATACAGAAGACTCATTTTACTCCCCAAAACTATTCAGATTTGTCAATTTAACCCTTAATGAAATTTATCTTCTTGTTTCTCCTCCTCCAAGCATTGGGTTCAAATTTGTGCGGTGCTAGTTGACATGATACTCTATGCTCCAAAAATATATTACAATGTCTGGTTACTTTCATCAGTTAGGAGCACCTGTGTGCCACTGTAACCCTTTCAGATGCCAAAATGCACGAAGAACTGTAGAAGATTTTTTTCTCCCTAATGGGTATGATGCCATGCATCATCCCACAAAATTTGAACTTGAAACCCAATTTACAGAGGAAGCAATACACATTTCATTGGGGGTGAATTGGTTGAGCTAAAGTCTAAAATAACCCGTGGGAGTAAAACACATAGAAATTTTGTTAAAAGGGTCAAATGGACAATGTGAATTGTTTGGGGTAGTGAAATGGGCTTGTCTTTTATATTTAGGCTAAATGGAAACATCATGGGTAAAAGCAGAAAAATTCTTTATTCAGAGTATCTCGTTGAAAGTAGTCCATACAGGTTCAGGTGTTGGAATACTAGCATTGGGATCACCCATATTAGCCCATGCAATTGCGCCTCCCTTGACAACCAGTTCTGGTTTAGCGCCAAAGAAAGCAGGTTTCCAAAGAACAAGGTCAGCTAATTTTCCCACCTGTCAAAAATATGTAGGTTCAGTTAGACCTTGAATTGAGATACCAATTTCATTACATATCAAAGGGATATTTCTAATTAGATAGTAGTATGTCAATTAATGGTACAGCAAGTTGCATCTATGCGGAACATGACTTTCAGACATAAACAGTTTCTTGCCTTGTTCCTGATGCACAAGTATTTAAAGAGTGACAACTCACAAAGTTGCAAAACTGATACAACAGACATTTTCTAAATTTTATTTAAACAAAATATCATTACATCAGGAATACCAAAGTAGACAAATCTTTCATCTTTACTAGCATCATTTCAAGGTACATGGCACAAGACAGCACCGTCAAAGTATAGTTCTTCATTGATAAGGAGCAAATAATAGAATTTTATCAGTAACTAGAGAGGCACATACCTCAACAGAACCAACAAAGTCTGAAAATCCATTCACTATTGCTGGATTTATGGTGTATTTTGCTATGTATCTTCTTATACGGAGGTTGTCATTGTCCTGGGCAGCATTAGAGTCAACTGATCCAGGTAAACTACCTCTTTGGACCTTCATCTTGTTTGCAGTTTGCCATGTCCGGGTTATCACCTAGAAAGCCAATGTTACATGAACTGAGATAGTTGCATCAATATTGCTGTATTTTCATCACCAAAAGGTAGTTACTCATTAGAGGAGCTTATTACTCAATCTAGAGGTACAAGTTGCTCTAATTGTTTCATCATGGCTTCCTCGAGAAAGAAGAAGTCGCTGAGTTAATAATTTTGTCAGGCTGTTAAGTTTATAGGTTAGGGCTAAGCCTCTGAACAAGCCCCAAGCATGTTTATTGGAAGCAAGGTATAGAAAAGGTAGAAATAACTTGCTACGCCTAATAGGATACAACCAGATGTTAGACAGTGATGATGACCACCCTAACCATTAGAATGAGAGCAGATACATCAAACTTGCTCTGCCCAGGCTATCTACAGCTTAAGCAACACACTATCCTCCAATAGTACTACCATCCATGGTGCAGATGCATTCAATGGTCACAAGTACCTTTGTGTGTTCAAAACAAACATGCGCTCTGAACTCAGCACAATTACCATTTAACATGTACAGCGATTCCTTCAACATCATCCATCTATGAATCTTGAGTTTGTCCCAAAGACAGATAGAAAGAAGAGGCTCATGAAAAAAAAAAACAAATCTCCACGAGTTGTTCTCAGTATTGGCCTTTCTGCTTTTGGTTAACTACTAGGCCACTTGCCAAACAAGCAGTCTCATTACAACATCAGCTCAAAAGAGGAGAAATGTAAGTTGACGTAGCAATCATCATATTGACTGTGTTCAGTGAATTTGCACTAGCAAAGCATGTACAAAGCTAGTATGCTTTCTAAGGTAAATATGTCAGCACTGATGGGCAAGTTCCACAAACAGTACCAAAATGCTATGCAGTTTCTTAATAACAAGAAAGGAAATTTTAGGATAATCATGTGACAGACCTCTCCAATGCGCCCCATGGCCTGTGAATCAGATGATATAATACTTATGGCTCCCATGTCATGCAATATATCCTCAGCAGCAATAGTTTCTGCTCGAATTCTAGACTCAGCAAATGCTACATCTTCTGGGATGTTTTTATCAAGGTGGTGGCAAACCATCTGCACTATAACCAGAACATATCACCACCAAAATTGTTCACGGTATCTACAGTACTGGATTGGATAATTGCGTACCAGCATATCAAGGTGCTCATCTACAGTGTTTGAAGTAAATGGCCGGGTAGGATTTGTTGAAGAGGGCAACACATTTTTTACCCCACAAACTTTGATGATGTCTGGAGCATGACCGCCACCTGCACCTTCACTGTCCAGTGTCCACAAGACAGTAAGAACATGATGAGAAAATTGACAGGTATAGTCCATTAACACCTACCACAGGTAAATATTGACACTACAGAGTAGACAGAATTATTGACAGAAAATTTATGTTCTCAGAAATAAGAGGTCTATCTAAATAGTGCAGATTTGTGGTTCTAGAGCTCTGGTGTAGTGGTTGGCTACAGCATCAGGAAGAGATTGCAAAGATAGATAGATCTACTGCATGCTCAATGAAATTGGTTTGCTCTCCGTATATAATGGCCCAGTAGAACCGTCTCTAGTCTAACAGTCTTCAGAATCATGTCTAACCAGGGACACATATCTTTGACAGTTTTCAACAAACTAAGATACTTAGGGAGCCTTTCCTACAGCTGATCCTCTTTTCCCTCCTTTGGTAGGTAAGCTGCATATGACAGATCACATACTTGGCCATGATGTATTCACAATTTGAACAAAAATTTGTTTTTTTAAGTTTCCACATTTTCTTTTGAAAAGCTGAGGGCATATTTTATGACAAAGCACAAGGAGAGTTTCAGATGCAAATCAACCTATATAAATAAAATAGAACGATGTCATTTTACTATGGTTCATTTCATACCTGTGATATGTATGTATGGCTCTATCTTTAAAAGCTGCTATTGTATGTTCCACACAACCTGATTCATTTAAGGTATCTGTGTGGATATTGACCTGTCAAAATCAGGTCAGCATTGAAACAGATAAATTGCAGTGTACCAGAAAGACTACAGAATATTAGTCATCTACCTGAATATCAAAATCTTCTGCAACAGATAAACAATTATCTATCGCAGATGGGGTAGTTCCCCAATCTTCATGCAGCTTCAAACCCATTGCTCCAGCTTTGATGATTTCAGCCAATCCTTCAGGTTTTGAAGTATTCCCCTGCTCAGTTTACAAAGGGGAACATGGACAGTCATATTTGGAACAACAATAGAAAATTCACTTCCCTTAAATGTTTAAAGTACTATATCATTGAGACTATTTACTCAAGGCCCACCTTGAAACAAGCTTGGTACGAAACAGCAGCTAATTCAATATTGCATATTATGTATCAAATACTGAATTTTCTAACAGTTTAATTTCACAGCATAATAATTTATACCTTTCCTGTGAATCCCATGTTAATTGGCAATTGATCAGTGGACTGCAACATTAATTTCATTTGAGATGGTGCAGGAGTACAAGTTGTGGCACAAGTTCCATGTGCTGGTCCTGTTCCACCACCCACCAATGTCGTGATGCCTACATGAATATAGATAGAGCTTAAATTTGTCATTTATATCGCTGACTAAATCAGGTCACATTGTACATAAGACACACATCTATTTGAAACTTAAGTAAACATCAAGTATTTACAAGCAACCCAACTCTGACAGAATGATTTATGCCAGTGCTGATACCCTTTGTTTGTAAAATGATGAAGTTGCCATGATAATCAAACAAAGTGTATTTGGTTGCCCCTAATACTATAGTAGAAGTCAAGAATCCTAACCGCTTGCAATTGCCTCTTCAGCCAACTGAGGACATATGAAGTGAACATGGCAATCTATGCCACCAGCAGTTACAATCATGCCTTCAGATGCAATAACTTCAGTATTGACCTGCAATTTCATGAAATTTTACCTCTTCTCTTTAGCAAATTAATACGGAACGTTCAGAAAATAGTTAGTTACCCCAACAATCATGTTGCTATGGACACCATCCATGACATCAGGGTTTCCAGCCTTTCCAATAGCAACTATAAGTCCGCCTTTTATACCAATGTCAGCCTTGTATATTCCGGTATAATCAATGATGACAGCATTGGTTATAACTGTATCTAGGCAGGAAGATTCTGGGTACCCTGTAGCTTGTCCCATGCCATCACGCAGAACTTTTCCACCACCAAATATGCACTCATCACCATAAAAGGCAAAGTCCTTTTCAATCTCAGCATAAAGATTGGTATCACCAAGCCTAATCTTATCACCAGTGGTAGGTCCATAAATGCTTGCATACTTCTCACGACCAACAGTACAGTCAAATGGACCATCACCAATAAGACCTTCCCTGCATACGAACTTAAAAGATAAATTTAGGCAAAAAAAAAAAGAAATGATTTTGTCACTGGCCGTCAATAAAATAGGAAGGATCAACCTTGCATCTGGATAATCTTCATGTCCAAAACTATTTGCATTAACCTTCTGCATCACCTCATTAATCCGTGAACTGTCAATAGGGCCATCAGCAATGCCATTTCCACCTCTGATTACCTTATGACCTCCGATGCTTACAAGTGTAACACTTTTTGCATCCCCTGGCTGAGAAAAAAAAAAAATATAGATATCAGATTCTGGAAGGTTTTTAAGTGGTATGTGCAGTACATTTATTAAAACAAGTAGGAGGGCAAGTACAAGAATATATAGTCTTAGCATCTTTAAACTGAAAATTTCTATAAGCATGGATGGAATGGAAGCACCTCAAACCGAACAGCTGTTCCAGCAAGTATGTTCAACCTCATGCCGTAGGCTCTTTTCCTATCAAAAACCAGGTAAGGATTGGTCTCTATAAAATGGTAATGGCTTCCAATCTGCAAGGTCAAACAATATTTGGAATTTTTCATTAGGGTTACAAGAGGATCGTAATTTAAAAAAACGCTTAAACGTTCAATAAATAGTTAATGAGGAAGTGATGCCATGTAAATTCGAACTTATTAAACATGGTAGTTAAATTCATCCAAAATGGGATCAAAGTAACATCACAAGAAACAAAGTTTAGTAATAAGAGGACTTTAACTTGAACAGGGCCAAGATAATACATTTATTGACTCAACAAAAGAGGGCCCTTTCCTTGAAAAAAAAGGGAAGGGAGGGGGGCGTAAATCTAATGGATGAGCAAAATGTTTCCTTTTTCTGCAAACTTTCCTAGTAATATTAAAAAGAATGCTATTCTTCAAATTTATTTTTAAAATGGACATATATGCTACGATCATAATGTCACATTCAGTAAATACAATCACCTGCACGTAGTTCGAAGCACCCATACAAGTTTGCCATACATGGTGGAACAGGGAAAATTTTCTCTGAATTTAGTAGTAATATAACAACATTATTACATGTCTGCCAGTTCAAAAACATGTCTTGCCACAAGTGGTATTGGGTGTTTAAACATTAGCCAGAAGGGATGCCAGCATGGCATGGAATGAGTAAGCCTGAATTTAACTATTAGAATTCAATTTAAATTTTCAAGAATGAGTTTAAGCATACCTATCTACTCTTTAGAAATTTAACAAAAAAATAGGTTTGCACCAGGGTCCAGACAAAAATATCTAGGCATGCTCACCTGAATCGGTCTGTCTGCCTTGTTAACAACCTTCAGAGTTAAAGCCCTGCGATGAAGGTTTAGAACTATGCGACTAGAACTGTAGCGTATTTCACCAGGATATTCTTCAACATCATCGCTGGAAAACTTTTCAGGTGAAGGCACTGCAACATTTAAATGATACTGTGTACAGTCCTTTTTTATTTACTTTTTTCCCATTAACGAACTCTTACTGAATAGCACAATACATGAAAGACTTTCAGGGACAGAACTGCCCTCGAAAAGCTTTCTGAAAAAGGTAGATCTCCACAGAATTCATAACGACATCAATCAATTAAGTCCATATAATTCAGAAAAAATATGAACATAACTGAGCCAGTTATGCTGATCAGAATTAATGACCTGGAAGAAAAGAACCATGCAGTGCTAGCTCCAAATTTCCATCATCCAAGGAAATAGGGTCATGTACAGTAACTAGTTTTGTTCCATCCACAAATGTTCCTTCAACCTACATACCATGGTGAAAATTGATAGAAATATTTTCAAAATTCTTTCTAAGGACATACATAGTTGCCTACTAGGCTACTACTCTGTGAACCCATGTAATGCTTCAGTAGTGAAATAGTGAGTATTATATATGAGCAAAGAACACCTGTACTGTATGTAAAAGGTATGGAACAGCTGGAAGAACTTGTCTCCTGGTAGGCAAACGAAAAGAAAAAACTGTCAGAACTTAAGGGTTATATGATTATATCACAGCAAGTGAACAACTACATGAAGACAGTAGTCAGAAACGCAAGATGTCCAGTCTGAAAAAGCATGGGAAGGTTATAAACGAACTTCAGTAAGACATAATGGTTTGTTCCTTTTTATTCCCGTTAGGTAGATGATAAGCGCAACAAATGAAGTCGCAAGCATTGGACTGTGACATATAAAAGGCATATTTGAAACATATTTCAGCTCCAAAAATGTTTTGAGCTTGTACGAAATAACCAAGTCAGTCTTCTACATTCCCTGCCCCCCCACACACACACACAAAATAAAATAATAATAATCCCACATAATAACCTGAGTAGCTGAAACAAGCAGTCAAGCCAATATCTGTAAAGCTATTCTTTAGGCATGTAGGTATTTTACTCTATCCATTGAAAAGTGAGGTACTGTTAAAAATTTTGACAGCCAGTAAAAATAATTTGAAAGCAGTTGAAGGTAGAGTCTCCCATTTATCATCAGATGAGTGAAGCAAAGCCAAGTTTTGACGGTACACACATTATGGATAAATGTAATGATACAAGACGGGGTAGCAAGGAATTCACTAAGAAGGCAAACCCACCTGCCCAAGAGCTGTTTCCCCAAGTCCATGAGGTCTGTCACGGTTTTGTCTCCATCGCGAATAAGCTCAAGAATCTGTGTCATCAGGGAGAGGGAGAGACTCAATTCAGCCAGACCAAACATGCCAATAAAACAAAGTGGCCTCCAGGCCAGCAAAATCAGGAAGGAAGAACACCTTGCAGTGGAGGGTAAATGCAGCTAGCATCTTCCCTTTCGTCTGGGACCATTCCCCTTGAATGGCTTCTCCAGGAAAGTGAAAAATAAATATACAGTCAAAAAGGAAGATCTAGAATATATCCAGATTCGATACTTATATAAATGTAATCCTTCCTTTTGTTTTGGAATCCCCTTTATTTAGTCTTATTAATTAAGTCGTGGCAAACTATTTCTATCTAATCCAATAAGGATTTCGCGGGCAAATATTAATTGCGTTTCTGAATGCCCAGAATCTGAACATCCACTGCGTATAGATGGCAGAAAAGGGAAAGGTCTCAGCATTGCTTTCTGGGACAAGTCCTTTGCCCCTCTCCCCTCATGCAGTAGTCATGCTAGTACTTCCAATCCACCAAACTAAACTATGCACGCCCGCACTGATCAACTGCGCCAGTTCCGCGTTGACTTTGCGGGCGCATGCGCAGCGTCTTGACAGGCACAGAGCTAGCGAGCAGAGGTGGGAGGGAGGGAGGGAGGGGCGGCGGCGTCCTGAGACTGAGAGGACCCACCCTGACTGGGAAGAGGAGGTGGGCACTGACTGACCTGCGCGGCGATGAGCGCGACGGCCTCGGTGTAGTTGAGGCGGAGGCCCCGGGCGAGGCGCTTCTGCGCGAGGAAGCCGGCATTGTGCAGGGCCAGCTTGTCGGCCTCCCTCGGCAGCAGCTTCATGTCGTCTCCCCCTGCGGCCTCCTCTGAGGTCGACGGCGCGGATGGGGTGGGGATCGGAACGGCGGCGTCCCCGTCGCGAGCAGGAAGAGAAAGCGGGGGAGGAGAGGAGGGACCGAGGGTCGAGGGAGGTGGTGGGAGAAGTCGTCGCTGCTGCCTGCTGACGCTGCCGGCGGGGAGGAACAGTTGCGGGGAGTAGTTTGGCCGGATTCTCGGGCGAATCTAAGGCCGACGGGTGCCGTCAGTGTGGGCCCGCCCGCCCCACTCCCAGTCCTACTGGCTCTCGTTTTCTCCGTATTCGTATGCGTAAAAAAAAAAAAAACCTGGTAAGCCTATATCAAAATTCGTAGTGCTTCTAAATTCATCTTTAAAAGGCATTATCAAGATTCTTTTCATCTATACTCAACTTTTTGTGGGATCCACTATCACTTTATCTAAATATATTCATGTGAGGTCTTATTTTAAAGGATTTATTGAAACAAATTTAATGGTGCAATCAAAATTTAATTTGGTTTTTCTGGTTTGTAAGGTATAATATTTTTTGGGTAAAGAGTAGGGTCCACCATAAGATTCCTTCTCTGTGTCTTGCATGGTGGGCTACCGGTCAGTAAAGTTTCTTCGCGGACGCACGCCACTCCGCCGGCAATAGCGGTTGAACGGCTGCTCCGGATCATATACCGTATCATGCTGCAACGTTTTTTTTCCTGTAAAACATTTACCGCATCGTTTTAGAGTTACCGCTGCGGATAGCCTAAGGCTGACTGCAGCGCACCCTGTATACGATCCTGTAAGACGGACATATGTGCAATATAGCGTGGCAGTAGAGCTGCAGCGCTGCACGCCAAACTCTCCTGTACCGGTGTCAGGCTGCCAGATTTACCGAGATGGATCTCAGATAGCGCGCATACGCTGTAAGGAGAGAGTGTGCATGTATGGTAGGTCCTACTATTTCTTTCAATTAAAAATATTATAACTCACCAACCAAAATACCAAATTAAATTTCGATTGCACCATTAAATTTGTTTCAATAAATCCTTCAAAACAAGATCTCACATGGATATATTTCGATAAAATTTCTAGAGCATGACAAGTGTGGCTGTTGTTGGTAGTTAGTATAGAGTGTGAGATATAGAGGATGATGGATGCGGAAGAAACATGTATAGAGGAGAGAATCTTGATGACCGGGACATATAAAGGATGAAAATAGAGGATGATGAGTGCGGATAGCCTTAGAGCATCTCTAAGCATGTGTTATATAGAGCTATTTGAATAGAAATGCTCTTTGTATCTTTTCACCCTTGAACAAAGAAGTTACTTTTATAGTAACTCAAAAAAAGTTACTTTTATAAAGGGAAAACACACAACAAAACCATATATAGAAACAATAAGGGTAAAAATAAAGATTTTATGCTCTTAGAGCAGTTATTTATATAATATAATATACAAATATATTGGGGTCATTGTGAAACTTTCTTCATTTGTCTTTTTTCGATTTAGATAAAATAGAGCCTGCCTTACAGAAATCAAGTGTCAATAGTTGGTGTTGTCGTGATATCCTGGGCAATTTAGAAAATATATAACATAAGACATTCAGCACGCTTTAAAGGGAGAGGAATCAAGTCTCGTTCTTAGACTACTTGTGTGCCACAACAAATAGAGAAAGCCACAACAATAGTTGGGTGCTGCATTTCCACCAACAAGGATAGAAGGATGACAAGAAAAGATCGGGAGCAGTGATGTGATGGTTCGACATTTGTTTTAGCTTGCATGATTGGTCAGCCATGGACTCATGGGAAATTTGGATGGCTTCTTTGCCCTCTTCAACATGACTTATAAGCCGATTTGGTGCGAGAGAAGAACACTATTGCAACGACTAATAAACCGAGTTCATTGTGTTAAAGGTTTCTTTGTTCAAATGTGGGGCAAGTAAAAGTCATGGTCACAATCACATTGCAAAGAATTAAATTCGGTTTTACCATTATGGGGGTCTTGGGGTGTTTGAGGAAATCCAATATAGGTATCGAGGAAGCGGCACACACCTAGTCAAACATGAATAATGCACATATGATGTACTCCATTCGTTTTAAATTACAAGTTATTTCAAGAATCTTGAAGAGTCGAACTTGAATACAAAGATTTATAATATTAAATTAGTATACTATGAAAATATAACTAATAACAAATTTAATAATATTCAGTCAATATTATAAATATTATTATCTTCAAAACTCATGGAACGACAGAGCGAGGGAGTAGCACCAGTGCCCACGACCCATGCACAAACGCGGAGCCCAAGCACACGGCCTGCTGAAGGATGTGCTAGTTGGACTGAGAAGCCCATGTAGCCATCCTGGCCTTACAGATCACGTGTTCCTTTTTCATTTTCTGGTTTGGGACCTTTGGGGATCTACAGCCTCGGCAGACGGACCCCTATTTGCCCTCTGTACGTCGACAGCCACCGCCGGCGACCGGCGACGGCGATCGTCCGAAAACAGCCTGAGCGTCGTCAACCTTCGTTGCTCTTCATTTTACTTTGGTGACATAATCTCAACTGTTGTCGCTAGTACAATGGACGATCATATTCATAGGCTGCTTCCTTTGCTATTCCTGTTGTCACTAGATTCGAACTGATGTCAGCAGCACTCGTTATTAATTGGCAATTTTGTGTGCTCCAGGTTTCAAGAATTCAGTGCAAAGAGTTTCTTGGGATTGCAACATAGTGTTGTACATACTCCTTCTGTCTTTGAAATTGTCCTAAGTCATTTTTTTAAAAAAAATATTAAGATTAAAATATTATTAAATTAGTATTATTAAATTTACCGTAAAATATATTTTCATAATGTACTCAATTTATATGTCATAAATGTCGTTACTCTTTTCTACAAAATTAGTTGAAGTTAAAAAAGTTTGACTAATACGTTTTTTAAGAATCACTTATTTCAAAGACGGAGGGAGTACCTCACATTGACCTTGTTGTCCACCTCCTAGAAATTTATATACCCATGCAAATGCTCATGTTACCAACAGACAGATTATACATTTGTGCATCTGCTTGGTCAGTGATCCAAATTGTTGTTTGGTCTTTTACAAATTTTCAAAGTCCGGCCCGGTGGAAAACTGCCGATTCCACCATAACTCCCAGGCCTTGCCCGGCCCACGGCCCACACGTCAGTCCGACTCCCACCCCACCGGGCTCTGCAGCACGTCTCCTTTCTCCACTCGCGCGCCGCCCAGCCTCTCTCAGCTCTCGCTCAGCACCGCCGCTCCGGCGCTCCCTCCCGTGACTCCCCGCCGGCGAGCTCGCTCCGCTCCAGGTGCGTCGATGTGCTTCCCCTTCCCTCCCCCTCCCCCTCGGGCCGATTCTCACTCCGTTCTGGGCGCCGCCTCCCCCTTTTCCACGGGCGGATTCCCATGGCGCACTGACATGGTTCGCTGATCCGCTTGCCGGATCCGCGCCTTCCTCACCGCCGGCGTGTTTCCTCTCCCTCGCTGCCGATACCCTGCTTTAGTTATCACTGAGACAGGTTGCGATGGTTTATGCCTAAAGCCCTGGATGGATTCCCCAATTGTTGGGGATGGACCCTACTACACGCCTGTGAGATCCGGCTTAGTGAGGGGCTCGTCCTGTGAGTTTGTAAAAGCAGCTTGCCCCCCTAATTCCTATTCAGTAGCACTTTGTGTCCTTTGTTGATTGTAGGTAATCAATCACTTACCACCTCGAGCATCGCCGTACACAACAGGGTTGTTTCTATGGTTTAGTGTTGCGTCGGCACCATGAATGCATCACTTTTCTGCTGCTTCTTAGGTCCTCATGTAGGACACTGAGCATCTACTGTGGTACTGTGTGCAACATCCTTGTATGACTGAATGGTTTCCCCCCCCTTTATCTCAGAAGGTTTCCACGTCGTCCATGGCACTCGTTGTGATGTGTGGGCAGCCGTGCAGCGGCAAATCAGCAGCCACTGCTTGCCTTGCTGCGGCACTGCGCTCCTCCTCGCCTGACCTTACTGTCCGTATCATTGATGAGTCGTCCCTCCATCTCGGGCGCAACGATAGTTACAAAGGTAATAAGGTATTGGTTATTCTTACATGTCTTAGTTAGGTAGTTATGGACTTCTGTTTTGACCCTTTGATGAGCTTCTCGTTGTTTCTGATTGTTTCCTTTTTAGATATGGTTGTGGAGAAAAACTTGAGAGGAGTTCTTAGATCAGAAGTTGACAGGTCCGTGTCACGCGACAGCATAATTATCGTCGACTCGTTGAATAATATTAAGGTGAGGGTGGTATCAAGTTCTTCATCCTTTTTTTTTTTTTTGAAACTTGCACTGAGTGACAGTTCTCAATCAATAAGAGAATGCTGCTCTTTTTTCTGTCAGTCTATCTTTTAGTTTTACTCCTTATCACTGTGATGAGCAGAGTTCCAGAAGGCATCCTTTGAAAGTTTTCCAGACCTTTGAAGTGTTGCTTCTTCCTGTCTTTGTTGGCTGACTTTCATTGAATCAGTGATTTGACACGCAACTGTGTGCTGCTCTTGTTATTGCGACATCCGTACTGCTCTGTATAAACTCTCACGCACGCTAGTTCTGAAATAAAATATATTTCTGCAATTTGCCTTACATCATTTTACAGTTATGATGCCTCAAATGCATTATGGTCTTGCAATATTGTTGCGTACCTGTATCTTTGTATTGGATACAATTAATTGGCCTTCACTTGATAATACGCAGGGGTACCGGTACGAGTTGTGGTGCCTTGCACGTGCATCTGGTGTAAGATATTGTGTGGTAAGCACTTGACTCTCTTGTTTATTTACTTACTATGTACTTAGAATAATGGCTTTGCTAGCATAATACAAACAAACTTGAGTTATAGATGACATTTACTTGTTCTGAAAGCAGTGGCGGAGCTTGGCCAATAAAAGAGAAGAGACCAATATAATATGAAATGTAAGGGAAGAGGGCAGATTAGTGTTTCATTAGCATTTGAAGTAGTGAAACTAAGACATTCATTAAGAAAATTTTTAGCTTAGGAGGGGCCATGGCCCATTATGGCCCTCACTAAGCTCTGCCATTGTCTGAAAGTACGGAGTTAATTAACATTGCGAATACGGAGTTAATAAACATTGTGAATCAGATGGTAATATTGTTTTTCATGATGAGCTACCTTTTCAGGCTAGTCTTGGTATTTATCAAAGGATTACCTAAGTAGATAGAGCCTCACCTAAAGAAAGTTACAAAAGTTCTTTTAATTCAATTCAACAAATAGGACAAATTGGAACTCATGACTATGTCTTGCATGATCCTTTTGTCCAAGAGCACCTATAGGAAAGACTGGAAACTTTATTGTGTTTCGAACAGTTCAGGACAGTAAATTATCCATTAGAAAGTGATTTCTTTTATATTTCCTCTTTTATGTTTCAGCTTTTTTGTGATACAGAAGTGGACCATTGTAGGGAATGGAACAACAACCGCCAGGAGAAAGGAGAACCAGCATACGATAGTAATATGTAAGTCAGATCTTATCTGTATGGAGCTTATTGACCTGAAACACTAAAATGGGGTCAGATATTGTTGGCATTCTTATTTTAAACAAACTTGTATTTCATAGGTTAGAAATCTTTAGTAGTTCAGTTACTGTATTGAATTTTGGGCTTGCCAGAATAATAACACAGCTGTGCTTTTCTATTCAAGCACTGCTCTGTCTACTGTCAGTTACAACTGCCCTCTCATTGGCTTTTTCTTCAATGATGACAGATTTGAAGATCTTGTAAGGAGATTTGAGAAGCCAGATAGGCGTAATCGTTGGGATTCCCCTCTTTTTGAATTGTTTCCATCTAGAGGTAAACAGACTTGCTTCTTTTGTTATTATTATTTGTAATTTCTTAACATGATCTTGTATAAGTTATCCCCATTGTCTGCTGTTAATTTCTCAGAAATCCTTTTCTAGATTTGCATCCTCAAATTTTATGTCCGCTTCACTGCCCTGTTTTTGAGTCTTAACTATGTGATTGTTTGCTTCCTTCATAATATGTTTCTTGACTGTTCCTATTTTCATGTGTTCTAAAGTTGGTTAGAGCATCATAAGTTCTCTTACATTTACGACACAACCAAAATGATGAAACACTATAGCTTTCAGGACTAGCAAATAGCAAACATTTATGGTCGTACCAAATGTTTTTCTTCTTTTAGTTATTTTGAGATATGCTGTTTCAACTCAGTATTCGTGACTTGTTATCGAGACTGATAAGGTCGAGAGTATTGTGGTTGGAAACTGACTAGCAGTACAGACAATTATTGGTTTCTTGTTATCTTTGTTCTTTCTGTGCTGTGCATTTTGATTGACTGGCTAACTGCAGAAGGTAACTGATCTTGTTTTTTGGATTGTGTGAAATGGATGCTTGGTGAATTGGGATTGGGAAGAGAATGAGGTCTCAGAACAGGCATGGGTGATCCCGATGTGTTAGGATGAGAACATTTGCCCTTCTTGCCATTGTTTCATGGTCAGTCAAGTTTTGTGAGCCCCCTAACTAATTATTGATGGGACTGGTTCTCTCTACTAGTGACCCAGTGCCTTTGCCATGCTTTACCACTGGTACTCCTTTTGTCCTCATCCAGATCAGAGTCCCTTTGGAATCGTCCTTGGGCCTGATCTGGCTGCTGTCAAGTCAGCGGCCATGGCTGTCCTGCTGTCCCAGTGAGGCATTTGGTGTACCTTTGCAAGTGATTGGCTTAATTGCTATTGGGCTTGCTGTTTATTCGTTCTTTGGGGTCTATCTAAAAATGGGATGGTGCTTACCTGCAATTTCGGTAATGGAAACTTAACTGCTGTCCCAAGGCCAACTTTTCCAAATATGGCAAGGGTACCAAAATCTTATATTCCAGTATTTTAACCTACCTCATCTTCTATCTCTTCCAATCTTATCAAATGCATTATCCAAATACTACCTTAGGAAAAGCTACCACCCCTGCATATTTGAACTATATGTGTTCTGGCTTTCAAAATTATATGATTCCTGTTCGAAAAAAAAAAAAAAAAAAACTATATGACTCCATTACAGGCCAAAAAAAAAAAAAAAAAAAAATTTACAGATGCGCCCTGTTCGGTAGCCATTGCTGGGCTTCCCAGCCCAGCCCCAGCCGAACGACTGATTTCCCTTTCCCTCACCGCAGCTCGCTGGAGCTGGTTGGCTGTTGGTTGGATGGAGCAGCTGTTCTGCTGGAAGCCAGCCAAAAACAGGAGCCGAACAGACTCATTTGTTATTGAGGAGGATTATTATTATCTGTATACTGTTTTTTTTATAAAAAAATTGTGGTGCTTGGTTAGCCTTTTGTTTCTAAACTATGTTGCAGTCTTGCAGAAGATGGTTGATTGGTTGTTGCATCCCAATTAAGAGAAATATATGATAGCTGTATCTGAGGGTACTTTCGTGAGAAATAAAATAGGGAAGGATCAAGGTGATCTGCCTAACAGAGTGCTGTTTTTTTTCCCAACCACGTCAGAGTCCCCATTAGTTTTATATCTAAATAGCATGTTGCTTAAATTCCTGAGTTAGCCTAACAGAGAGTTGTACTTTTGATAAACTACTACTGCGCAGCAGCTTTAGAATATGTTCAGCACAGGACAATGCATCACCACATATTCCCTGCATTGGGTTTGGCAGATAATTTGATCTGGCTAATTTGTTTTCTCCAATGTTTTAATAGATGAGATAGTGGAAACGGCTCCTGTTATTGCTGAGGCGGTGTCATACTTGACAAAGAAAGTGGATTCCAAAACAAGAGACGTAAAAGTTCTTCAGCCTACAATAGCCACTCAGATGGTAAGTATAAATTGTTGTTGGAAAATTAGTTGAAATAAATAGCAAGATTATTGCAGCTGCCATAAGAAAAATTGAATAGTGCAAGAAAGAACAAACTAGCTGCTGCTCAAGAATAGAATGCTTTCCAAAATTGACTTATGTGTATTCAAGGAGACAGTTATAATTGTCTTCCTGAATCTTTGGTGGCTACTCTAGGGTTTTAATGATGTCTTGATATTTCAGGTGCGAACAACAGAGGCTAATTCCCTCTATGAGATGGACAAAGCAACACAGGTAATGCCAGTTGTTTTAGTTTATAGCTGTCTTTGGAAATGTGTGGTTCTATAAACCTACAAGGCTTGGTAACAAGCTGCACTTTGCAGGAGGTGGTCAATTCAATTGTTGAAGCACAATCATGTGGTCTTGGGCTTGCTGTGAATAAGATCTCTATTGGACCTAACTTGCCAACTATATCCTTTACTCATAGAAGAAGTATTCTTGTAGTTTTTTTTATTATGTGAATTTGCAGTTTTACACAAATGCAATCTCAGTGAGTCAATATAGGTTATTTTTTGAATTTTGATATATAACTTTGCTATTTGTTCCCCACATAGTTAATCTGTAATTAGTTCCACAACTTTATTAGATGTATAAATTATATAAGCTTGAAGGATTTGCCTCTTCTGCCTTCTCTGCATGCACATAGTATGCTTGGTTCTTCTGATGCAGTTGGGATGCTTAACTGATTGCCACATCAACCTTCAGAGATCTGTTGGCCTGCCCGAGCTCCGAAGCCTTCGACGAACTTTCATCAAGCTGGCAGGGCAGTACAGTCTGAGTGGGCCACCGCCACCGACAGATGCTGATAGTGCAAAGAGGATGTTTGTTGACTACTTAAACCGTGAAGTTGGTGCATGATAGTTTTCCTTGGCTGTGTTCATGAACATAATGTAGGCTGTAATTAATTTGGGGACAAATTTTGAAGCCACAACTTGATTATACTTTCGTTCTCTGGAACTCTTAATACTTTCGTTCTCTGGAACTCTTATGTTGACCGACCTTTTTCTTATCTCATGATAAACTGTCTATGCCAGGATAACAGTTAGCAGCCCTTTGGTGAGGGCAACTAATCAAGTTTAGCAAAGATAATACTTACTATATGTGAAGCAACTCATACCACAATCCTGTTGCTGACTAGGTTTGCGACAAGCCACATATAACTGACATGATATGATATTGGATTGGTATCCAAATAAAAAATGCTTGAAAAAATACAGTAGCTCGTATAGTACAGCAAGAAAAAAAAGGAACCACAAGCTGCTTGTCATACTGATTCTGGCAGTGGATCTTCTCCAGACTCTAACTGGGATTCTGCGGCTGACCAAAATAGAAAAGGCACAGTACAACCTACTGAGGTTCTATTCATTTTCATGGGATTGAACCCCAGAACAATCCCAGGCCAGATTTGTTACTTTAATTTGTATAATAACCGAAATAATTCTGGCTAGAAACAGTTCGTTCCGAAGAAAGCAAACGGGACCTGAACGGTTCATTGGAAGTTTCCAAAGAAAGCAAACCGGACTTGAATGGTTCATTGGAAATTTGGAACCGACTGATGCCAATGCAAGCACCTCACAGAAAGGCATGTGCCATTAACTAACGAAAAACTAGAATGCAAGCACCTCACAGAAAGGCATGTGTCATTAACCAACGAAAACTAGACAACTGTAGGTTGATGATGTACGACCCTGTTTGATTTTCTCCTAAAGTTTAGTCACCTAAATCAGGGACTAAACTTTAGTCACCCATGTTTGATTTGGTGGACTAAAAAAGATTAAAAGAGGTAGTCAGGTGTTTGGCTTCAAAGTGACTAAAAAGTGAGGCTTCGTCTCTTTTAGTCACAAATTGGTGACTAGTTGGTTAAAGTGTCTTTTAGTCCCATTTAGTCATAGTATTTGGCAAAAAGCGACTAGATTTAGCTAGCTAAACTTTAGGAGGTTGTATCCAAATATGGCCTTAAGGGCAACCCCCTTCTGTTCGTACCGACACAGATTCGGCATATATATCTCAAACATGAACGGATATCAACAACAGAGTTGTGGCCTCAAACTACACTACCCACATCCATTGTGAGTGGTTTGAGGCCAAAATAAAGCATGCATAGAATCTTGCTATCAGTTTATTTAAATCCATGTTTTCTGTATTTGAAGATAACAAACCAGTGAGTGTTTCTTCAGTCAAGGGTATAAAAAATTACACTGAATTTTGCTTTGTTTGTTCAAATTTTTTCTTTCAATCATTGCTTGATGAAGTGGCAGGTGTTCATACTCGTTCTTATTCTTGCTTCATAACTGAAGCATTATGTATGATGGATGAATGTCTTTGTGTCTAAGAACAATTCATCATTGTTTTTTTTGTTCAAATCATAGTTTGGTTTTGCCTAAAAATAATACAACATTAGTAGATTAATTACTAATCCCCTATTAGAACTTAAGAAAACAAATTTGTTGGGGAGGAGTGCTGGGGTAGCGCCCCGTCGCCGACGAAAGTCTTTTCGTCACCGCGAAGGGAACCTCGCCTGGCGAAAACACCGCCGATGCCGCTGGGAACGACCGATCCTGCGGGGTCATTCGGGCGAAGGTGTTTTCGGAGCAGCGAATGTGAGTCCGCCTTGGCGAAAGGGAGTTCAGAGCAGATGCCGGTCTGGCGAGAAAGCGGCGTATCAGGGGCCGGGGCCCATTCTACTGACAGGAAGGGAGCAGGTAGCCGGGGGAGTGCTAATGACGCTAGCGCCCCTCCTGTCCGGTGGAGCCGTGGGGCATGGCTGGTCAAATGATGTCAGGAGGGCAAAGGTGGAACTTCCCCAGCTGAAGTCCCCTGTACCTATAAATACGGCCTGAGGGGCTGGAGCAAGAGGAGGAAGAAAGAGGGACAGGCCCTCTGGCCTGACTTTGGTTTATTTGCTAAACCAACAATGGCGCCCACCGCGGTCGGCCCATTCCGACCATGGCTCCAAGGAAAATAGCCGCGAAGGCCACCGGCGATGCCCCCGAGACATCGAAGGCACAGGCTAGCGTCGGCGAGAAGCCCACCGGCGAAACTTTACCAGCGGATGCCGGCGATGGAGCGACCGAGCAGCCGGCGGCGGCCGCGGCCCTTGCAACAGTCAATGAGAAAGAGCAAACCCCCGAAGGACATGTCAGCGAGGCCACAGACAACAGCATCCCGGGCGATGACGTCGTCGACCAGGCCAGGAAATCGAGGAAATTGGACAAGTATGTCAGCGAGATCGAGCGCTGGAATACTAGCGAAAGCAACTCATCCAAAGGGGGGCTGCACGCCAGGCGACGAAGCCGACCTCGCCTTATCCAGAGCAAAGGCACACAAGCAGAAGTTACTTAAGGAAATCCAACAGCTGCAGAAGTTTGACACCATTCGCACAGATGACAAAGAAACGATCGTCATCGGCGATGATCCCGAACCCTTTGAAGCTTTTGATCCAACTTCGCCACTATCCAAAGAACTGCAAATGCACCCCTGGCCACCAAATTACAAGCCTCGGATCCCGATGTTCGACGGAAAATTAGACCCGAAGAAATTAATCGCCAATTACGAAACAACCATATATTCCACCGGAGGAGACGCCCGTACCTTGGCGAAGTCAATGATTTTATCGGTCCAGGATATCGCAAGTGGATGGTTCAACTCACTGAAACCACTTTCCATCAAATCTTGGCCTCAGCTAAAGTCCGATTTGATGGCAAACTTCGAGGGCCTGCACTTGAAAACCAAGATAACGAGAGATGTTCTCAACTGCATACAGAAAGAAGGAGAGTCGCTGGCCGACTATCTCGAAAGATTCATTCAAACCAAGGCGCAAGTACCCAACATACAGGACGAGACTGTCATCGCCGCTGCAACAGAAGGCCTCGCGATAGGCCAGTGCGCCACACATCTGGCCAGAGATCCCCCAGAATCAGTTCATGACCTCTTCGACATCATGCGACGTTTCGCCAGATCAGAAGAAGACTTCAGAAGGCGAAGGGAACAGGCACGGTGCTCAAGGCCACCGCAGAAAAGCCAAAAGCAAAACAACCCAGAGCAAAACATGAGACCATTCCGCCCCGTCAACAACATGCAACAAGGCCCCAGTCTCGGCACAGGTCAGAGCCAAAGCTTTAGGAACACCAGCGGTGGAAGCTCCCAGCCGAGGTGGAAGGGTCGATAGGGGTGGTCGCGGTGGACGCGGACCCGCCGGTAAAGGAAGAGGACAGCGACCGCCATTTTGCTTATTTTGTGGCGAAAACATGGGCCACACCACCAAGGAATGCAAATATGGAAGGCTGGCGAAAGAGCAGAAGGAGCGTGACGACGCAGCCAATCGCGAAGCACAACCAAAACACGTCTTCCATAAACAGACCAGCTATCAGCAAACACCATGGCTCCCGGCCAACTTCGCTCAGCATAATCCATTTCCCTGGCAATTCGCTCACCCACCGCGGCACCTATTCGCCAATAACCCCGGTTCGTCTACTACAGCACTAGCATCATCGCAGAACGAGCACCAGAACCTTAGCGCAACAGCAGCCAGTACCCAAGAAAATTCAAAGGAAATACAAATTGTCAACACGGTCTTGCCAACAAAAGGACACATCTTCGTCATAACAGGGGGATCGAACCAGGAACACGAGAGCAAAAGAGCTAAGAGGAGTTACGAACGAATGGTACTCACTGTAACTCCAAAACTACCGCTCAATCGTCCGGCGTGGGCCACAATACCAATCACCTTCGACGAAGCTGATTTTCAAGTCAGAGACTTCCCCCACACCGACGCATTCGTAGCAACAGCGAACGTCGCTGGATTCACACTGCACAACATACTGATCGATAACGGCAGTTCGGTGGACATCTTGTTCGTCAAGCCCTTCGAGGCAATGGGATTCGACAAAAGGACAATAGAGCCTGTATGAAACCTGCTGTATGGTTTTGGGGGTAAGAAAGTAGATGCCGTGGGCAAGAAAAGAATCCCAGTATCCTTCGAGGAGGGAAGTCAGGTGCGAACCGAAGACATAACGTTCGGCATCGTGAACATCGAATACCCGTACACCGCCATCTTCGGCAGAGGGGTCATCAATCAGTTCGACAAACTCATCAGACAAAATTACTTGTGCATGAAGATGCCCTCCCCGTTCGGAGTCATCACCATTCACGGAGATCAGGTCGCGGCAAGGGGCATAGAAGGGAAGCCAACACCCGGATACAACATAATTAACGAAGTAACGAAGCCCAAGAAAGAACAAAAGCCAACAAAAAAGGATAGCAAGCGGGCAAGACCCGCAGACAAACATGACAAAGTGAAGATTTCACTCTCCCAATCAGACGAAGCAAAAGCAGCATACATTGGCACGGACCTCAACCATACTGAAGCATCCCATCTCAGCAAATTCCTCAGCGATAACGAAGATGTATTCGCATGGTCAGCCGCAGACCTAAAGGGAGTAAAACGCGATCTCGCCCAGCACAATCTAAATGTAGACCCTAAAGCGAAACCAAGAAAGCAAAGGCTGAGGAAGATGTCGGACGAAAGAGCCGATGGCGCGAAGCAGGAGGTGCGAAGGTTACTCGATGCTGGGGTCATAAGACCAGTACAGTATCCAGATTGGTTGGCAAATTTCATCATGGTAAGGAAAAGCAACGGCAAGTGGCAAATATGAGTCGACTTCACCGACCTAAACAAGGCATGCCTGAAAGACCCATTTCCGCTTCCACGGATAGGCACGCTTGTCGACATCGTGGCTGGGTCGGAGATGCTCAGCCTCCTTGATTTGCCTGGTATCCGCCAGAGGGATCGAAGCCAATCCAGAAAAGATCGCGGCAATTGCGAACATGCAACTGCCAAGGAGCAAGAAACATGTCCAGCAGCTCACAGGCCGTCTCGCCACATTAAACAGATTCATATCTCGCTCGGCAGAGAGAGGGCTACCATTCTTCAGGATCCTAAGGGATTCAGACCCGTTCGAATGGGGACCACAGCAACAGAAGGCATTCGAAGACTTGAAAACTTATCTCGAGAACATGACCACCCTATCGACCCCCTCACCAAAAGCAACCCTGCTCCTTTACCTTGCGGCGTCCCCAACAGCGGTGAGCGCGGTTCTTGTTGAGGAAAAAGAACAAGAAAATAAGCTCAAGCAGTTCCCAATCTATTTCGTCTCAGAGGCACTTGCCGGAGCCAAGCTAAACTACTCCGAGCTTGAAAAAATTGCCTATACAGTCGTCATGGCATCAAGAAAACTCAAGCGATACTTCCAGTCCCATAAGATCAGGGTATTGTCTTCACAGCCACTCGAAGCCATGTTCAAAAACCCGGAGGCGGTCGGTAGAATAGCGAAATGGGCATCTGAGCTAAACGAGTTCTTCATCGAGTTCCAGCACCGAGCGGCCATCAAATCTCAGATCCTCGCTGATTTCATTGCAGACTGGACCCCTTCGGGTGATGACACCACCTTGCAGTTCGAAGAACCAACATGGACAGCATATTGCGACGGCGCCTGGGGGGCATCGGGGGCCATAATTGCTGCAATACTCCACCCTCCGAACGGCCCAAAAATCAGATATGCAGCAAGACTGAAGTTTCTGTCAACAGATAACATAGCGGAGTACGAAGCAGTCCTCTTAGCTCTCCGAAAGCTAAGAGCTCTCGGTGTGCGAAGATGCATCGTCAAAACCGATTCTATGGTAGTCTCGGGACAAGCAGAAAAAACATATGCTGCAAAAGAACTAGAGCTAGTTAAATACCTCACTGCGGTGAGGGGAATGGAGACTAGATTCTCAGTCAAGCATATTCCAAGAAACGAAAATGCGGAAGCAGACGAGCTAGCGAAGTCAAGCGCAAAAGGAACGTCTTTACCTTCGGATGTCTTTTTCCAGACCCTGTCCATTAAAACCATAAAAGAAGAAGAAGACAGCCCGGCTGCAGTGCATGCCATATCAAGCGAAGATTGGAGGGCACCCATTTTCGCCTTCATCAACGGTTCCTTCGAACCAGCAATGAGACAAGAGAACGAGCGATGGGTCGCCAGAACAAGACTCTATTCCATCATCGCCGGGGAACTGTACCGGTCAGGAGTACTTGCACCAATGCTAAAATGCATCAGCCGACAGAAGGGCATAAAGTTGCTCGGCAAAATACATTCTGGCAGCTATGGGGCACACAGAGGACCGCATGAAATAGCACACAGAGCAATGAGGCAGGGTTTCTATTGGCCTACCGCTACGGAAGACGCGAAAGAATTGGTTCGAAGATTCGAGAACTGTCAGATGTTCGCCAAAAAACAAAACAGACCAGCCAACAAGACTCAGTCAATCGTCCCGACCTGGCCGTTGCAAAGATGGGGTGTAGACATCGGAGGACCGTTACCAGCAGCATTAGGGAATGTTCGCTTCGCAGCCGTGGCCTTGGAATATTTCACCAAGTGGGTCGAAGCGAAGCCACTAGCAAGAATCACTTCGGGAACACTAACTACTTTCGTCTGGCAAAGAATAGTATGCCGCTTCAGCGTACCATCTAGGATAACAGTAGACAATGGCAAGCAATTCGATTCATCAGAATTCAAAAGCTTCTGCGAAGAGCTAGCCATCCAGATAAATTTTGCTTCCGTATACCATCCAGCTTCAAACGGAGCGGTTGAAAGAGCGAACAGACTCATCTTCGAGTCAGTATCAAAGGCACTGCATGAAGCTAAAAAAGGAAAGTGGGCGTAGAAGCTAACAACGGCAGTGTGGGGACACAACATTTCGCAGTCAAGAGCAACCAGCTTCACCCCATTCAGACTGTTATTTGGAGATGAAGCAGTTACCCTAGAAGAGCTGAAGTTAGGATCATTTCGCACGTTGGTCGCAGCAAACACCCCAATGAGCAGGTATGTGGACCTAGAGACAATCGAACAAGCAAGACTCGAAGCAGCACAAAACCTCGACAAGTATCACGCCGAGACAAGAGAGTGGAGGGATAAAAAAGTACTTCGTAAGCAGATCGGACCAGGAGATCTAGTCCTCATCAGGCACAACGACAAACAGGGCAAGTTGCAGCCGTAGTGGTATGGACCCTTTGTCGTCGCAAGCAGCCCAGGAAAAGGTGTTTTTTAGCTTCGCGCGGAAGATGGCTCAGAAACAGCGCACACCTGCAACGCAGACAGCCTTCGTCGTTTCTACCCTTGAGTCATAACTCTTGTTTTCACAATATGTTTTGTATTTCGAGCATTGTAATTCGCTGAAACATTGGCGACGTCGTTAACGCCTGAACAATTTGAAAAAGTTTGTTGAGCGACTCTCTTATCGAAAAACAAAGATACATATTGGGTTGCTTGTCAAATGAAGCATAATCCCCTTGGCTCAAGAGCCAAACCTCGAACAATTCAAGAAGTCGGTGACCAAGAGTCACACGCGGAAAAGACGCTACGAGCACATCACGCTTTAAAAACCGACAAAAATCCCAAGGGATGATAATCGCTGAGCGAATAACTTATATGATACCACCATAAATGGTAGGTACTATTGCAGGACAAACGTCCCTAGCGACATAAATACGCAAGGACGAACACGATACGATCAGTTAAATATACGATTCGACCACCAACCCCAACAACCATGTTAAAAACGCAACCACCATAATAAAGCGACCACAAGCTAGCGCGGGCACTATAAAAGAAACCTTGGGGTTCACTCACGCCAAGCAAGATAGGCTAAGAAAATCCACAACCAAGCAAACCAATACCCAAGTAGGGTTGAGAGGTAGCAGAAAAGAGCGAAGAGCGAGCAGCCCAGGTTTTCCAGTTGCAAAAGATGCTTCGACCGCAGACTGAGAAAGAAAAGCCACCAAGAAGTCATTAGCCTCGTCCACAAAAAGAAGAAAAGCCACAAGGCGAGGCATCGTAGCAAGCGTCTATCCTGGCATTCGCGTCGCCTCGCATTCTGTTCCTGCCACGCAAGAATAAGCGACCAGAACTACTGGCAGATATCGCGCAAGCAATGCAAATTAGCGAGGAGCAACAACCAGCCCCATTAGGGTTGCGAGGCATCAGGAACAGCACAACGAGAACAACCTCGCGCGCCACCACCGTCGCGGCCCCTAGGGGCGCACGCTGAGAAAGGGTGACAACCAAATAATCATTAGCCGCAGCAGCAATAAAAAACGAACTCGCAAGACGATGCATCGGAGTAAGCATCCATCTTGGTAGTCGCATTGCCTCACGTTCCATCCTGGCAACACAACACCAAGAGGCCAAACCTGTTGGCAAACATTGAGCAAGCAAAGCAGATGGGCGAAGGATCCAGAGCCAGCAGAGCCACCATCGCCCGTATGGCCACAGCCCTACTGGGAGGATTAGTATTCGCCCAACCCCCAAGACTAGAGGGGGGAGGGAGCCTTTTTAAGAAAAGACAAATCCAGAGGGGCTATTCCCTCTTTTCGCTTAAGCGAATGTGTGTTCGCCCAACCCCCAAGACTAGAGGGGGGAGGGAGCCTTTTTAAGAAAAGATAAATCCAGAGGGGCTGTTCTCCCTTTTCGCTTAAGCGAATGTGTGTTCGCCCAACCCCCAAGACTAGAGGGGGGAGGGAGCCTTTTTAAGAAAAGATAAGTCCAGAAGGGCTGTTCTCCCTTTTCGCTTAAGCGAATGTGTGTTCGCCCAACCCCCAAGACTAGAGGGGGGAGGGAGCCTTTTTAAGAAAAGATAAGTCCAGAAGGGCTGTTCTCCCGTTTCGCTTAAGCGAATGTGTGTTCGCCCAACCCCCAAGACTAGAGGGGGGAGGGAGCCTTTTTAAGAAAAGACAAGTCCAGAGGGGCTGTTCTCCCTTTTCGCTTAAGCGAATGTGTGTTCGTCCAACCTCCAAGACTAGAGGGGGGAGGGAGCCTTTTTAAGAAAAGACAAGTCCAGAGGGGCTGTTCTCTCTTTTCGCTTAAGCGAATGTGTGTTCGCCCACCCCCCAAGACTAAAGAGGGGAGGGAGCCTTTTTTAAGATAAAGTTAGCCTAGAGGGGCTGGTCTCTTTTCGTTTAAGCGAGAAGGTATAAGCCCAAAACGCGGGGTTAATTTATATCAGCTCAAACTTACCCAACAAACACCCCCAAGAAAAGGGTCGGTAAGAGCGAGAACTTTGAATCCGGTAGCCAACCTTTCGCGCGGCGCTGCCGCGCGAAAGTCAACAGCGGAGAGATAAAGCAAATCGCTCGATCGCGTACCAACAGCTCAAAACAATTCAAAAGTCAGGCTTATAAAAATAATTAAAGTGGTGCTCTTCGAGAGGGACAAAGAAATCCTCTGGCTCCTCTTTCGGAATAACCAAAGGGGGAGCACAAGCTCGCCGTTGCTTTCTATCATCTAAGCCAGCGGGATCGAAGTCCCGATAAAACCGCTGCAGAGCGTGCGACGTCACAGCATTATGGCGAAGCCGCGATCGAATAAAACGACCTAACGAACATCCGATATGCCGCTGATGATACTCGTACCATGAACCGCCACCAATTACGAAGTTACCACAACGAATAGTCAACGGGTACACTTCTTCAGGATGACCAGGCCCCTCTTCGGGATCCTGCGCCACTGATAGTCAATACATAAGTTTTAATTACAATACTTGGCTCACAACCCGAGCCAAACTGAGTCGAATTCAATCTTCAAACTCTTTAGCCGGACTCCTCACCACTTCGGTAGCAGGCATCTCGGTCGGGGTAGCATCATCGGCAGGTGGTGCTGCCTCGCCAGAGGTGCTTCCTTCGCTAGCATCGCGTGCGGCGAGATAGGCCTTTACCTTTTCCTTGATCACCGCTTGCTCCTCTAGGGTCTACACAAAAAGACATATCATAAATGTATCAGGCCATTGCTTAAAACCAAAGAAAGTAAACAAGGCAGGCACTCACATTCCCCCCGGCTGAGCGCAACATGAAGGAGCGCGATGTCATGACCACCGGGGCGCCAGAAACCCTCGAAGAAGCGAATGGCGGCCTCGTTAGCCTTAGGAGCAGGGTTCCAGTAGGCCTTTGGCTCCTTTACCTTGACCGAGCCAAAGTGTTTGTAGGAAGTCTCTTGAAGCGCCTGAGCGAAGGCCCAGAGGGATTCCATCGTGGCGTACTCCCGTCAAACTGCCATATGGTCAGACACAGAGCGAAGCTCGTTGGCCAACCAAGCCAGGAAGCGGTCCACGGCGATGTCCACAGGAGGAGCAGCCTCCTCGCCTACACTCAGCAGGAGATCCTTATACGCGTTAGCCACCATCTGGGCTTCGGCGGAGATGTTCCGTTTCTCATCCTGCCAAGTTTGGTGAATGACGGCCAAACTCTCCTTTGCCTTCGTGGCTGCCTCTTCAGCGGTAGCGAGCTTCTTCTCGGCTTCAGCGGTAGCAGCCTTCGCATTTTTCAGCTCATGCTTTAGAGTGTTAATCTTGTCGTCCCGGGTCTTCAGCTCGCGCTCATAATTTTGGTGCTGCCCATCTTCTGCATAGTTCGCCCCAGAAAAAGAAAAGAATAAGAAGATGAAAACAAAATAATCCACGAAAACAAAACTCCGCACGTATGCTGATGGCGTGGAAGTTGATAGCCTCGGCGAGTTCCATGTCCGAGCTCTACAGCAGGTCCTGCTCGAGCTCGGGCGCGCCGAAGGACCCCAAGCAAGCGTCTGCCAAAGAAAGTCCTTCGCGGCTTGGAAGCAGCCCCGATGTCACCGGATTAATGTTGGCGACGATCCGGGCGGTAGAAGGCATCCCTAAAGAACGAGCAATTCGGTAAGTCTCCTCTCTAGTGGAGTCATCTTCGTTAGAGGAGCTTGAACCCGAGTAAACTCACATTTCGCCATGATTAGGATTTCTTGATCCCAAACGCAACTCCTCATGACCAAAAAGGATAAAGCGTGCATTCGCGGGTGACAATCGCACCAGACAATCAAAGGTCTCAAACTTACTGAATTCGGGCGTCACCCCAGTTGGCGGCGAAGGGGCAGCAGCCGCCGCGGAACCACCGGCGGGGAGCGCACCGCTGGAAGGAGCAGTCTTTGGTCTCTTCGAACTTGGTTCTGCGGGCACCACCATTGCAGAACGGGTGGGTTTCCGGGGCCCCTTCGTCAAAACGTCGCCTGGAGGCGTATCGCCCGGTCCCATAAAGGGCGTAGCGTGGGTCGACAATCTTCCGGCTCCCCATAGCTCCAAGGTCTTCGCTACCCTGAAACGAATAAAGTCAGACAGAAAGAAGCAATCATGATAAAAAGTCAAATCCCAAATAAAACTTCGAAGCAAGCCACTCTACCGAGGAAAGCGAGATCGTCCCGTAGTTTCGGGTCTTCCCGCGAACCACTGTCCTGTTGCGGCGTCCAAGCGGGTGCGCGAGTTCGCGTCCAATCTGAACATCGGCCGGTTCGCTAACCTGCGCAGCTTTCCGCTTGGCGGACTCCAAAGCGAGGTCATTCTTTTTACGCCCCCGCCGCGACCACGTCCTCGACCCTGGCCACGGGCGGCTGGGGCGGACGTCCCTGCCTCCGGCATCGGTGTTGGGTCTATCCGATCTCCGTAATAAACTTTCATCAAATCAAAAACCCGGTTCAATCTTCGCAACCCGGGAAGTCCACGATTCTTGGCAGTGTGCTCTTTCGGACTGTAAGGACCCAAAATCATATCGGCCTGGCCTTCGATATAACGGACATAGTCAAAATCACAACCATAATACTTAGGCCGCGAGGTTTCAAACACTGGACCGCGGTACCCCCCTTTGCTCGAAAACTCGGTAAAACCAGAACCCGCTTCAAGGGGCCACTGGTCAGCCGAAATCCACTCCTCAACCAGATCTCGACTTATCTGCCGGCGCGAGGTGAGGATAAATACTTCCAAACCATAAGCATTTGCCTGATTTGGGGAAGAGTCTCGCTAATCGACCCCTCGCATAGGCGTCATCTCCGACACAAGCACACTGGCTTTCGCAAGTCCGTTCTCGATAGCCTCGGCAACTTCATCATCCGTGCAGACACGAATATAAAACCAAGATTCCTGCCAATTGGGCCATTTATTGCGATACGCGGGCACGATCGTCACAGTGTCTCGACTTTTCTGAGGCACGAAGTTATACGAACCAAACTCCAATCAACCCCCACAGACCTTCTTCTCAAAAAGTTGAGCTTCATAGTACTGAGCTAAGATGTTGACATCTAGCTCTGCCCCCATCATCTTCATAGCGGCCGCGAAAACACCCATACGGGTGAAGGCATTAGGGGTGAGCTGGTGAATCTGCAGGTCAAAGCGTTCCAACACTTCACAGACAAAGCGTTCACAAGGAAAGCGAAGCCCAGCGGTCAGGAAATCTTTGAAAATAACAACTTCATAAGGCTCAGGTCTCGGGGTTGACTCGCTCCCAGGAGCGCGGCATGCCGCGCGAGCATGCGAACTCATCAGTCCCTCCACCACGAACTCATCCAAAACAGTGTCGGTCACTCGCGATCGCCCCAAGTAGTAAACAGGAATGATGTCGCCTGGGACGGATTCGCCCGCTTCTTCGTCCAAGATCACAACTTCGACTTCTTCCTCCCCCTCCAAAAGCGGGCTTTTTCCGCGACTGGGCCTAGCCTCGTGCACCGAGGCAGCCTCACGCGCTGGAGACAAGGACTGAGCAGGAACAGCGCGAGAAGATGATTCTGCCAAAGAACTGTTCATACCGGAGTTGGAGGAACTAGAACCAGAAGCACTCCGCCCACTGTCCGTTGATTCACTACTACCCGAGCTCGCCATTTTAAAGTGTCGAAAAAAGTACCAAGCTAAACAACTAGTGCGAACTAATAAAAGCGAATCACTGATCAAAATCAACACAACTAGAAAAAAGAAAGGAGAACTATAGGCATTACAACGTTGCGAACGGGATCGAAACTCACCGAAAGGAGACGACGAAGAGATGCGCGAAGGAATGTAGCGAAGCTGCAAATGCGCTCGGACGGCTCAACCAGCAGAGGGGGTGCAGGAGTGACCCCCGCAGGGCCGGGGTGGGTATGTATACTCAAGCGCGCGCCTAAACAGTGCGGTTGCGCGTGCGGAAACGGCGGGAAACCGAAGCGGCGCGTCCGCACGAGGCGACATGTCACTCGCATGGGAAGGCGTGAAAAACATAATAATAATTAAAATTTATTATTTCGAGACAGGCCCAAGGGAACCTGCGCGCAAAGGGACCGGCAAGCCGCATCCCTAAACACTTCGCTTCCCTTCGAGGGAGCCTTTATGAATTGGTCCGCTGAGCGCTGAGAAACGCCTCCGTTCGCTCAAAGACGGCGGGCGGGCCGGGCGAACGCACGCACCCGAGAGCCGGGGGTAGGCGTCCCGTCGTCGACGAAAGTCTTTTTGTCACCGCGAAGGGAACCTCGCCTGGCGAAAACACCATCGATGCTGCCCAGGAACGTCCGATCCTGCGGGGTCATTCGGGCGAAGGTGTTTTCAGAGCAGCGAATGTGAGTCCGCCTTGGCGAAAGGGAGTTCGGAGCAGATGCCGGTCTGGCGAGAAAGCGGCGTATCAGGGCCGGGGCCCATTCTACTAACAGGAAGGGAGCAGGTAGCCAGGGGAGTGCTAATGACGCTAGCGCCCCTCCTGTCCGGTTGAGCCGTGGGGCATGGCTGGTCAAATGACGTCAGGAGGGCAAAGGCGAGAACTTCCCCCAGTGAAGTCCCCCGTACCTATAAATACTGACTGAGAATTTGGAGCAAGAGGAGGAAGAAAGAGGGACAGGCCCTCTGGCCTGCCTTTGGTTTATTCGCTAAACCAACAAAATTTCTTGCCATATTTAATTGGGATGTGTCACATACAGGTTTAGCTTTTGATAAAGTTTGATGCCGTTCGTAAAAGGGGCTCCAGGGCATGCTACCCAGAAGGTACATGCTACTCCAAAAGTCTCGACGTCGCATTATTTCTTATTAAGCTGTTTGTCTTCTTGTTCCTTCATTTTTAGACCTATTCGCATGAGGAAGAAGACCGATGGTCTGAAGGTGGTGACTGCATAAAGAAGAAGATTGATTGTCTGAACGTGGTGCTTTTATCACACTTCTCGAGGGTTCTGAGATGTGTAAGGGTGATAATCAGAAGCCTCAGGACTGATGAATGATACCATGTCGAGATATCGTATTTATGTATCACGGTTTGAAGTCTTTATGGATTAAGTGTGAAGTTTTTATCATTTATGAACCATGATGACGTTGCTAAAAAAACCAATAGCTAAATGCACCAACAACTCTCAAATTTGTAACTCTAAAATTTGTAGGGTGTATTACTTCAAAATGCATTTTATACCCGCACACATGTCTAGCCATACCTCCTAGGCTCCCAGATGTTTTGGATGTATTGCCTTCGACCATCTTATACAAGACATCAGAACATAACACATCCTATATCTTTTATGTTCCTTAAGCAATACAACACTAATCTCACATCCATTTTTCTCAACTAACTAATCGTTTTCCACAGAAAGGCCACAATTTACAGCATTCATCCGTATAATGTCGTTCCATAATTATATTATAAATGTATTCCATATACAACCATATTAGCTTAATTAATCTATGCCTAAGTTATGATTATTAAAATGAATCAATTCTAAGGTTCCAAGTGTATCTCTCGTATGGCTCAACAATAGTATAGAAATTTATTTCATATACAACTATATTAGCTTAATTAATATATATGTAAGTTATGATTATTAAAATGAATTCAATTTTAAGAATTCAAAGCGAACCTAGAAATGATTATCTATTTAGAAGTTGTTGCGACTAACTTTAAACACACGAGAGAGGGGATAATAAGAGTAGTGTTTTGGAGTGAGTGGAAGAACCACTCACTACAAGAAATCCTTCTTTTGTGACAAAATCCTTCATGACGAGACATATTTTCGTCATATAATGTATCACAATGTGACGAAAAAATTTTGTGTCGTCATAAATCAATGGGAGCAGACATATTTATGACGACATGGTACTTTGTGTCACATAAAGGTACCAAGTTTCGTCACAAATTGTGCGGCGCCGAGGGGAGGCGATGGCCGACTATGTTTTTTTGACGCTAGGTGCGGGCTTCATGTGACGTTTGAGCGGCGTCACCTTATGTCATTCCAAAAAACTACCGGCTCCAACGTCAATGCGAGGTGGACCCCGCTTCCGTCTGTTGACCAATTTCAATTTCCCCATCTCCCCGACCCAACGGAAGGCGGCGGTGGCGGAGGGCGGCCTTTGGCGTTGCGGCGAGTGGCGGCGGTGGGCGGCCTACGGGTGGCGTCCGTCGGGCGGAGCACGGCCGCCGTCGTCTTTGCCTAAGGTCGGAGGCGGCTCCCCTCCCCGGTGACAGTAGCGGCACATTGGGGTTTGGTAGCGCGAGATCCGCTGCCAGGCCGGCCGGCGAGTGCGGATCCCTGGTCAGCGCAATTGCATCAGGTTGGTAGGCAGTCCCCAATCTCCACCCCTTGATCCCCGTTCTCCTCCGCTCGGGGAGGCTGGTCCGGCGACTCCGGCGGCGAGCGGCACCATGTCCAAGTGGGGAAGCTTCGGCAAGTCAATCGGGGGGTACTAGGCGTCGAGGATGGTTGAGCCCTATCGGAGCCAAGCTCTAGGTGGAAACTAGAGCCGTATCCCCTTGGTAAGGAGTCAGGGCTCCCCTTGATCCCGTGCCCCGACGTGGGATGGTGAGGGTGATAGAGAGGCGGTCAGGGAAGGACACGACCGAGAACTACCTGCGTGTGTACTTCAAATGTCCCGCGGAACTTCGGTGAGCATCCACTTGTATGATTTGAGTTGAGGCGTGCATCCGGCTAGCGTTAATGGAATTGTTTTTTTTTTTTTGTTGTTGTAGTTTCCTACTAAGCATTGTGGGTTCTATAAATTCCAAAGGCGTATTTGGATAATTTGGAGGAGCTTGGCATTGTCGCAATCCATAAATTCCCCCGGCAATGGACATTGGTGATGAAGTGAAGAGGTAGCGATGCATCATCCGGGAGAATGGTCATGAATTTGCGAGGCTGGTGTGAACAGAAGAAGGCAAAGATTGAGGCCAAGTTGGAGGATCGATGTGGAAGTTCAACCTTTTTTGATGTTTGTTTTAGCAGTTGGCCTTGGGCGTGTGTTGATGTATGTTGTAGGCGGATGAAGTAGAAGTTCACCGCATAATGTATTTTAGTCAGCGTAGGTTATGGTTGCAAGTGTACTTTGGCTTTTGTAATGTATGAACAATCTCTGGTGCTTTATGAAGCAATGCAATCTGGTGCTTTTTTGATGCAATGCATTTTATTCATGTGTGAAACATGATGTGCCAATATTGGATAGACTTGCATTCAGGCAAACAAGAAATGAAAAGCAAAGAAATAGAATGGTGTGCATTTAGGCAAACTTTCATGGGATGAAATTTTGGCATCATGTATGTAACTTCTAGCCTATACATTTTGTGACAGATTCTGTACATTCCATGATAGATTCTGGGCATTACATGCAATTGTCATGTGTCATGAAAACACAGAAAGCTGGGCACAATAACTTGCATAATGTGAATGAAATCTGGGCACTGTAACTTGCATCACACATCAAGTATCCACTGAAAACAGAATCATTGCATATAAGGTCTTACAATTTCATAATTGAGATACAAATGAAGTAGCATAATTTAAATACAACAAAATCAGTAACATAAAAGTTTATGGTTCACAAATCTCTAGAAATGCAAAGGTTAGTCATCATCACTGTCTTCGTCTGATGTATTGTCTTCATCTGGACTATGGTACTCAAGAAAGGTTTCATCTTCCTCTTCATCTTCGCCTTCTGTTTCATGACCTTGAGGTGTTTGTTCATGTCCACGGATGCTTTGGACAAGGTCTGTGCTGACAGGGCTGCCTGGTTCATTTTCCATGTGCAACAAATCCATTTCAGGATAAATGTCTCCCACTAGACCATCTCCCAACGAAACATGGTCCTCTTGGTATGCCTCCTGACATCTCATCTGTACTTGTTCATGGATTGGTTGGTTTGGGTCAGACTCTTCAACATCAAATATATGTCGGTGGCCAAATTCTTGTAGAACTCGCCAATTTGGACCAAACTTTGTATCTTCTAAGAAAAATACTTGTGAAGCTTCTGTTGCTAGAATGAAAGGATCATTCTTGTACCATCGGCCTTGGATGTTAATGCTCTTGAAGTAACCATCATCTTTTATCTGGTATGTCCTTCCCTCAAGGTTGTACCATTCACACCGTAATAAGATAACAGATCTATCTCCTTTGCTATTCTTGTTGTATCTCAACTCAATAATGTCTGTGATTGTCCCATAGAAATCAATAATGGCATCATTGTGAGTACCCAGTTTTTGATGGTGGAGTTACGTGTCTTCCTATGTTCCTCACGAGCTTTAGTGTGGTACCGTACCCCATTGATTATACAGTCGTGTATGAACGCACACGCTTATCCGGCCGACATGCGAGTGAGTACAAGTCCTCATCAACATCTGTTGTGCCTTCATATTTCAATCTAGTAATCTGCATGTTGAAAACATACACACTTAGTGAGTTTAAAAATGTTTTGTAGGGTAAATTTTTGAGTCATATGTTAAAAAGCTGCACACACATGTTTCTCGAACCATGTAGCTAATTGTGTGGACATCATTTTTTCAATATCGTTGACCTGTTGATGTTGTAATTCTTCCCCGTACATGCTTTGCAAAAAGGAACAAGTTAAGCACTTTATTGTGACAAGTTAATAATTCGGACACTAATGTTGAATATAGTTATTTGCAATGAAATGATAAGAATTACTCACTCTTTGTATTCATCAACCTCCTCGCAGATTATTTAGAACAAACCAAACCATGGAGTCAAAGTCTTTGTCTTCATAATGAAGTTTTGAAGCACCCAAAGGGTTAATACCATGACAAAAAATAGAGTAACCATTGGTGACATGTTCTCTTCTCCATCTAAGTTTCTTTCAGGCCTACTGAACCTAGTAATAATGTCCTTGAAATATGTGGAGCACTGGGTCATACACTCATAGGCAGTGTATGCCTCCGCAATAGATCCTTCAGGTCTTGCTTTATTGCGGATGAAACGCTTCATGGTGCCCAATCTTCGCTCAATGGGATACATCCATCCGTATTGAGGCGGTCCCCTAAGGAGTGCCTCGTCGGGTAAGTGTCCGCTAGGTGAATCATAACATCGAAGAATGCGGGGGGGATAAATTTTCTCAAGTTTGCAAAGGATAATTACAATATCTTTCTTCATTTGCTGTAGTGTATCAACCTTTAGAGTTTTGGAGCAAAGTTGTCTAAAAAACCTACCCAATTCAGCTATTACTTCATATACATCTTTGCGCACCAAACCGCGAAGTCCAAAGGTAAAAATCTGTTGCAATAGTATGTGACATCATGTGTTTTGAGCCCTTGCATTGTTCCTCCCTCCATATTGACACATCTTGATATATTAGAGGCATACCCATCCGGAAATTTAACATTGCTAACAAACCGCAAGAACTTCTTCTTTGCATCCGGCGTAAGAACATAACAAGCTTGGGGTTTTGTCGATGTACTACCCGACTTCACGCAAATGAAGCTCTTTTCTTATACCTCTTGCTTCCAAATCTATTCTAGCGGCAGGTGTGTCTTTTGTCTTCTTTGGAATATTAAGAAGAGTTGACAAAATGTTGTCACAAATGTTTTTCTCAATGTGCATAACATCCGGGTTGTATTGTAGCTTCAGTTTTGACCGGTATGGCAAATCATAGAAGCTAACTTTGAGATGCCATCTTTGGTTCTCCATTACGGCGTCGCTTTCTTGATTTCTTCATATTGGGATTCTTGCCCGGAATATAAGAAAGCGTATCCAACCTTGCCATAACCTCATGAAGTAAATTTCCTTGGTCGCTCTCTATTTTCATGGTGGCCATCAAAAGATCTATTTTTCCTCCATGGATGATCGAGGTCGAGGTACCGTCTATGCCCTATGAACCCAATTTTGTTTGTCAAACACTCGGAGCATGGATTCTCATCACAAAGTGCACACAGGCAAAGTAACCCCTAGTGCTTACGCCGACATGGTACCTAATGCGGGGTAGTCATTGATTCCCCACAAAATCGCCGCACGCAATGTGAACTCTTTGCCTTCATATGCATCATAAGTAGAGACACCATTCCAAAGGGTAAGCATGTCTGCTATCAAAGGTTGCATGAAAACATGAAAATCTTTGCCTGGTGATTTTTTGCCTGGAATAATTAAAGCTAGCATATAATTAGATTGGTCCATACACATCCATGGTGGAAAATTGTATGGAACCACTATGACTGGCCAGATGCTATATGAATTGGTCATCTGACCAAATGGGTTAAATCCATCAGTAGCAATGCCTAATCTCAAACTACCACTACAAGAATCCTGGGCTTCTGTGACAATTAGATTATGACGATAACAGCCTGTTTCATGTCACCGTCTCGGCTACGATGATGAAGAGGGTCGTCGTCACGAAAGGTGGGTCACTCTGCAGCTTACGTGACCACCGTAACTCATCGTCATTGATGCGGTGACGATAGTTTCTCCTGTCATTGATGCAATGACGAGACTAAACTCGTCATAACAAATTGGATGGAATAACGCCATGTGTATGATGACATGGCGAGTGATGTGGCAATTCACATTCAGCCCATATAGCATGAACCTTTTCATTATTATTTCCATTACAATCAGCCTAATTGGCCCAAATGGCTTTTTATCTCACCTACAATTTTTTTGGTTTTTTTTCATTGCAACCCACCGTTTCAAGCCATGACCATACCATCTGGGCAGCCCAAGCTAGATTTTTACTAGGCCAGCCCAAATAATCAATCTACATTACAGGTCAAATAAGCCCAACAGCAACACATTCATTACATTAATGACCAAATTCTTATACCAAGTTCATATAATCAGAACTGACCAAGTCACAGATTTACATTTTGAGCGCACATTGCCACCATAAATCATGAATTGAATGAGCTGGTTATACCCTTCCAATGGGTAAGGACATAGAGCACTAGTATTCTGGTAATGAACAAGCCCCTAGCTGCTCCACCTTGGCCACCAAGAATGCCCCCTCAATGCTCTGCACCCACTATCTGCAACCAGATAAGCACACATCCATAAATCATAAGGCACTTTAGAATGACAATGTTGGTAATACAAGAAATAGAAGAGTTCTCGTGGGATATCATTTATTAATGTGTAGAAGTACTTGAATAATATGAAGAGTTCCAATAGAAATTGCAGAAAATGGTGTGTAGTTCTCATACTAGAAGGAAATATCATGACTGTATGTTAATGCTATGTGTAGTTCTGTAACGACATACATTTCTGTTCATATTCACTAATCCTATAGTGTTGTATATTGCTACTGAATTATACAGGAAGCTACTACATTAGTATCTCTTTGTTCATGGGCCTACAAGGGAAAACAAATGTAGGAGATTAAAAATTGTTGAGCTAGTCTAATAGGCTCTTGATCATTAAGCCAGGTAAAGATCAGATCAAATGACAAATCAGAAAGATACAAAACTAGAAAAAAGTGTCAATCCAGCCAAATAGATTGCTATTTTTGTTTATTTCCATTCCAAGAACATCAATTATGGAGAATCATAATATAACATCACTAATGAATGCTAACATGCTTCCATCTGACTTGAAAACGTCACTAATGAACCTAAGATATAATATTCCAGGACGAACAGGAGCAGAACTGCAGAAAAGGAAACATAGAGAGGCAAAGATAGACTCGCCAATAGTGCTGCTCTCTACTCAGTTCCTTCTGTCCATGGTTGTCCCTGAAGCAAAGAATCAAGCAGTCTGCAATAAGCAGGAATCAATCACCAACCGAACATCACACCAATAATAAAACTAAAATATTACACTAGTTGCTCACATCCTGTAATACCAGTTGATCAAATTGTGCACCAATAAACATCAACCTACAGGGCACTACCATACCAGAAAACCACGCCAAGCATAAACCACATGTAGTTTCATATCACATAAATTTCTCCACCCAAATGGTCCATATATATATATTTTTCAATAGATGTTTCGCACTGATATATTGTGAAGAACACAAAAAATTCAGCAAGTCCATGACTAACAGAACAGGATTAATAGTTTTAGCAAGCAGTGCATCAGTGAGGACACTTCACACAAATAGAGAAACAAATCAAGAAAATCAGCTTCTGCATTCTAAAATCCACAGCAACAGAAATTGACCGAACTAGCAGTAGCACTTAGAGCTAGAACTACTAGACGCTCACATAGATTTACGAATATCCACTAGTGTCATTTTTTGTACTAGAACTAATCCACTAGTGTTCTGTTATTTTTTAGACAGAAGGCAGCAGATAAGCAATAGCTGCAGGGGATTTGATCCACCTTCCTAGTAAAAAAAAAGATGAAATGAACAGAACAGCCCTGGTAGTGGGATGCATCCATCTCCTAGGTAGCACTCTGCAGGGACTATTTTGAAGGCAACCCAATCTTCTCCATAATTTTGGCAAAAAAAAAAATAGAGTCAGAAGTATGCACGAACAGCACGCAGGGATTTGAATGCTCGATTTGGCACAGCCTAAGAAAGGGGAAATAAGGGGTGTGCATACCTGGTGGGTGTCCATCGCCGGCAAAGGGCCTCTCGACGACCTGGGTACCTGGCCGGAGTAGAGCGTAGTAGAGGGTCACCATCTGCAGTGGGGACAGCGCGGCTCTTACTCTTCAGCTCCAGGCCAGGTCGCCGATGCCACCAGCAGCTGTGCAGCGAGGCTGCCGGCCGCTGTTGCGCGCGTGCCCATGAGGTCGGGCTGCCGCTGCCGGGCACCTGCGCCGTTCCTCAGACCGCCGCGTGCTAGAGCGGGCATGAGCACGCCAGCTGGTGCTTCTACACCGGCATATACGCCGGCATAAGGGTAGCCGGTGCCGAGCTCGACGGAGCCGTGCACCTCGGTGCCACACTATCTGCCGCTCTCCCTATTGCGGCTGCTGCGTGGTCTGAGAAAAGAGACTGAGAAGAGAGAGTTGGGGACTAGGGTTTTCATCTGCTTATATATGAGTACTCACTGCCGGATGAATCCTGATCATTGAGTGAGATGGATGGCTGAGATTGACCCCTATTAGGGTTCCCTAAGATGGCCTGTTTGTGGGCTTTAGGAGAGAACCGTGTGACCATGGGCCTGTCTGCTAGGCTGCTAAAGGCCGAAATCAATTTTTCTTTTACTTTTCCATATTTTTTTTTTTTCTTTTCTTGGGCAAAATACATTTAGTCTAAAATGCAGATTATAATAGTTGTGGTTTACATGATCCCTATGTGCCCCAACATAATTTCAACATGTAGTGTATACTACCTAAATAGGTTCTCGTATGATTTCTAAGAATTTTTGAAGTGATTTGCTATTTTCTAGATTTAAGAGATTTTTTTGCACCGGTCTTGAAAGTAAATCCAACTTGAATTAAATGTGATGCCAACCAATATCCAAAAACTAGACAAAAATATATAAAAGAAGGTGTGTTTGATTGGACCTCACATCATGAAAATTGATGTAAAATTAAGTGTTTTGTTAGGAATTACTTGAGCTTGTCTTTTGGTGGCCCCAGAAAAACAGGAATAATATCATAAATTTGTAAAAAAAAAAAACTAATAAATGGTATATAGGGCACACTATGGTTGTATAAGCTTTCCATGAAAATTTCAAACCATTTTAATAATGTAGGGTTATACATTGTTCACGATTCATATATACCTTTGACATAGTTACTAATAACTATGTGAGACATGTGTGCATTTGTGAACATTGTATAGTACTACTTTGTTAAAATCATTGGAATTTTTATGAGATGATTATACACCAAAATCATATTGTCATGCAAGTTTGTAGATTTTTCTAACCAATTTTAGATATTATTCATATTTATTCCATGGTAATTCAACAAATAATTACAATAATAGCTAAATTTGGTCAGAAAATTCTTTAAATTGATAAAACAACATATTTCGGATCCATAAGCATTTCATAAAAAATTCAGGCAGTTTTAGTAAAGTGGTGTTATACATCCTTCATAAATAAAACCGGTTCTCACTTAGTCACATAATGAAGTGTGAGATGTATCTATTTTGGCAGAGTAAATGATTTTGAGATAGTAAATGATTTCAAATGAAAAAATTATCAACAACAAAGTTGAAGAACTTATCGAGACCTACAACTTTTGTTTTAGCTATTCCTCTATGAAACTTTGTTTGAACAATTTGAAATTTAAATTTCAAATTTGAGAACTCTGAACAAAAAATTTGGGCTAGTAAATTATTTCAAATGGAAAAGTTGTCAAAAACAAATTTATTGAACTCATTGATGTCTACAACTTTTGTTTTTATTGTTTTTCAAAAAAAGTTTGTTTAGACCTTCACAACATGTTTTTTTATTCAATTGGTCATTTAAAAATTCAGTGGATCAAGGATGAGAATGGGCTTAGAATTGGAATACGCCCAGAATCTGGCCCAACAATTCAATAGCTAAGCTACTTCTTGCTTTTATAAGCCTGCTAGCATCCAAATCAAATTGACGTAATCAGCTGAAGTGGGCTTTCACTTGCGGCTTGCAGCGTGGGGAGCTCGGCATTGGGCTACGAATTTAGTTTTTCAATTATTAGTCTATGAATTTATAACTAAGAACAAGGCAGTTCAGTTATTCGCCATGAACTATTCCCTATCCAAACGGTTCAGTTAACAGTCCATAAATTTATAATTCAGAAGCAATACTAGTAACAGTCATGCTTGATTGGACGACTCAAGGAATAAAGTACTCTATCCATAAACAAATCAGCTATTTGTTTAATAGCAGCAGGCCACAAAGATTTGACGCAGTGGCTTGGCATGTTCTCTTCAGGCCTAGTGTGCTGGGATCCAAAGTTCGAATCCTCCTCATTTTTTACACTAATTTTTTGCTATTTTTTTCCTGCATCAAAATTCCAGGGAAGAAAAGAAATCAGAATGCTCATAACACTACCAGAAGATGGTTCAGTGGTGACGTCACTTGGTTTAGGAGCAAAAAAAGGTTTAAACACCCTTTTGACGTCACTTTTTTTTATATTTTTTTGAGATTTTTTCCCAGCAATCCTAACTTGGTGAGTACACTGAATCTGAACGCGTCGCGGTTCGGTTGGTTCGATGTTATCCTGTTAGGAGTTCCAACCAGTAACAAAGAGACTCAACACGGAGTACATTCCGTATAAGCTTTGGATATCGAGCTGGCTCATTTCGGCTCGGCTTTCGGTAAGGCTCGTTAGGATAACGAGGCTGGCTCGAGCTGGCTCGTTGTAACTAACGAGCTGAAGCTGAAAAGCTAGCTTCGGCTCGGCTCGCCCAAAAGCTCGGCTCGGCTCGTTTGGCTCGTGAGCCAGGGACAAAAAAAATAAAATAAAGAATATCTTACATTCAGCTCGGCTCGTTTAGCTCGTTAGTGGCTCGTTAGGCTCGTGAGCGGCTTTTTAGGCTCGTTAATTCATCCATACACCGCTCGTTAGGCTCGCGAAGGCTCGTGAGCAGCTCGTTAGGCTCGCTAATTTATCTATGCATTTCGTTCGTTAGGCTGTGAGCAGCTCGCGAGCTAGCTTCGACTTCGGCTCGTTATCCTAACGAGCTAAAACCTTCTCGGCTCGGCTCGTTAGGATAACGAGCCAAGCCGAAAGCCGAGCCGAGCTGGCCGCGAGCTGAGCGAGCTAACGAGCTTCGAGTTTTTGGTCCAGACTTAATTCCGTACAAGGACGTTCGTGTTCTAGTGGTTAAGCTTGTGTGTTTTGTTCCAGCGGTCGCGAGTTCGATTCCTACAGGCGCCAATTTTTTTTAGTTTAGGAATGGTTTTCTCTAACCAGTAACTGAAGAAAAAGAATTAAACACTCCTTCCCGATAGCAAGCGGAGCATGCCGTGCTTCATTTAGTTGCAGAGATGCAGGTTAGGTTCCTATATGCGTCAATTTCTTTCAAGTGTTTTTACTGTTTATTTGCCGTCCAAGCTTGATAAAAGCGATAGAACACTCCAACGGACATCTTAGCACGCTCAGTTTCATTCTGGTGGGTTCGATCCACATCTAACACATTTTTTCAATTTTTCTTTTGCCCATATTGAGGTGATGTGTACTCTCATCTTTTTAGTTTTTTGCCCATTTTTTTAGTTTTTTTGCCCAGCCTTTCTATGAAAGATAACTGTTGTGGACACCTAGAGGTGATGTGTACTAGGATAGTAGTCATATAGGATAACATAATATTTCTTACAAAAATTATAGTAGTTCTATATTTTATGACAATCAATTGTTGTCATCGATCTGTCGTCACAAAGCCCTGATAAAGTATACTGCGATGATGTTTATGACAATAATACAGCTTGGTCATAAACAGTTGTCATCCTGTGAACAGTCGTCATAAAGAGACTCTGTTTGTGACAAATATGTACTTTGTCATCTGACAGTCGTCATAGAAGCCCAGATTTCCTGTAGTGTACGGGGATCATCCGCAAATAATTTGAAACTATCATCAAAATCTTTTCAAGCTTCCCCATCAGCAGGATGTCTCATTTCATTTTCAACTGATATCCTCTTCTCCTTGTGCCATCTTGCATACTGTGCCCGTTGTTTAGACATAAAAATCCTTTGAAGGCGTGGAATTATTGGAAAGTAACGCAGGACCTTGTGAGGAATTTTCCTTCTGCCCTCCTTGTTTACTTTCCATCTTGATTCACCACATACTGGGCAATGGTCATCATTTTCATGGTCCTTCCAGAACAAGGCACAATCATACTTGCACACATGAATAGAAACATAACCAAAACCAAGTTTCCGGAGCAAAGCTTTAAGTTCATTATAGGACTTTGGGAGGCCGGGAACATTCTTCAAGGATGTCGAAAGCAACTCAAGGAATGCATTGAACCCAGAATTTGTGATCCGATTGTACACTTTTATATGCAGCAGTTTAATAATGAAAGACAACCTGCTCTCCTCGGTGCAACCTGGATATAGTTCACGCTTTGCCTCTTCCATGATTTCTCGATATAGATTACCACTGAAGCCATGGCTTGCTGCAGTGTACAAATCTTGAATCAAGCCTTGAACTCCTCGTTCACTATCATTTATGACATCTTGACTTGTCCTTCATCAAGTGGAGCTTGATCATTTCCATCCCATGCCATATCCTCGGTACCAATTTTGTACCACCATCTTCTTGAGCATCATTATCTCCCTCTCCATGGTGAATCCACCTTGTATAGCACCTAGAAATACCATTGATGTCGATATCCTCCTCTACCTCATCTTGATTTTTTTCCACTTGGTTCAAGCATCGACGGCACGGGCACAAGATTTTCTCATCTGCACTAAATCTATTTCTGACATGTTCCATGAATTGTTCAACACCAGTCATATAGGGTTGACTAAATGGTAGGCTATTATAAATCCAGCTTCTATCCATCTTGACCTGGATAAATTTAGGTGGCCAAATATTACAAATCAAGCTTGAACACTTTAATTCAGGCACATAGTTTACTCGGCTCACCTTGTACACTAGCCTGAGAAGCAGCAGCTCGTAGCTGTGGTTTGCCGTTGCAGGTGTGGACCGCGAGGGAGCAGCAGGGAGCTTGGGATTGCCGAGATCGGATCGAGTAGTCGCCGAGGTAGCAGCAGCTGGTAGCTGCTAGCTGTGTGGAAGCAAGCTGCTGGAGGTGAGAGGGCCGGCGAGGCAACAGCTGGACGGCCAGGCGATGTGAGGGAGCAGCTCGTGGGCGGCCGATGTGAGGGGGCAGTTGTAGGGGCCGGCGTGGCTGCTGCGGGGGTGCCGGCGAGGCTGCAGCTGGACGCCAGGTGATGTGAGGGAGCAGCTCGTGGGCGGCCGAGGTGACGGAGCAGTTGTAGGGGCCGGCGTGGCTGCTGCAGGGTGCCCGGCGAGGCTGCAGCTGCAGGGGCCGGCCAGAATGCCTCTGCACTCCCCTTCCCGAGATGTGGCCGGCGACTCAGAGGAGTGGCCGAGAGGTGGCACTCCCCTCCCCGAGATGTGCCCCTGAACCCAATCTGGTAATGATGGGTCCAATGTTACAATGACATGTGGGCCATGTATTGTTCTTAGCCTCTCTCGTAATGAGTTCAGTATGCAACCATCATTTTTCTTTTTAATCCATGGAACAAGACTGTAACTAGTTTTTCTCCCACATGCGGGCTCCAAATGTGATAATTTTTTTTTCTAAATTTTTGTAAAATCATGATCTATCAATTAGTTGAGTTCATTGTGATCATCTTCAGTTCTGACAGGTTTTGCACAATCAAACTTTAAATTTTAAAATTAAGTACAACAAAAAGCCGGATTTTGTAACTAATAATGATTCCAGCTATAAAAGTCATGAACATGAAAGTTGCTCGATTCATCAGTATCTTCAAGTGTTATTAAGGTCATTTGTTCATCTGAGAAAGTTTTAGAAAACTTGTTCACAAATTTTAAGAATCTCTCTTGTACTTCATGAAGTACAAGGGAGATTCCTAAAATTTATGAACAAGTTTTCTAAAACTTTCTCAGATGAACAAATGACCTTAATAACACTTGAAGATAGTGATGAGTCGAGCAACTTTCATGTTCATGACTTGATCATTTGAAATTACCTAGTATCCCCAAACTTTTGATCCAAGTTGAAATATTTAAAAATTCCAATTTCAAACTGTCTAGACAATGTCTAATGAAAAATTCAGCAAAATCAAAATGGTAGATCTCATTGTGTTCCAAAACTTTGTTTCTGACATTTTTTCCAGATTGACAATATTTATTACCTAAAAAAACTATGTCAATTCTTAATAGTACTAATATACTCATCGACTTTATGGACCCACCACGCGGGGACAAAAAAAAATGGGCACCGCAGGCTCTTCCCACCGACTTAGCGGGCCCACTTGCTAGACCAAAAATTGGCATGAGCGCCCAAGCAGACTCTCCTTGAATCGGTGACCGACACATGGGACCCACCAACAATCCCTTTCAAGGCCGCCCAAATTGCACGCTCACCTGCCTTATCCTCTTCGACACAGCTGTCTCTGCCTATCTCACCAACACCACGCTCCCCAGACCATGGCTTCCTCCTCCCTCTCCAAAACCTAGCGCCGCCATTTGCCCAGCCAGCCACCACGGTGGTGTCGCAGCCTGGATCTAGAGCCGCCCATCCCAACCGTCATCCCTCCGGGTGCATCCGGAGGTCCCCATCCGGAGGCCCCCATCCGGAGGCATCGTCCCCCGCCGGGCCTGAAGCCCCTCACTCGCCGGGCCGGCACCTCGGCCGGGGCCCACGCCCTCCATCCATCCCGCACCTCCGTCGGGAGCCGCAGCCAATCCCGCCGCCAAGTCCACGCTGGAGGCGGGAGTCGCCCATCGATCGGCCCAAGAAGACAGACGCCGGGAGGCCGGAGGGGACAACTTGACCACTGATTTGCTCGGGTCTGCGCAGAGCACCGCCTCCTCCAGCATTCGTCTTCCCGGCCGCTCCTCAGACTAGGTGATTTGCTTTCATTCCCTTCACTGGTTAGGTCTAGTCGCCGCCTCGTGTAGTAGTTTCGGGTGCCCCTGCTTCGAATTAATTTGCTAGCTAGCTTGGTAGGGTTTAAATGAAGATCGTTCAAAGGTTGTATGTAGGCTCCAATTTATTTTAGCCATTTTTTCTCTGTCATTTGTTTGCTGCTATTATATATGACCTTTTAGGGACTGTCAAACCTTCTAGGGACTGTCAAATTGCAATGCATGGCTGATGCTCTGTTCCATGTTTGGTAGGAATGGATTTCATTTTTTATGGGCCTCGGCAGGTGGTGTGATCTCTTAGTGTTTGCAGCTTTGTGTATTTTTGAGATGGCCAAATAAATTCAAGCCGAGCATGACTATGATTTCTGAATTTATGAATTGGCTTTTCTTTGTAGCTGTTATTTTAGATCGACGTAGGACCTCCGGCTTTAAAGTTCAGATACTTTGAGTCGACACTATGATAGGAAAGATATTACATGTGCTAGGCAATAAGAATATATTTCATGATTAATCCAATGACACGTAACATTTGTTTGGCTAGTACTAAAAGTTAATCCAGATTTCCTGAGCTGGTCGGGCAAGTATTGGCTACCTAATTTTTTTTGCCTACCTCCATTGTTTACTTGCTTGTGTGTATGCTCTGTGTAGGTGTTTATTTGTTTGGTGAAAGTCCTGCAGATTCAGGCATGTCTTAGGCGGTAGCTGCTACTTATCTTTGGAGTCCCAGGGCATATATAACTTCATCAGATAGCAAACAAGTAGTTTTGCTATGTCCCCCTTTCTTTGTGCACTTTGTGTTTTCTTGTTAGAATTGAAGTTTCAGTTCATTATTCTTTTTTATTTGAGTAATATCTCCCCTTTCTCTAATGGTGCTACAGCCGATCATTTTTTCTTCGGGCGGCGTCGATCTATGATCGGCTAGTGAAACATGCCTCCATTAGCCATTGACTATACAATAAACATCTCTTAGTTACCAGCAGGTCAAAATTATCCAAGAATTTCTTGCTGAATTGTCGTTACAACCTGAGCACTATCCCGAGTTTTCATTACAACATCTCGAACTGAATTCTCATTATGACTGAGTAATTACTGACTTCTCCGGTTTCATTTAGAAAGTAGTAGAAGATAATAAATCATAAGATCCTCTTTGAGTAATTTTTGCTTGGACAGAGAATAGCAGCTCCTTGTCATAGGAGTTGATAACAGGGAGATTCAAGGTCCGTTTCGGTTCCTCTGTTATCCTAGTATTCGATTCTATTTCAGTTTCATCACGCTATTCGTATTTGAGTCAAGTAATTGGAATTTGTGTACGTATTTTGTTCATGGATTGGAGCTGGAATGAGCAGAGTGGTCCATTTCATTGGCCCATCTCAATTTTTTTTTATTGGTAGGTGGAGTATTGCTTCCAATTTTTTGTGATTGATTCGGTTGTCTTAAACTTCGCGGTTTTCATCCTCTCTCTATGCTTTGGGCTCCTCATTCAGTGTGCTAGCTGCTGAATCGAAATGTGTGTTCAATTCACCATTTCCCAGTTCACCAATATTCAGAGAACGTAAGATTGATGTTAACTCATTCTTGAATCGTAATAATTATTAGAGGAAATGCAAAAAACACCGTGATGAGCAAAGCAGAGGGACAAGAATGTTAAGGAGGTCCGGGAAGTTTTTATGTCTTTGGGTATTCCAAAGTGTTAGCAACAGGATGTTAGGGATGCTATGAACAAAACAGACAAAAAGGGCAAAGGGAAGAGCCTAGTTTTCGACAAAACCGAATCGACATTGAATATGATCCATCCTCTGACATTGATAACAAATCTGACAGTGATGATGATTATGATGATGACCATAATACTATGGTCAATGCAGAGGTGAGATGGATTACTAGGCCAACCTGCAGCTTGATTGAGTACTAGGTCATTTCAGTTATGAAATCTATTGTCACATTTTTTCACTTATAAGTTGCATGTTTCTCTAATTGTCTTGCTAGGTAGGACAGATGGTACCTGGAACCCGCACTCAAAACAAGAAGCAAAAGGAGGCTGCAATGGCAGTTGCCAACCAGCAGCCACCGCGCACGCCAACAAGATTCACCAGGGCTACTGCAGCCATGTATTCGCCTGGTGCAGACACTAGGCCCACTAGGCCCACTGGAGGGCGTCCACCACCAAGGCCAAGACAAAGCTTGCCTACTAGGACCAATTTGAAAGCCAACCCTCCTACAAATGCCATTTCCAGTACCAGCCAGTTGCAAGCCAATATCAGTTCCAGCACCAGCAAAACCACAGAAACTGCAACCACGGTGCCTAGATTCACTAGGAACACTGCAGCCATGTCTTCCCCTGGTGCAAACCCGATGCGTACTCCTACCACACAAACTTCTAGCCGATCACAAAGCAACCTACTCCCACACAAAGTGCCAACCAACCTGTTCCTAATCCTACCGACAACTCACCGGGAGGACAAAGCTCTAGGCAAAGTAATGACATGAATGAGGCAACTCAGCAATTTGATGCTGCTACTTCAGATGGTCAGACAACTGAAGGAGCACTAGAGCATGAATTTGAACTAGGTAGAGAATATGTGTATCCAAACATTGCTATCTCCATTCAATATTTGCAATTGCTACTAGTATAATAAAACATTTCTTTTATGATTGTCCAATGCAAAGACGCCCAAGGAATGTCCGTAAGAAGACCATGGGCCATGGCTTAGAGAAAATGCTTAATAGAGGAAACAAGCTACCTATCCGGTGGGCTGCGGGGAAGAAAAAGACCGATGTCCCACTTCAAGCGGCGAAGCCGGCATCGAATGTGGTGTTGCCCTAAGAGACAACCTGCCTATCTACAAATCCTGGAAAGATTATGATAATGATCGGGGAAAGGCGTAAATATCAAAAAGTGCTTAAGAGAGTGGCGGTGAGACATCTATTTCAAGTATTCCATTTCATGCAATACTGTACTCTTGAAATTTGTTTCTAATAATTTGTTTGTGTGGCCTCAGTCCGGGTTGGATGTAGATGTTAAGAATGATGGACCAAGCCAAGATGCATGCACCGATATCATTAAGAGGGGAATAAGGCAACAGCGGTATAATATTAAAAGGAAGTACTTTGATGAATCACTAACAAAGAGAACAGTTGGTGGCCCAAGAACCTCCACCTAATCTTAGTGAAGAGGATTGGATCCACTGGTTGAGTACTTGGTGTGACCCAAAAAAATCAGGTGCTTGTCTACATTATCCGGTTTTTGTTCATATGCCATGCAATCTGTCCACCTAAATGTAACCTTTGCATTGCATTTGTGGTGAAGGAGAAAAGTGCTAAGAATAAAGTAAACCGAGGTAAGGTGCAGCTTCACCAAAGGACTGGATCTAGGTGCTATATTGCTCATCGCTCTGACTGGTATGGAATCTTTTGCTTTCTATGCTCCCCAAATATATGGAACTGTGTGCCATTACTTATTGCACCAAAATGTGAAATTCTATAATAAGTGTGACATCAATATCTTAGTATTGTGAAGTCGACAAGTAATCAATATCATAAGCATGTGCACATTGATGTTCAGCTAGCTTTTAGTTTGTAGTTGTCATAATTAGCAACAAAGATGAGACATTTTCGAGTACCGATTACCATGTGCTTTTGAGTATCGGTTTGCACTATGGTAAAATGTTTGTATTTGTTGTTGGAAGACAAAACTTGGAGTAATATACTTGATTGTCCATAAATATTTTGCCATCTACTGCATTGACAGGATAAAACTATTTTTGGCCTAATCTTATATTACATACCACTCTATTTACCTTCACAGATATCATTGTAATAAAATTTTATGCATGGTGCAGAGGAGTAAGTACAACGGCATAGAGCCGGATCCTGTTGAATTCTTTGGTGCCTGTATGACTAGTCCGTTACATGGTCGGACTGAACTTGCAAATGAACTTTATGTAAGTTATAAAATTATTGGATACAATTTCTTAGCTGAAGTAAATGCCTGCTTGAACATTTTTGTATGGACTTTCTAATTATTCATTCTATAAATAGGAAAAAATGGTTGCAGAGAGAAGGAAAGGCAACTTGAAGAAGGAGAAGCAGAGAGAAGTCTCCCCGCCAAGATTGTTTGATAGCCCGAGCCAGTCAGCCCGGTCATCCACCTTCCTTCCAAACATTGGTCTCGCTCGAGTGAAGAATACTGCAGTGTCTACATCGACAGCCCCGCGAAGCACACGCCCGCAAGCTCGGTTTGAGGCAACACTCCAAGCTGAAAGGGAGGAAGCTACTAGGAAGCAAGAAGAGTTGCAAGCACAACTTCTTGCTCAGCAGGCCTCACTTGAAGCCAACCAAGCAGCACTTGCAGAAAACCAGAATCTGTTGCGCCAGACGCAAGAAGAAGTGAAGGGGATGCATACCAAGTTTGAAGAAACAAATGCACTTCTGCGAGCTGTGCGGTTGAAACTTCGTAAAAGATTGAGGTAAGTGTGACTGGTTTCTCTAGGTGATGAGAACACTAAACTATCTTTGTTGGAACTTTGTGCCTTGTGTTGGCCAAATTGCATGTCTGTTTGAACCCGTGTGATGGACCTATGTGAACTTTGAACTTGTATGATGGAACCTGTGTGAACTTTGAACTTTGTGCAATGGAATGTATGTGGATGATGGCTTAGCTGAAATCTGCATGTTGTATGTTCTGATGAGAATGCTGGAAGCATCTCTGATATTTTTGATTGAATTCTCGATAAATATACTGCACCTACTTTCTGTCAACGAATGAAAGAATAATCTATGACGACATAGAGTCATCTCAATAAGTCCCCCTGGCTAGCTTACATAACAAGTATGACGCTAGCATCTCGTCAAAAAAACAGAACAAACTAGGGTTCGCAGGCCACAGGGGATATTTTGTGATGAGTTGACCAGACAATATATGACAGAATCGTTGTCATTAAATGTGAACAATACATGACGGCAAAATGAAAGCGTCACAAAAGGTAGTGACATTATATGACGGTTTACCATAAAGTCGTCACAAGGTACATTTAGCGACGGTCGATATATGACGACCTTCATGACGGTGATTTTTTCGTCATACCAGTCATTTTGTGACCAATTGTACACTATACATGACACTTTTATTTTGTTATAAAAGCTTAGATTTTTTGTAGTGACTATTGCCGTTGCCCCTTGGGCTCTATTTATAGGAAAGTGAGAGGAAGCAAGCTTCCTCCCTAGCTCCTCTAGATTACAAATTACATGGAGGTTCGATCTCATAGCAAATATAATCCAAGATGAGAAAAAGACAACCAAACATCCACTAATTGTTATGGAAATAAATAGTTTTGTATTTGAGGCGGTTATCTGTATATTAGTTTTGTTATTAACTATAGTCAGGTTGTTTACAGCAATGAATGGCTCATTTTATCTTGTTTTTGCATGTAGACTGAGTGGAGATGGGTCCTCTCATGCTTCATCCTACTTGGAAGCAGTGGTTGGAAGTATTTTGTATAGCAAAATTGTTTGTTCATAGATGTAACTAAGCAATATGGCAGCATGTAGAATGTAGCCTGTCTTGATTCTTTGTTGGTAGCATCTGTGTTGGTTGCTTCATTTATTTTGTGAACCATATAGAATCTAACTTGAGGCTGGACCATGATCTATGAATAGTTTTAATGCTGCACAATTATATGTGTGCATATATGAAGACTGTAATGATGAGTGTTGATGTATCATGACTCCATTGATAATTATCTGATGCAACTTAATGAATATTGTCTTATGTGATGACTATAATTTGATTTGTTAAACTACCTTTCCTTTATATGTCAACTGACAGGAAAGCCAATGGCTAGACCCTAATGGGCTTGTCACTGTCAGGGAAGAAAGTGACATGCCTTGACAGTTGTCATCCAATGGGGAAACTTCAAATGTTTTTTGATGGTTTGGCACCGAAGGGGATAGTATTCCTGACAGGACGTGGAAACTGAAGCAGAAAGTTTTCTCTGTTAGGTACAACCGTCGGAAACCAGTCTGTTATGGTTTCCTGTCAAGGAAGGCTGACTTTACCTGTTGTTTGTTTTCTGACGTTGATCCCTGATGGTAACCGTCAGGAATTGGCTTCCCTGACGGTTTGGGACACTTACCATGACTGTTCTGCCCTTCATGAAAAAATGCTAGGGTAGTGATTTGGTATTATAAATTTGACAATTTTTCTTTACTAGTGGACATGCACGTGCTGCACACATGTGTTAAAAAAGAGTGCCTTACTGAGGTGGCAATGAATTTTTTCAATCAACAAGAATATCAATGATGTACAAACAACGACAATACAAACTCCAAGAGCCTTCGATTAGGCCGGCTAGTGAAAATGCTGATATCATATCTCAATATTTGTAAAATAATAGAGAGGCTAAGGAACTCACCCCTCAAGCAGATGGTGCTATCTGCCGTGGTCAGTCCTAGAGATTCGAACTTTGCATTGCCATTGGAACTTTAATTAGTTGTGGACACCTTCATTTGTTACAATACTAATCAAGAGTGATGAAATAGTATGTCTCTCTTCCCGATGAACTGCTAAGATATAAACTAAGGGGACCGACTATATAACTGTTGATAGATTTTGGTTGTTAAAAACTGTCGACAGATTTTGGTTGCCAAAACCTGTCAGATTTTGGACAAACCAAACAATGACAAGTGATACAAAAATCTGACATATATAATAAATAAAAATCTATCAATATATCTGAAACGGGTACATCGCATAACGGGTTATTCCAAAACCACACGGCCTCAACACACACTGACCTATTTAGACGCGCGCACACACACTAATAGACATATATATACAGAGAAAACACATTCAGTCGTAGACTAACACACAGCCTCACACACACTGACCTATTGGGACACACATATACACACACACACACACACACACACACACTAACACTCTAATAGACATACACACACACGGAGAAAACACATTCAGTCATGGACTAATACACATATGCCTCAGCTCTCTCTCTCTCTCTAACGGACACACACGGACAAAACACTAACACACACACACATGCCTCAACACACACTGACCTGTTGGGACACATACACGCTAAAACACACACACACTAACAGACATACAAACACAGAGAAAACACATAGTCACGGACACAAAAACACTGACACACACAGCCACACACATACAAATAAACAAATAAATGATAAACACATAAAAAAGTAGAAAAAAACCTAAGAGAAACAAAAACCCGCATTCTGCCACAGAGAAACAAAGCTCAAAACAAAAAAAAAAAGCTGTTGCAACAGCTTTCAAACAATTGAACCAACATTGGGAATAGAAAGCCCAAAACAACAAATCTCAGGTCACAGGCAGAAAAAAGCCCAAAATGATAAGTCACAAGCAGCTAAATCCTAGAAGACAAGTCACAAGCAGAAAAGCCCAAAAGAGAAACCTTAAACAGCAAAAAGAAAAAAGCCCAAACAAAACTGCCAGACCAATACTTGGTTCTGAAGAAACATCCACAAACAGATCTAGATACCAAAAAAACAACTCATGGAGGCTACGGGAGAAGAACAAGATCCAAAAGACAGCAACAGCAACAAGGGGAGATCTGCAGGACAAAAACAAAAGGAGAGAGATCAGATCAACATAAAAGGTCAGTACAACAACTGCAACTTTCATATAAAAAGCAAAGTGTCCTGATGCAGCTAAGATTGAGGGTGTCGTATATCTTTTGTCTTTGGAGACCAGATGTATGGCTTTGTTACTACCAGATTAAACAAAAAAAAGAGGAGGGATTCAGGTGATATAACCAGCTAAAATAGATAACCTTAACTAATCAGATGTCCAACAACTTAAAAATATGATATATACTCCTACAACTAGAATTGTATTCTCTTTTATAGCTCCATGCCTTATCGCTTCTTCTTTTCAAATTGAATGACATATATCTACTTTTTAAAAATTTAGATGCATACTGTTGGTCCTTACGATTGTGTGGCTCTCGAATGGGATTTTCCCTCCTTGCACTACGCTTTGCTACATAAAACTCAAAAGGAAAAATAACACAATGCCAGCATGTGTGAAAAAAGTAGAAAAAAGAAAATGCAATTAAAAAACAAAAAAAACAAAAATATGAAAAAGATATAGCATACATGGGGCTGCTGGAGAGTCAATGATAATAACACCCTTACGCTTCGAAGGCGGTGTGATAAACTCAGCAACTACAGAAGATAACAGAAAACTTAGGTGAAAACATGGGACATACAAAAGCTGTGTTATATTTAGGTAACCCAAAAATTAAGTTAACCATTCAGCTTGATACATAAGGATTCAACAAGAAATTTCAGCAAATCAACAACTAAGTTCTTGTTCTCTTCCTTCATTGATGGCATTTTTGAAGAATGCAAGGCAAATACACCAGCTATGCCCGAAATTACCTTAAAAAAAGGGTAGAATGTGAGCTAGAAAAAAAAACCAATAAGGATGCAGCTATTGTAGGAAAAAAGCAAAAAATGCAATTATGTTAAAAATGGGTACTGCACTTGCAGAGACACAAAACACTAAAAAATAGCAAGAGCTAACAGCTGCAACTGAAAAAACAGAGAACAGCAGTGTTGGCTGAACTCTAGATGCAACTAAATAACTAAAATAAAAAAATGGTATGTCAACTGAGCAGCACAGCAGGAGATTAATTCATATAGAGCAAAGACTAAAGTTACAACTCCCATTGAGATTAAATAAAAATAAATAAAAAAAATGCTTGCAAGAATAGTCAAGTCCTAACCATTGTAGCAGGAGAAAAAAAATACTTTAGTTACATAAGCCAATGACCAAAACTGTGAAATATGCTTACCTGACACTTGATGCTACTTACATACAGAGAACAACCAAACTGCTAATTTAGTCATTGACCTCTTACTAAGCAACTCAGAAAACTAATAGTGTTTAAAAAATTATATATTGAACATGGCTGCGATTTGCAACTTGGAAAAATATACTTATCAATAAACACAGCCAAAGAAGGCCATACAAAAATGTAAGCACACTTGTCCGCCAAAAACAAATAAGGAACAAGCTTCAGGACTAGCAGCTGAAAAAATGGGTACTATAGAAAACAAACCTCCTATAACACTATAAAAAATCAGATAGTTTTTTTTTCTAACTCACCTTTAGCCTTTCCAAGGTCCTCAACATACTCAGATTCATTTTAGTCCTCAAATGCTTCAAAACCTGACACATAAAAAAAATTAGATAAAAAATACATATTGCATTAAGAAAAACCAAAATAAGAAATATACATACCTCCTCCTTATACATCTCAAACAGGAAATCATCAACACCGTCAACTGGGAGACTTGCCATTACCACTGTAAAAAAAGGAAAAAACAACATAAAAAGAAGCTAGATAAGTAGATAAGATGAACACATGTCATTCAAAAAGCTGTTTTACTGCTTGACAAGAAGCCAGTCATGTTATGTGCATTAAAACATTAAATGATAATCAATCAAAAAAAGATCCTAATGATGCCTATGCTCAGAGTTGAGAAGAACAAACAAGCAAAACTGAAAATGATAGAAAAACAACATCACTACACTGCGCTTGTTAGTCCTGAACTTTGATGGCAATCAAGATTTGTGTGGCAGTAAAAAGAAGAATATAGAAATAGATATAGTTAGTATCGGTGGAGGACCTGTATGTTGCAGCAAGTAGTTGCCAGGGAGAGTTAAGATCCACTGAGTAGTAAACTCATTTTGTGGTGATACAGAAGAAATTTATTTAGGCTTGTCCAGTGCAGATACAAGTAGTACAGAAACAGCCACCCGATGCATGTGTGCAGGCCTGGTGAAATTCAGAAGATGGATACATCTAATATAAGCAAGTCTCAAAGATAATCTGTGATACTTTTATAAAAATCAAGGGATCGGTGGACTAGTGCAGAGACAATTAGCATGCTCCTTCTTGGTGACCAACTGCAGTCTGTACTAATTCGGTGAATTAAACAGGTTCAGATTTACACCATGAACAGATTAAAAAATTCAGAGATGATTAGGAGCATGCTCCCTTAGTACGGTGCTAATATCCGTCCATGAGAAGAGAAAAAGGCTAAAATCAAATCTACTCCTCACTGAAGTCCTGCAAGCCCAACCCACACACAAAATCCATGATCTCCACATCTGTTGAGCATCCATGCAACAAATGACTACCAGCGCACACAGAGAGAGTTCTGGAAAATAAAAAATGAAAAGAATAGCTCCAAAATTTCCGCCAGTCCAAATCCACCACAATAACAAAGTTGCCTGTCAACAGAGCAGCGCCGGTGGCTTTCCATTCCCTTTCTCCATTTGCTCCGACTCCAAGCACGCAGAGACAGGAGTAAGCGAAAAGCAAATCCTCTCCTCTCCCCCTCCCTCCTCTGAACTCTCGTTGGCAACCCGAAGCCTCTTCCAACCCCAGGCTCCTCCAACATGGCCTGCACCCCGGCCTCCACCCGGCTCCCTCCTCTTCAATGCACTCCAGTCCAGCCATGGACGGCACCACTGCCACATTCATCACCATCACCATAGCCATTCACCCCCTGCTTTCGCAGATGCACAAGACGGCGAGCAACGCCGAGTGGCCGGCGGCCGGCCCGACGCGAAGAAAAGCTCCCCCACCACCGACACTACCAAAAGAGGACAGCGCCCCCACCCCGTGCAACCTAGAAAAATCAGAGTGGACAAGCGGTGCGGTTCGAGATCTCACCACAGCACAGCGCAGCAGTCGCGCGGAAGGGGGGATCGATCGTAGAGCAGACACCGGTGCTTGCGCGGCGAGCGGAGAGCAGTGCGCTCACGCGCGGCAGCACACTGCTCCCCACACCGCCTGTGCTGGGGAAGAAGCTGAGTCAATAAGGATTGGGGAAAGGCAGTGGTGGATTAAAGAAAAGATGAGCGCGGATTTCGAAAATAATGGACTATGGGTTTTGGCTGGACCCGTCAACAAACTACGGCCAGTCAGCACATGGCAGACCTGTTCAAAGGGCAGCACAATTCCTAAAGCAACATTGACGGTCTAAAATCTGACAGACAGGAATCAGAAAAAACTGTTGACAGATAAATAGCAAATCTCTAAACTAAGAAACACACTTTATGGAAGGGACATTAATTGGATAAAAAGCAAAATTTTGAACCACTGTACAATTGTCTTGTTGAAGAGGAAAATATCCCATAAATACCCTCATTCTATCCTTGGCATGTTCCATCTCCTCCTCAACAATCTCGATCAACATTGAGAGAGGGACAGAGTGAGAAAGATTATCTACATTGGCTTATTAAGGCCAAAATAAATATGAATTTAACCAAGTTTAATTTACATCTTAATATACTCTTATCAAGGATCCACAAAAGTAAACATTAGCCGTATACTATATGTTGTAAAAGATTCAGGCAAAAATCCATGGTCAAAAGGTTACTTGTCTCAAACACTTTGTTTTAGCTATTTAAGCTTGCCTTGTATCTTTCTTTCGAAAACTGTTCGTGAACCGAGACCTTTGAAGATCTTTCTTTTGAAAATTGTTTGTGAACCGAGACCTTTGAAGAATCTACAGATAAAATAGACATTGGCATGAGACTGAACATATATACATAGGAGCAACTAAATTTTTGGGGGAAGTTTCATATTTGACTTAAAGAAAAGTGGATATATTATAGATTTGTAACATGTTCTCTATGCTCGAGAGTACCATGTGAACAAAGAAAGTTGATGCATCATCTCCAAGGTCCCCAACTTCCCGAAATCTCCATATTCCACATCCACATCAACTTGTCTCTAACCATGATTATGCAAAGCAATACATGGTTACGAGAATTAATAAAGTAATATTTGCTCAGTTATTTTTAGAAGCAACTTGATTATTTGCCGAGAGAAGGGAATCTTGAAAATCAATGCAACATAATTTTGTTTTTTATAACCACCCTTTGTATCTTAAGAAAATCCGCATGATGATAACTCTAAAAAATCTGAAGTACCGTATCAAGATAAATATTTTTTACTTATGCCAATTTCTCTAAAAAATCCAAAATACCATATCAAGATAAATATTTTTTTTTTACTTCTGCCTATTTCTAACTCTGTAATAAAGTATAAGACAGTAGTATGAGGCAATGGATCTCTCAATCCAATGTGAAATTAGATAAAATAAAATAGATCTTTATACCTGCTTACAACAGATGGGAGGAGATGGGGGAGCTCGGTGGCCATGCTAATGAATGTTAGCCGGCGAAGGAAATGTGTTGTTGCTCGATGCTGGCAGTGTGGAGGATGCAATCATTGGGGTGGTGGATATGGACTAGATCTCCATGCATCTCCTAGCAGGGCATCTGTTGATCCCACCAATGGTGAGAGAGGGAAGAGCAATTTGCCTTCGTTATTTTTGCCTTGGCGTGTGCCGGTGAGGTCTCGACGCCGTGGAACGGTGGAAGTCGCGTGCAGTTTGGCTTGCGTCGGCACCCGTGTCCGTCATCACGTCCGGCAGGTTGTCTAGGCACGGGTGGTGCTGGACTGCCGGTGGTGCTGGAGCGACAATGATGCTGCCTGCGTGGACAGGACTCGGGAGCATGAGTGGCGCGTTGGCCGGCCGGCCGAGACGAGCGCCGCAAAGCGGCGAGGATGATAGCAGCTGTTTTTTTTTCTGCTAGCTCAACGTAGATTGTTTTTTTCACGGGAATTGAAAAGGAGGATCGGTGGATTTTTTAAAAGAAAGGATCGGTGGAAAGGTTGGTATCGGTGGGTGGGTAGGGATTTTTCTGGTGAAAAAATACAAGGGAGCACAAACTCAGCCCACCTGTCAAATTATGGTGGGTGATTTCAACTTGTTTGGTTTGAGGATTAGCTTTGTCCATCAGGAACTCACTCCACATACATGCAGATTGGGTCATCCGTCACTTTTTCGATGGACCAGGTTGCTCCTGCAGATAGTCTCGAGGAAGTTAAGAAATGAACCAACTGGTGATGTACGGTATGGGTCTATGATGCAGTCCAAACGCCGGTGTCCACCTCGGACGTAGGTTCAGATAATTCTGGGCTAATCAATCCGGCAAACCAAACGCACTGTAAGCACCGGATCTGATCTTAAAGTACATCTAAGGAACAAGAACTAAAATAGATAGGGGAGAACATGAACAGGTACACATAGGTTGCAGTCAACCTATCACAGTTAGCAAGCAACTCTTGGGATCGACTAAACCTATTGAGAGACCGGTTAGGCCAATCTAGAAGTCGTTCTTTGCCACAAAAGCCTAGGAACACCTCTCGGGACGATCCGTTAGGGACGAGGACACTTAGAGTTGTTCTGATCAGCAGCAAGACTGCCTAGAACGTTGATGAATCTCGTGGAGAGACGTAACGAACAATAGGGGGTTGAAAAAGGATAAAATTGGATAACAATTGTGTGTTCGATACTTCAATCGGCCATGTACCCCAATTTTATAGGAAGCAGGGATGGTCTTATCCTATTAAAAAAACCAGTATGGTACTATTATTATGTCGTTTTATGGTGTTTTTCTTAGATTGAGCCTCCAAAAATTGGTGTGGGCCCAATTTGAATGCCAACATATGTCCTCTTGTTTACAAGTGAGGTTTATGCGAATCTGGAAAAACAAAACACTCAATAGCAACTATGTCCAACTCGTCGGCTACTTAGGATTTAAGAGTGATGTGTACACCGACTATTTTTTTGTTTTAAGGGGGATACCAAAATATCAACTGTATGAATTTATCCATACAAGTACACATAGCCGAAATACAATACTTCTACTCTTATAGAAAATAATTTGTCAAACCTCCATAATATAAAGACCCATACTAAGGATCAAAATGGAGCTAAGGGATAACCTTGCTTTCCTGGGGATGAATTCCACATATGCAAAAGCAAAGAATATGGATGATGCCATGACCAATAATTTTAATTATTTGGTGCAAACCTCTAACCAGGCAGTTGTTTCTTAAACCTTTTTTTTGCCTTTATTGCACTACTTACTTGAGCATCATCCTTCCGATCCTAAACACTTCTTTTAGGAACCCATGCCAATTCCTTTTCTTTCAACTTCTCTGCGCTATGCTTTTTGCAATGTGATATCTATTTTAATTATATGAAATGGGATAGCACAAACAAGTATTTTTTCTGAAAAAAATAGCGTGGACAAGTCAACAACCACCTTCGTTGTACTATATAGACCGAAGAGTCCCCCGGCCGGCGGAGTTGGTAGGTCAATGGCCGGCAGAGACGAAGTTTGTCATGGAGAGGATTACCATGACCGGAATATATTTGAGTTAGACTGCCATTGCTAACCATGTGGTTCTTGCCAATGAGCTATTGCCCCAAATCCTCCAATCCCACTAAAAAAAAAGAGAGAGAAAAATTTAAAGCAGCATATAGAAGAGCAGAGCAGCATGCCCAGGCTGATCACCTTGCTGTGTATCCTACTGGCCATCATCTTGTGCATCATGGAAGCTTCCGTTGATGGTGCTCAACAGTTCATATACCATGGATTCAAATCCAACGACCTGCTCCTCGTCGGCGCGGCTTCCATCACACAAGATGGCATCCTCTCTCTTACCAACAGCAGTGGTTTTAACACCACTGGTCATGGCTTCTATACGAGGAGCCTTCTCATCAACGCCGGCCCAGATTATGGTGTGGGTCTCACTTCTTTCTCCACCACTTTTGTGTTCTCCATGACCCCTTACTTCTCCAGCAACTCTGGCGATGAGATGGCGTTTGTGATCTCGTCTACAGCGGATTTCTCCGGCAACATCCAAGAGGCGCCCCACAATTTCTTTGCTATAGTGATTGGGGTCAATCATGAAACACCGGTTTGCATCGCCGTCCCAACTTTAGGAGCAGACTGGAATTGCCCTGTAAATCCGAATTATGAGGCCTTGCTGCTTTCTTCCAGTGGCAAACCGGTGCAGTTGTGGGCAGACTACAACAGCCCGGAACTCAACATCACCCTGGCCCTTCTCAAACAAGAGACGGCTCTACAACCGCAGCTATATTACTCCTTCTACGTGCCCACCGAATACTTGTGGCCTTTGTATTCTCCGCGGGCCATAGCTTATGCGGGCTTCTCCGCTTCGGCCGGCGACATTAATGGCGCCACCACTCACCAGATCCTGGGATGGAGCTTTAATCTCAGTGGACCGGCGCAGCCATTCGACTATTCGCTCTTGCAGTTGCAAACACCGATCAACACAAAGAGGAATCTCGTCAAGTGGTTGCCAGCAGCAGCTGTTTCCGTGCTGACAGCAGTAACAGCTGCTGGCATTGTGCTCCGACGCTGGCACAACAAGAAGACTGCAGAGGCGCAGAAAAAAGGCCTGGACTCCGTGCTAGGGCCTCGCCGGTTTTCGCACAAGGACCTCTGTAAAGCTACCAACGGGTTCAGCAGCGGGCAGCTGCTGGGCAAAGGTGGCTTCGGGCGTGTCTACGTAGGGGCAATCGACGACGCGTCAGGTGGCATGCGCGTAGCAGTGAAGCGGGTATCCTCAGAGTCCAAGCAGGGGCTGCCGCAGTTCATGGCCGAGATCGTCATCCTTGGCCGCTTAAGGCACCGGAACCTCGTCCGCCTCATTGGCTATTGCCGCCACAAAGGTGAACTTCTCCTGGTCTATGAGCACATGCCCAATGGTAGCTTGGACAGGTACCTACATGGCGACAGTCAAGACGGCACGCTTGTCTGGTCCCAGAGGTTACATATCATCAAAGGCGTCGCGTCGGGGCTGCTCTACCTCCATGAAGACTGCGAGAAAGTAATCCTGCACCGCGACGTCAAGGCAAGCAACGTGCTACTCGACGCAGAGATGAACGGGCGGCTGGGTGACTTCGGCCTCGCAAGGCTGCATGACCACGGTGCCGATGCGCACACGACGTCGACGCACGTCGCCGGCACCAGGGGGTACCTTGCCCCGGAGCTGCTGAGGTTCGGCAAGGCCACAAAGGCAACAGACGTGTTTGCCTTCGGCGCCTTCATTCTCGAGGTTGCCTGTGGGAGGAGGCCGATGAGCCACAACGCTCACGGCGAGCTGCTGGTGCTTGTGGATTGGGTGCTGTTGACGACGAATTCGATCTGTGCCAACACACCAGCAGGGCTTTGGACGCCCAAAGAGGTTGTAGATCAACCTGCAACGCAGCAACAACGTAGCGTAACCGGCAAAACCGATCTAGAGATCGATGAAGCCGATGTGGAGCTCGTTGATGGCCGATAACGCTCCCGAACCGCCTCCGGAAGGATCCGTCAGGAGGAAGCACGTGGAGATTGCCCTAGGATCAGCAAGGCCGCCTAGAACGCCGGCTAAACTCGTGGAGAGTCGAGCCGAACAGCAGGGTAGAGGTGAAACCGCCAAAACCTACGTTGTAGATGTGTTTTTGACGATTGAGTGTTGGATCCTTCAATCGGCCGTGATCCTCTCATATATATAGAGGGGGGTGGTCTTATCCCAATAGGAAACAACTCCAACTCGTAATCTCCAAGTTTCCTATCAAAAATCCCGTCCAAATCTCGGCAAAGACAAGTCCTAGTAGAACTGGAGCAGGGCGAACCGGCTTAGCCGGGTCTCAAACCGGCTAAGCCGGTTTTTTGCGGGCTTCGGCCGGGGACTCCGAGCTAGGCATCAGCAGGAATCCGGCCTAGCCGGGTCTCAAACCGGCCAGGCCGGCTGGACAGACATTACCCGCACAGGCAAAAACCAGGCTGAGCTGATTGGCTAATCGGCTAAGCCGGTTCGGCCAGCATGCGAAATTGGAACATCATCATACTTAGGGGGGTCATCAGGTTTTACCTCGTTTTCCGATGGTGAAGTTCCTAAGATTTCAGTAATATTTGGCACCTTGAATTGCGAGACTTTATCATGCCGACCCTTAGAACATCCTTGCAAGAAGGCTTGTGTGAACTCGGCAAGCTTGATCTTCAATTGTTCTTGCAATTCTGGTGTGAGCTCCTCCTCAGTCATAGGGTTGATGATGTTGCTGCTATGAACTTCGCTCGAGTCCTTCGCTGCATCACCACTCGCGCCCATGTTGCCGGTAGATGGAAATTTCAGCCTACGCCTTGGTTTCCCCAGCGGAGTCGCCAAAAAGTGTGTTGACGACGAATTCGATCTGTGCCAACACACCAGCAGGGCTTTGGACGCCCAAAGAGGTTGTAGATCAACCTGCAACGCAGCAACAACGTAGCGTAACCGGCAAAACCGATCTAGAGATCGATGAAGCCGATGTGGAGCTCGTTGATGGCCGATAACGCTCCCGAACCGCCTCCGGAAGGATCCGTCAGGAGGAAGCACGTGGAGATTGCCCTAGGATCAGCAAGGCCGCCTAGAACGCCGGCTAAACTCGTGGAGAGTCGAGCCGAACAGCAGGGGTAGAGGTGAAAAACCGCCAAAACCTACGTTGTAGATGTGTTTTTGACGATTGAGTGTTGGATCCTTCAATCGGCCGTGATCCTCTCATATATATAGAGGGGGGTGGTCTTATCCCAATAGGAAACAACTCCAACTCGTAATCTCCAAGTTTCCTATCAAAAATCCCGTCCAAATCTCGGCAAAGACAAGTCCTAGTAGAACTGGAACAGGCGAACCGGCTTAGCCGGGTCTCAAACCGGCTAAGCCGGTTTTTGCGGGCTCGGCAGGGACTCCGAGCTAGGCATCAGCAGGAATCCGGCCTAGCCGGGTCTCAAACCGGCCAGGCCGGCTGGACAGACACCGCACAGGCAAACCAGCTGAGCTGATTGGCTAATCGGCTAAGCCGGTTCGGCAGTGCTGGCAGGCCAACTGCAGAAAAATACGGCAAGGAAGTAAAAAGGAAGCGAGAGACTTCTCCAATTCCTAACATCCACCTTTTCTTTAATTAATTCATCTCATCATGCATGTGTCAGATGTCTTCCTTGCCTTGCATCCGTAAGAGACTGCTAATCTTCTCTATATGGTTCTTGCCTCTTGCTTTTGCTTGTACGTACTACTAGTAGCAGGTCTGGGACATCAGAGAACATGCAAGGCAGGGAAACCACTAGCAGCAGCGTAGGCAAGCAGCTTGCCAGCAGGAGCATGCCAGTAGCAGCAGCCGGCCTGGCTGGTTATCCAACCGGCCAGGCTGGTTTAACAGGAAGAGCTCCACCATTTCTCCTCTTTTTCATTCTGGACATTCAAATAATATTCTAAACATATTTTTGCCTCTGTATAGTTACCAAAAACATTGTCCAAGAACTAATTTATATTTCCGATCATTTTTGATCGTCAACAGGTGCACCAGGTTTGGGAGTCCGGCTGTATCATCGATGCCATTGACCCGAGGTTACAAGACTATGCCGCCGGCGAGGTGGAGCTGATGCTCAAGCTTGGTTTGCTGTGCTCGCACCCAGTGCCCACCATAAGGCCCGGCATGCGTCTTGTCATGCAGTACCTTGACGGGGATCTTCCTCTGCCTGTGTTTTCGTCGGATTATCTCGCTGTTACTACAGATGTTGACCAAGTAATACTTGAGATGAACGCCTCGGTGGCGACTACCATTACAGGTCTTTCTGGAGGAAGGTGATCTATCTCTTTCTCTCAGTCAACATTATCATCAGTGCCGATGTCACTACTTAAATTATTATTGATGCATGAGAGGTATGATCCATGTGGCCGGCTGTTTTTCAGGAATGCTAAAGAGCAATCGATTGTTTTGTTCCTTGTTGGCACATGAATTTTGCGGCGTCCGTTTTGCATCGTGCGTCCGTTATCTCTCTGTCTGATTCCTTCGCTGACATGTGGGCCACGACCGTTACTGTTCCGCAGCGCATCTTTCCCGCTGCGTCGGTCTGTCATTCCTTTCCTTTCCCCATCCCGCAACGCATCTTCCCCGCCGCGCTCAGCCCGGAGATTTCGGGAGCGCCCAAGGCGACTTCGCCGGCGATGGCTCGATTGCGCCGGCGAGCTCGCGATTCACTGTCGTGGAGTGCAGCCGAAGGTGTGTAGTTCGTCGCATCCCGTTGTTTTTGTTGATTCGTTGTTGTTTTGTTCGAGATTGTGGTTCTCTTTTGTGGTTGTGTCGAGGGAGGAGACAGTGAGGTCGTGCCATGCAGCAGAGGCGGAGGATGTCGCGGGTGGCTGCGAGGGCGATGGGGTGGGGTATGTGTTATTTGCCATGGATTTGGAGTCGTTGGCGAGGTCGACGTTGTCGTCCGAGCACCTAGTGACGCGGTGCCGCAGCTCCGGCCGGCACACGACGGTGAGGTGCTTCCAGACGATGGTAGCCCCATCCACCTTCGTTTCGCGGCCTGAATCAGAGGCGGAGGATGTCGCGGGCAACGGGGAGGGCGATGGGGAGGGGGCTCTGCGATGGATTTGGATGCTGTGGCGAAATGGGTGGTGTTCCAGGGCTTGCGCGACGCGGTGCGGCAGCTCCGGCAGGCGTCGGCGTGTATCTCGGCCTCTGAGGTGACGCCATGGCCTCCCTCCTCCTCCCCCTGCTGGTTGTTGCTTCTCTCTCTCTCTCTCTCTCTCTGCCCAGCTATTTAGCTGCTTCCCCTCTCTCTTTCTGTTCCTATCTGTGTCCCTGAAATCCCCATTCAGGATCTGCGTTTGTTGCTTGATCTAGTTTGTTTGCTGCCTGATCTGCACCGGTGATGATGCCATGTAGTTACTTGCAAGCTGTTTAGCAGTTGTTGAAATCACACATACTGTTTGTTATACTACTTGAAGTGCTCATCACAATGTTTATTTCTGGCATTCCCTGTTGCAATATGAGACAAACTATCATGGAATTGTGATTCCTTTTGAATCCAGTATTTCTAGTTCATTTTTTCAGTTACAGCTAGTGCATATAGGTGTGCTCTAAATGTGTTACTGTATGGAACTGGTAATGCTTTTCCAGTTATAGCTAGTGATTGAAGTTAGAACACCTAGCTGCGGTTCATTTATAGCTAGTAATTGAAGTTAGAACACCTAGCCAATAGCCATAGTTCCTTCTATCTTGCAAGGTTTTATTATTTAGCAAGCTTGTTTCTGAATTTTTTAGTAGTGCATATGAGGTTGTTTGTGCAGTGTATCAAATTTTTTTTTTTGACATAGACAAAATGAGGTCTGAGACATTAAGTTGATAGGTTGCTGTTTTCTGCTACTGTCAATGTGATTGCATTTGCCATGTGATTCAGTCTTGTAACAGCACCTCTATTTTTACTGACAGCCATATTCTAAGGTTGTATTGTCTCCATGTTTTGCTTGTCTCTAAATCTCAGTCACATTCTTTTACTAATTTGTTTGTAACCTCCCTGTGCTGTTTGCAGTAACTTAGAAGTAAGAATGCCCCTTTCCATTTGTCTTTTTCCACTTCTGTATGGATTTGAAGTTACTTAGGAGAGAACTTTCCTGCTTATTGAAGTAGAATATTTATCCATATTGTTTCCCTGCTTTCTCTCTCAGTCTTCCTATCTGTATCATAGGAAATACAGAGCAAACAATGGTTCTAGTTCATGGCAGCTCTCTCAGTCTTACTTTACTTGTTTTGGTGTCATTTTTTTAAAAAAGAAGTCTGCATTTTCCATTCTGTTATTGACAGTTGATGCCTTATATAGTTTAAGGCCTGACTTCTCTATTGGGTAATATATAGTCATTGCTGTTCATACTTTAGACTCTCATTGTAAATGTTCTAGGCCTAAGCATTATTTTCTTCCTATTTGGCATTTGACTCCATAAATGTAACTTCTTAATATATTGGGATTCAGTATTATATTTGATCCATTTTTTTATTTCTGAATTTTTAGTAGTTTATTTTGGTTTGTTATTTGGTGTCTGATCATTGTTCCTAGATCTCTGAACAAGTTCATACTTGCAGAGCTAGGAGTTTGACATTTTAGTTCTAGACAGGTGTAGGCTAATTAGCTCTGATTTTCAGTATCTGGCTTTTTAGAAACTGAATATTTCTCGAGATTGATACTGTATCCCGCTATTAGCTCTGATTTTTAGTAACCAGCTTTTTATGAAAAATTATATTCTTTTCTATTATGTATGCGGCACTATCTATCTTACTTGTTGGATCAAAGAAGATTTCAGCCGTCCTTCACTATAGTTTTTTTTACTAGTGCATATGAGGTTGCTTCAGCAGTCCTTCACTAGTTTTTTTTGTGTTGGATACTTTTTTGACCCGCTTCTAAGTGTTACATCAAGGTTGTTGTCGAATATTTTTTCAATCACTAGTTGATAAAACTTTATTTATTTTGTTACATAGCCACGGAGGATGAGTGGTTTTTGGTCAGAGGATGTTGTTACCTCATTTAGAACACTGTATTTGTGAGATTGTACAGACCATGTGTCTGAATAATTAGGAGCAGCATGTAGTCTGAATTTTCTGTCGATTTTCAGAGCTTTTAACTTGATTGCTTACCACTCTTCTTGCTACTACTAAGGTTCAGTTCTCATCCTCGATCAACATGAGTTATTTGCCTTGTTGATTGCAATATTTAGAAGAGAATGAGTACTGCCTACTGAGCAGGCTTCTGAAAATCATAGATACTAGTTCATGCATGGCTTACTGCAATCTGCAATAATGTAAATTGCAAAATTAGAGGCCTGCAAGTTTAGTTATGATCATGTGCAATATGTTCTACTAGGTATTTGATACCTCCCATACCCATTTACCATCTTAGCTTCTTTTTGTAAATTTTTTTCTCTCTCCTTGTACATATTAGCATTCCTAGATGTATGTTGCGTTGCCAAAATGGCAGGCTACAGGCCAGTTGCTTTGTAGCTTTATAAAGAAGGTGTTCTGGATCCAAGTAGAATAGTAGCATTACTGGAGGCTCGTATAGCAAGGGAGACTTTGCTTGATTTTCTTGTTATAATTTTCTGACCTTGCTCGCATTTCAAAGGTTTGTCATTTCTCGTCATCTCTGTGCATCTCTTATATGCCTAGGAAACATATCAAAACTTTGTTCTATGCCTAGGAAACATACTGTATTCTTATTCTTATGGCCAACATGACTTTTATCTACCATTGATAATGTTGGACTTGTTGGATTTTTTAAGAACTTCTGATCAAATGGAGACACTGATATAAGGGAAAAGCTTGCAGTGGCACATGTGCCACCATAGCTCCTACTTTTATGGCCCACTTGTAAATAAATATGTACAAACTGAAGTTATATGGTAGTGATATTAACTTTGTTATTGTCTGATAGCAGGCAGCAAATAAGGTGATCCACCTCCTGGTTGATAGGTGTTCTGATCCTGACAAGCACATGAGAAAGCTTGCATATTTTGCTGTAAGTTTGTAACATGCCTTTGAAGAGTTGATTTTCCCCTATGCAGTTTTAAGAGTCAAATTGAGCTACATGTTCAATTCTTGCCATGCCACTTTTCTTATATTTGTCTCTTGTGATCTGTGATTGTGCTTCTATAGGAAAAAATTATGATTTGTCCTTCCATAGAAAAAAATTGTCTCTTGTGATTTGTCTCTTGTGATTTGTGATTGTGCTTCCATAGGAAAAATTTGTGATTTGTCCTTCCATAGAAAAAAAGTTGTCTCTTGTGATCTGTGATTGTGCTTCCATAGAAAAAAATTGTGACTTGTCCTTCCATAGAAAAAAAAATTGTCTCTTGTGATTTGTCTCTTGTGATCTGTGATTGTGCTTCTATAGAAAAAAAAATTGTGATTTGTCCTTCCATAGAAAAAAAAAATTTGTCTCGTGATTTGTCTCTTGTGATTTGTGATTGTGCTTCCATAGGAAAAGATTGTGATTTATCCTTCCATAGAAAAAAATTGTCTCTTGTGATCTGTGATTGTGATTGTGATTCCATTGAAAAAAAATTGTGATCAATCCTTCTATAGAAAAAAGTTGTCTCTTAGTGATCTATGCTAAAACATGTTGAAATCTGTTTTTGTGATCTGGAAACACACAGCTACCTTTTTGATCTTCTTTGATTTGTGTTTGTGTTGTATATATATATTTGTATATTTAGAAGCCATCGCAGATCATCCACTATATATGCTATGTACCTTTAGACTTCTTAATGACTACCTTCTAATTTTTATCTCTATATCAACACAGATCTAGATGATTGATGTGCTTTTTTATGCATCGCAATGGGCTGGTGTGAAAATAGTGGGTAGGCCAGGTGATGGATGCATTCTCTTTGATACATTATTTTTCGACACACATATTACTCGAATTTGACCACTAAACAAATTGGTAACTTAATTATAGTATTGCAGCATGATACAATATAAATTGCAGCTATTGTGAACTGAAATTGTAGTTTAAACCATATGCAATTATACTTCTCAACAAAATTACGTAATTGCTATTGTAGATGCATTATTCCCTTCAGATGCTGCAAGCTGCTCATCTTTAATGAACTGCTGGATCTCTTTTCTGTGAGTTCTTGGCTGCTATTCTCTTGTTCATTGTCATCTGTGACTATAGATGTGATTTCTAAAGTTGCCCCTTCTGTTGGCATCCCTTCTGTTGGTGTGATCCTCTAGTCTTAGTTTGTAAGTGGTGGCAATTGTTTGTTGTAAATAGGCTTTAATCGAGGGTGGACTGAAATAAGTAAAGGGATCATTTTTTATATACCTCATCAATAAGCATGTTATCGAATACATCTATTTGCCAATGATATTGCTCAATTTCAGATGCATCATCAGAGGCCATGCTTGGTGTTGCTCCATCATCAAGATTATCGACGATTGGCACCTCCCCATCCTATTTTTTTGGAAGATAAGTTCCTATTTTGATGCTAGTACATGTTTGCATTGCTTGAAAATGTAATTAATTAGTTAGTTGTGTGCTATACCTGATATGGAATTCTTGACTCTATGAGTGATCATTTTGTTTGTACACCTCCAAACCATTCATCTAGGTTTCCAAAACTCATATTCTATTTGATAAGTTAGAAATTAGAAATATTCATCATTAACAAACAAAATCCAGTTAGTTTGACTAGCATGCATGAGTTACCTGGTTCATGTTATTTCCAAGTAGCAGTTTGTGTGTATGATCCTTGCATCTCTTCTTGTACCTGCATATTTAACGAAGAAGTTATTTGGAGGATTAGAAACCCTTGAATTAGTGAGTTTATTGTCCCATATATGTTTGAATGTAGATTTTACCTAGGTATTGTTGTATATGTGATTGTCTTCCTGTGAGTTCCTAATCTGCTCATACATGAGCTCAGTGTAGCCTCCCTACATATTATAAATAATTGTTTGCTTCAATACTTTCTATTTTTTTATTTCTATACCAAGCATTGAATTAACTTATCATTTTATAGGTGCAAACATTTGAATGGTCAACATTGGTTCCAGTAACTATTCCAAAGCAATGCAATTGGTGTTTCTAGTATTGTAAATGTATTCCATGTCCGATACATTTGTATATATAGAATTTGGAAAACCAGTGTTTCCACTCTGCATGAATATGAACATTTATATTTGTTCATATAAGTTTTTTTAGAAATTGTAAATGATTACTATATTTGGAAAACCAGTGATTGTGCTTTGGTATTAGATAAAATTTTTGTAAATTGTCTTTCTATAGAAAAAATTGTCTATTGTAATATGTGATTGTCTTTGGTATTAGTCTATTGTCTTATTTGTTTTTTTTGTCGAGTTGGTTATATATTTGTTATTGTGTCGAGTTGCATAAATTTTTGTTTCTTGTCTTTCCTTAGAAAAATAAATTGTCAATTTGTCTATTGTCCTATATTGTTTCCTGTCTTTCCTTGAAAAAAAAATGTCAATTTATCTATTATCCTATATTGTTTCTGTCCTTCTTTAGAAAAAAAAAAAATTTGTCAATTTGTCTATTGTCTTATATTGTTTCCTGTCCTTCCTTAGAAAAAAAAATTGTCAATTTGTCTATTGTCCTATTTGTCTTTTTTGTCATAGCTGGTTATACCTTCTTTTTGATATCTGTCTATATCTCACAAATGAACCTATGAAAAAGTTAGGAGCTATGCTTTATTTCAATACACTACAAGTTTTGTGAGAAATAGCCAATCTGCATTGTAATTGCTGATTGATTATAGAAACTCTAAATTAGTTTTATTCATAAAGTAATGGCTAACTCTCTGTCTTGTGATTTAATCATCTTTATGCATTTCTCTTTTCAGAGGTATTTGGCTTGAAAGACAGAGAGCTGCAAGGCTACAAGAGGGGTCTGGACACTCGGTTTTACGTATCTAGACAAGTAAGCTGGTTTCCTAGATGTAAATTTGTAGGGTTTGGTGCAAAATTTTTACTTTTAAGGTGTAAGTTTGTTCGTAAGGTAGATGTAAACTTTTTATGACTCAGATCTCATATTTAGTTATTTGTTGGGTTTCTATGTATAGTGTGTGTGAGATATGTCACTTTTGTTATTTATTTATGTCTTTTTTCTTTGTCCGTTGGATTGTGATCTGAGAGATGTCAAATTCGTATGTTTTTGCTTGCTGTAGCACTTGATTTTGGTACCCTGTAGAAATCGATTGTTTTTTGACAATCCAACAATCGAGTGTCCGTTGCCTACAAAACACCCGTTTGTTGGGTAGACAGACTCTCTGTTTTTCCCTCAAAACAAATAAAAGCAGGTCACCTTGACAACTGATGATGTGTATGATGTATATGGATGGATTCACTACGTGTTTATCATCTATTAGCACCCATTGAGTTTTCATGAATAAAATGTGTCTAGCGTTTTACACCGATTCAACTACAATAGTGTTTTTAGAGGTGGCTAGCTGTGCCGATCGCCTCTATCTATGTGCCTCTAGATATATTATCCATCTTCTGGGGTGGTGGATATATATACGACCGCCTCTAGAAATAGATCTCTCTAAAAAATCAATTTACAGAACCGACTGAAAAAATACAGTCACCTATGTTTTTTTAAAATGTGTAAAAATTTCCTATCAAATTTGAAATTTTCATTTCCTGCCAATTTCATCGAAGTCATTCACGCTAATGTACTATATATAGGCTAAACACCAGTACAAGTCTGCATATTATTGCTAGGCCTAAAAACCTGGCATCACCACTAGAATTGGATCTAACAATGGGCAATCGACAATGATTGGCTCGTCTATCACTATCTGGTCCAGTCTACCCAAAGGCGGTCATACCCTTTGCCCGATTTAGCCTCTACCCGAGAATGATAGTATTGTTGTCCCTGTCGACTAAGTGGCTAGCTTCAACCGGTAGTTACCTTCAATTTTCCATTTTTATGTACTTCATTATAGCATTTAAATCAAGGAGGTTGTCTTATATTTGATACACGTATATCTCTATATTTTCTTGAGGGTTGATTACCGCCAATCTATAACTCCTATATTTTCAAACCCACTCTAGCCTATTCTCTAGATCCTGATTGGCTGAGAGGTGAAAGATGACGTCACCCTTCAGTCCCACTCGGACGCCGCCCCAGCGCCGGGGATATAATCACGCGGTTTTGCGGAGCCCGCCCGGCGATGGGCCTCCCACACCGGATGCCTGCCCCGCGGCCTCTTCGGTCTCACAACGGATGCCACGCCCCGCGGCCGAAAGAAATCGTGGTGTCACCGTCGCCTCCCTGCGCCTGAAACCGAATCCCACCGCCGCCTCCGAACGCGAAGATTGCGCTGAAAACCGAAGGCCGCCGCTTCCTCTCCGGGCCCGAAAACCGAAGCGCGCGCGGGTGCCTTCAACATAGCCGTGCCCCAACCTGATTTGGAGGTGCGTTTGACACCGTGGCTCCCGCACGCCTCGAAGAACACGGCGGCGGCGCCGCCGCCGTCCCTAATCGAGAGACGGAGATCCTCGTCGGCGGCGAGGGAGTCCGCATGCTGGCCGCCGGCGACGCCCGCAGCCAAAGGTCCCGCTTCGCCTTCCGCAGCCCGCAGGCGCTTCTTCATCGCCCGAAACCCTAGCTGCTGCGGCAATGGCGGCTGCCGTTGCCTCCCGGCGCCGTCTCCGTTTCACCGTCCATGCCGGAGCAACCGGTGAGGGTCGCCAATATCCACCGGCCAGCGATGCGGGCACGCAGGGCACCACTGCGCCGCACCGCAGCACCGCCGCCCGGAGCGCACCAGCCCGGACAGACCCGCCGCTCGCCCTTTTGCCTCCGGTCGGCGGCGTGCATTGTTGTGTGCAGCAAGGTCGCCTCTCCTTCTTCCGCTCCCCTTCCCTAAAATCCCTCTCCTTGCTGCGCGGATCACTCTTCCCTCCTCTTCGTTGCAGTGACGAAGGCCAGGCGACCACCACGGAGCAACGGATGCTTCCCACATGGATGACGAACTGAGGAGACACTTCTCAGGTAACACCCCTCTATCTCCCTCATTCATCTCTTACTGATAAGCAAGTGAATAAAAACACATTGATGGTGCAGTTTTCCAAGTCTACCAATTTGGGAACTACTGCAGATCTACTATATATAGATTGGAGTATGCTCTACTTGAATGGATGCATTCAAAAGCTTATTTCACTCACGGAATTGTAAGGATTCGATGAAGTTTACATTGATTATAAATTTATAATATTGCACCTACTTCGGACATAGGATGTCAATGTTAGCATTTCGGTGGCATGCTCCATAATGTTCATGCCTCAACCTTATTTTCCCATACAGATTTCACCTACAAGTTGTTAATTTTGCCTTGGTTTGTTCAATCAGTTCCATGTCAGTGTTTTTTTTTGAAGGAAAGGACTGTGGGGGGAGATCCCCACAAGTAGATTTTATAAAACTTTAAGCAATAGTCAAGAATCAAAGATTACAAACCTGATTTAACTGAAAGCATCTAGCCAAAAGCAAAAGGAAGTTCCATGTCAGTGTTGACAGTGTACCATTGTTCAGCAAGAACTCATTAGGATTTAAGAAATGGCATAGCGTTACTAAATAGCGTCTCGAAATTAAATGGAAACTCTATGTCAATCTCTCTCAAGTACAGATGCCTGTCCTGGTCAATGATTTTACTTTTCGTTTATGGTGTGTTTGCTATGGCTTAGTTTATTTAAATCCGAATTGAACCTACCTATAGTCCTTGATACAACCTTGGGTCTATGAAATTTCTATTGAAAGGACGGTCTAAAAGTCATCGTAAATTAGCAATTCAGGCGTTATGGTTGTTGTCCTATGTTTTCTAGGGCAAACTTGCACATCCGCATTTACTAATTGAGGCGTGCCCGTCATTTAGATTTCCTCCACATTTAACTGATGTTCCTTTTCTTTGTTTGCCATGCCCTATATATACATGTGAAGACTACTGTTTACATGGACCATTCCAATGGTTTGTCATCAGATTTAGTCTGTGCAGCGACACATTTTTGGTTTCTCAGTTTGCCTGCTTCTGGATCTAAAAATGTCATAGCCTTTTCGTTCGGAGTTTGAATTGATTTTCTTTGCCTTGCAGTTAGCTGCCATGACGCTCGACTTCGCTACTACGCCAGGCAGATATGGTCGCCATGAGGACTCGCTCGGCGCTTGCTAGGCATGGGGCGATTGGGTTGCTCCACATTCTGAGGGCGCACCTAAAATGTCAGGTACAGACCTTGTAACTTGCTTTGCAATTGGACCAAACCTGTCACTTATAGTGCTCTGCATCATATTCGAAAACTAATTTGGATCATTTATGCCAATGATTTTATTTAATTATCATTTTTTATTTCTGGTAATATATTTATGCCAATGATTTTATTTAATTACCACTTCTGCAGGTTCTTCGATGTTTAAATCGACAATTTCTGAGAGCCGGTACCCTACACCAGCCTGCAGCAGCTAATAACAATCCTCCTCTTGGTGCTATCCATGTTGCTGCCCACCAAGTGTCCACAATTGGCATCTTGCCTTCTCCATGAAGGTAAACTCAGAAATTTAAAAAGTTTCTTCCTATTGCTTGCACTAAACACCTAACACTGAGCTTGACTGGAAGATGTATTGTTCAATAGGCACTGCATTCTTTTTCTGCAACGCCAAATGTTATCAATCCATCCATGCTTCTGCTTCGCTATTCTAACACATGGTCAGTGTCAAAGTAGCCAAATGTCAATCAGTTTAATGTGCTGACTAATCTCATCAACATGGGTCTTAGGCCCTCTAATTATTTATTTTTGCCTAAACTATGCCACTTCATGAACTGCAGGCACCTCATGTTTAGGAACACATTGTTTATTAGGTGTGTCATCAAAGTATGCTTACGAAAAAAATAGTACATTCCTAATGCAGAGTTCTGTACAATAAGTAAATAATTTGAAAATTGTTAGTTTCATGATTCGATGGTTTTTATTACTTATCAATTCCCTAATTCTTCATTAAACTGATATGCCCTTTTCTTACCAAATATTTGCTAACAAATCACTTTTGGTAAATATTCTCTGTCAGAGTAATAAAGATATAATATTATCAGCTCATCCTTGCAATCTTTTTATGGTTGTTCATACACTGTTGGGGTTTTTTATGATTGGAAATTGTTATGATTGAAGTCAACCATCGGCAAGTCAGGTAACTCTCGGTTCAAGAGTTTTATCGTTGATGATTGCAGCTCTTGCTTTATGTAACATGTTTCCATGATTAATCTTCTTGGAATAAAAAATATTTGATTTAAATTTTACACTGGATTTATATGTTGATTACAGTAAGGATCTCAGCTAGAGTTTTCTCTTCACAGTACAAGAAGATTTTTCCAAAGGTTAAAGCTCCTTCTGTTGTTATTTCTGTCACAGTAATAAAGATATAATACTATTATCCCAAATGTACTTGTGTGAATTGTTCTTTTAAACCCTACGTATGATTACTTTCTAATGTATTATTTAAGATTTGGAAATGCCCTTTTCTTACCAAATATTCTCTTCTTTGCAGTTGCTTAACTTATTCACCATATACCAGTCAGAAAAAAAAAAATATGGAGGCCACAGCAAGCAACTTAGGTAATTTATTTGTACATAATGCTCTTTCTATCATGAAACTATGGTGCACATCCTACATAAAAATGAGCTTGAATAACAAAGATTAATTATTGTTGTTACTTTCAGAACATGTTTTGCAATATGCAGTTATCGGGAGGTTGAACAAAGATCATAGCGCCTATGCTCTTAACCCACAGCAGATAAAGTTCCACACTGCGAGCGCCCTGAGAAATAAGACCTGTTGTACAAGCACCAGATCCATAAGTGCTACTTTGATCTTTCAAACAGGTTGGTATTGCATTTCTCTTTTATAGCTCTCTGTTCGCATGTTAAACTGCAATATGAACTTTCAAGTTTTTATGTGTAAAAAACAGTGGTCCATGTTAATAGAAACTACACAGTTACTTATCTTGCAGCTTGGTCCTACATCTACATTCCGCTTTGCCACCTACTCTTGAGTTCAGGCAATATTTACACAAAAAAAAATTTTCCCATGTGAAGCCTTTTGTATTGAAGTTTTAAAATAAATGCAGGGGGTCTGGCAAGTCAGGTCTAACAATACCCTGTACAGCTAGGGAAATTATTGACTAGCCATGTGTTTTTGTATATCAGAAGAGGCATTTACCATTTAGATAAGATGAAGAAGTTGAGTGCTCAGATTTCGTGTTATCTTGCCTTTTTCACCTTTACACCTTTTGATGAAAGGTGTAGGATAGAATACCAGAAATGGTGCCTGCACTTCAGCATTCCCTGCAATTTTCATGCCTCGCATGTTTAAAACGAGGGTAGGTGCAGATAGCATTTGGTTAGGGGGAATCTACCGCACCATAACTGAATTTTATTGTTCATCAGCAACAAACATTGAAAGCCCTACCTCCCTTATAGTAAAAATTTCCTAATAAATCTTTATATTTACTCAAAAATTCTACAGCATCTCACATGCAAAAAGAAAGATCGATTTGAACCAGGAAGAAGCAAGTGATGCAGAAGGCAAACAGCAGAAGATACAGTTAATATTACTTCAATATTATTTGAACAATTATATATTTACTAACATTAAACTTCAATATCTAACCTTTTTTAATCTCTCTATTCATGTAGATGATGTCGGCAACAATAAACCAAATGAAGGCAATCAATGATGTACTGAGCTTTCTCCAAGAAATACCTTGCTAGATTTATTCAATAATCAAAAAACTATTAAGCTTCAGTTTCGGAACTGGAAAGTCCAATTGTTTATGTCAGAAACTCATATATTGCTACTGAAATGGTCATACTACATTTATTCACATTTCAATTTCATGTAAATAATCCATTACAAACTCATATATTGCTACTGAATCACCAATGGTCTGCAGCAAAATAGCTCCAGTTTTCAGTTCAGTCAGTTCAGTGAAACTTCATCAGGTTTACTCTTTTACTTCATATGATGATGCCCTTGATCTTTCTCTTATTTGTTGCAGCAGTTGTACGAGCAGACCTCCTGATGAAATGGTACCATTCAGATTGTTGTATGCCACACTGAATCTTAACAGAAAATTCACCTTCATTAATCAAGATGGGACTGATGTCCCGGTTTCTCCTTCCTCCTGTGATGGAGTTTCCAATTTGTTACTTCTGTTGTCAGATGTGCTAAAAAGAAAAAGGAAAGAGGGATTCATGTGCCTGTCAATACGATGATAGATCATCAGGAATGATACCAAATGTAGATTCTTGACAACTCTTTAAATTTTCACTTCATACCCGCAGCAACGCGCAGGGCATTCCTCCTAGTAAAATATATACAACCACCAAGGATACACATATATAGTAAAAAATAACATCTTGAAAGAAAGCCAGTTATAAATTTCAATTTGAATTAAACATGCGACCTAAAGCTGTGTGTGAAGACCACTAACCAATACACCCCAAGACCACTAACCAATACACCCCAAAGCCACTTGTGATTAAGTGAATAGTTCTTTCTTTCTGCATTCAAGATATTTGAGACACTAAATAGTTTCAAATAAAAATGTTTAAACTAAAAAGTTTTAGATCGATAAGTCAAGTACTATAACTCTCAGGTTTAGGTCTTATCTCCATACAATGTTCAATGAAAAATTCAGAAACAATTTGAAAACTTAAAACATAACTTTCAGAATTCTAAATGCTTTCAAATGAAAAATTCATCAATTTTACTACTTTCATCCAATATTAGTATGTTCCATGCTAGGTTTAAAACTAACTACTCTTCTCAAGTTAAGTGCCAAAATGTACCAAGAAAAACCATATTTCATTCCAAAAACATGTGAATACAATGTCTAACTAAGAAGTCCACAACACTCCTTTTCCATTGCGACTATAACAGTTTCCTTGAGGGTTTGCATGAAGGAAACTAGCACTTCCTTGACGCTTTCTAGTTACATCCACGGGAACTAACACTCAAGGAAATATACAATCAACTTGACGGTTTTGAATAACACCAAATAAATGTTGAATTACCTTGGTGTGTGGTTAGAAATAACATTCAAGGGATACGGAATTACCTTGGTGGTTTCGAATAGTATCCAAGAAAATATTGAAATTACCTTGGGGGTCTGTGATAAACTCAAGGAAATATGATATTGGTGGTTTCGAAAAGCATCAAGGAAATATGAAATTACCTTGGCGGTTTCAAATAGCATAGAAAAAAATTGAAATTATTAGCTTGGCGGTCTGTGATAACACTCAAGGAAATATGGGATTACCTTGGTGATCCAGACTAGCACTCAAGCAAACTTGAAATTACATTGACGGTTTGGGTTAGCACTCAAAAAAAGAGACATGCATTTTCTTAAGAGTTTTCCTACCACCACCAAGGTAATGATATATTTTTTAGGGTTCAATTTCACTTGTTGGAAGTTTTCCTACCACCACCAAGGTAATGATATATTTTTTAGGGTTCAATTTCACTTGTCGGAAATTCGTGGCCGCCAAGGATATTCCGTTTCATGAATGGCAAGAACAATGCTAATCAGACGGTGATGATACGAGGCGCATGCAGACGCGACATACATGCAACCACACGCCCTTCTCTCTAGTGCATCATGCGGTGGAGCGGTAGAGTCCCAGCCTCTGTTCAGTGTTCACGGCTTCACGCACGCGCATCGCACGGCGACGAAATCGAGTGTGCCAAAGCCTAAGAGACGCACGAGCGTCACACAGATTTATCTTCTAAATTAAAAGGTTCAAATTCGGATATGTTGTTGTTTACGTCGCGTGACAGGCTTACCGAGTCCGTCCAGAGTCCACAGACTCCATCGCAATCGCAATGGAAATTAACTACTGGATCACAGTCACGGCGACACAAACTAAGCCGGACGGGGAACCCGATAGCTCCTAAAGTGAAACCACCCGCCGCCGTCGCCACCGACCTCATCGGCTCCGATCCGCGAGGTCAGTCTCCACCCTCCCCTCCCCTCTCCTCTCCGATCAGTTGATCGAAGTGCATATATTGCGGTGCTGCGCTAACTTTTTCTTAACTTGTTGGTAATTTTACTAGCAGCCTAGCACTTCGATTTAATCAATGGCGGCAATTCTGCGGTCTTCGGTGATTCAGACAGTTCGTCGCCGTGCCTTCTCAGGGCCAGGGGGAGGGACCCTATCTGTTCGCGCTCTTCAGACTGGTCGCAACAACCCGACGGCGTATGCCTCCTCCTGTGCCAAGCAAAATCTGAAGCCTGCTGAGGTGCGTTGGTAATATTATCTTCATTATAACATGGATTATTCCTTCCGTCTTCTCCTTGCACTGCATCGGGTATACCCTCACTATACATTCATTGGATACTCATATGTCATATCCCTATTTGCACATGCATGTGTAACTTTAACTTTTCATTGGCATTTTTTTTCTCTGTAACCATTAGATGGTTAATTGTTTTCCTTTCCCAATATATATATAAGCCATCCGTGCTTACTGCTCATGAACATGGTGTGGCTAACATGGCAGCTGAAACTGCTTGGGCCGCTGAAACTGCTTGGGCCAATGCAGCCATCAGGCAATCTCTAGGTCCCTTAGAAGCTGTGGCGGTTATAAGCCTCACCCGGCTATGAGAACAGTGCTAACTCCATCTTATTTGATTGACATGTTTTTGTGTGGAATTGTGAATCATTATGTACGAACTACTCAATCGATCCTGTATGTATGGACTACTGATGAATACTATCTACTCCAAATATTCATGTCCATTTTTTTTTTCTAAAACCGCTAAATAGCTTATCCGGGGCTATAGCCCGCCATAGCTGATACATACAGAGCACCGCAGCTATAGGCCGTAGCCAGATATTATGAACATTGAGATTCAGAAGAGGAGTATATCTTCGATGACCATTGGTTGGTTCAGTTGTGTACTGTATATCTCCTAATGCCCTAAAGTTAGTTTACTGGGTTCATCTTGCTAGAGCCTGCTGATGAATAGTCATCATTTCTTAGTTAACCGAAACAGACATAACAGGAAACAACATTGCCAAAGTTTCATCTTCAAATCGTGACATAGACCCATAATCTCTTCCTGCCTCGTTGTCCATTACCATAACAATCCCAGATAGAAGAATAGCTCCATATATATCTCATGCCTGGTTGCATGAGAGTATCTATGGGTGTACTTCTAAATGTGAAGGTGGATTTTTGCTACTCAGATTTTATGCTAGGGAATCACTAATTATAAAATGAGTAACTTTGTCTCTTGCCCCTAATACAAGTTCTTCAATTGATTTGCAGGTTGACCCTTTGTTCAAGAAAAATGATGATACTGCTAGAAAGGAATTGGTGGTTGGGTACACTGAGAGGTAAGCGACTGCACTGGCTCTTCCTTCATAACCTACCCACCAAAAAAAGGTAAAAAAGAAAGTGCGTGCTTAATAACTTTTTGGCTTGTAATTTATCTCTAACAACTTTTGCAGGCTAGTTCGGGAGCTGAAGTTGAATCCGCATCTGCAGAACAAAGCAGTGTATTGCTTGATTTCAATATCCGCTGTTGGTACCTTCATGTTGGGGTACCAGGTGGGGTGGCTTTAACCAATCACTAGCTGAAAAATGCCAAGCATCCAGCGGAAAGAAAGCATGACGACCTTAGTTAAGGTTTTCACCAAACGACAGAGGATGGGCATCACTTTCTAGTTATTTAACATTCTTATATGTTTATATAACATACTTATATGTTTTATATGTCTGTCTTCTATTAGTGTCTGGACCTGTGTTGTGCAGTATCACTTTCTAGTTACTTACTCCCTCCGTCCCATGAATAAATGCAATTTTTTGATTTTTAAGGTTCTTATTTGACCATCCGTTTTATTTAATTTTTTTGTACAAATAATAAAATAAATAAATTATTATAAAAATATCTCTAATAATAGAATAAGTTATAACAAAACAAATAATATTTATTAAATTTTTAAAAATAAAACAAACAGTCAACTAAGAATTATAGAAGTCAAAGAAATACGTTTATTTGTGGGATGGAGAGAGTATGTGTGTGTTTGGTTTCTTGGCTAATTTCTAGCCTGGCTAGAATCTTAGCCTGGGTAACTTTAGCATGTTCCCATCAAGCCATTTTCCAGTTGTTTGGTTATCTGTCCTGTCTAAGTCCGGCTAGTTTCAAGGTGTGTTTGGTTGCTTGATTTGTTTCACTACAACACTACCAGAATCCAGAGATTTCGTGAGAGTACAAAACATGTCACGAAATATGGTTTTACTCTCACGAAAATAATACGTGGGGGTGCACCGTCACGCAATAATTCTCACGATAATAGACACACGAAATACACATTTTCATGAGAGTTCACCGTCATGGATTATTTTCATGAGAGGAAGTTCGTGGCGGCCACCCTCATGAAAATAACACTGTGACCAGGTTTACATCAATGTTTTCATGATGGCCTTTTGTGGTATTTCATGAGAGGTCACCTTCACGAATTGATTTCGTGAGAGTTTGCCATTCACCGTCATGAAATGGATTCGTGAGAGTCAACCCTCATGAAACTTATTTCTAAGAGTATCACAAACACACCGAAAATATAGTATTTCGTGAGAGTACAACATCACAAAAACAAGTTGTTTCGTGAGAGTGAACCATCATGAAAATGACCCAACAGGAGCATCTCGATCCAAATTCCAAATGCAGACATGGTCCATATGTCAATCCAACACAAAAATACAATAATTTCCAATATATGCATATATACTTCTGATTCCAATCCAAATATATTCCAACTTCAAGTGTGCAACCATTACACTAAAAGACCATAGTCCTAGCCATTCAATATAATAAGTCGCAGCACATACATATATATGTGTATATACTATATAGCACAGCTACATACTTATATTGTCATCTTCACTGCCTCTCAAATCTCTGTTGTCCCCCTTTTGGATCCAAACTTCATTACAGCATATGTGTTCAAAGCACTAGCCTTCTCAGAGCCAAACTTATACTCCTAAATGAACACAAAATGAATTAAGTTAGACGATAGGCTAAGAACACAGCTGCAGAGTAATTAAATATTGGTACAAAAGCATATGCAATTAAAAATTGTCAGCTAGCCTGGTACATAACATTCAGATAAAGGTTCACTAGCAGATAAAGGTTCACACTTCACAATCAGAAATAGCTCTGATAGGCTAGTAAATAACTCAGTCCTAATATTATCATTGTCATTCTAAGGCTGCTCAAGCAAGATTTCCACTTCAGGCGGTGAACTTGCTTTGTTTGACATTAGTCTACTAGCAGGGCTGTTGTGAATAGGTGCACCAACCAAATGAAAGTTTGATGGCTGATTAGGAAAGTAGCTCATGAATGGAAATAAGGATGACATTGAGCTGCATCAACGGAAACAATTTGTCTATGCAAACTCAAAATATGCATCAAGCACTACTGGAAACTCACATTCTTTTGTGAGATGATGATCGACTTGATCCATTATAAAATTAATCCATCTTGTTCATCACCTAAAAGTGAAAGAACAAAGCAAACGAATAAACCATTAGTCAAAGAACAAAGCAACCTGATGCTATATTGGGTTCATTTATACTGTACAGAATAAACAAACACTACAATGATCTACAAATTCATTGTTTTGGCAATCTGATCTAGTCGTAGGTTGGCAACTGTATCACTAGCTATGTTACAGTTATTCTGATTCAAAAGGGCTAGTTAATTCAACCGTATCACTTGAACTCAGGAAGCAAAAATTAGGTTCTGCACTTAAAATTTCAGACAAAGATAGTAGGCAGACAAAGATTAATATTCTGAAAACATATATTTTATCTTATTTTACAAGAAGCATCATATTGTGTCATGTGCACACTGATTATTCCAATGTAGTATGAAACAGCAAAAAAAAATACTGAATACACATTATTTAAATGCAACTAGCACAGTGGCTGAAAGTTGATAACTGTACAATAAAAAATAAGTTTTGCAACTCAGGTGTTTATTTGCATTGTTGTACAACTCAAGGGTTTTTTTTTTTTTTTGACACAGATTGAGTTATGCTTGCTAGTACTTGAAGGATTTTCCACTAAAAGAAAAAAAATTTGCACCTGCACATGTTAAAAAAAAGGAGGAATGGAAGTAGACGCACCTCTCATGAAGGGCAGGTGGCCCTAATCTGAGATTGGGCAGGGATGGCCTCCAAATCCTGATGCGGAGGACGGAGTGCACCAGTCCACTGAACCTGGTTAGAGTAGAACAGATGAGGTCATGGGGAAGGACGCAAGAAAAGCAGCGAGACATATAAAGAGGACCACCATCGCCGCAACGCTACCATCAGCGGGAAGCAGCCGCAACTTCACTGACACTTGCTAGGCCGCCATCGCAGCCTCCACTTCCGCGGAGTGCTCCTCTCCTTGCATGCTCGCTGGTGGCTCGCACCACGACTACTCACAAGCAGATCTGGATCTCGTGGGTGAGGGGAGGGAGAAGAAGAGAAAGGAGTCTGACAGGAGGTGGGGTTATGGAGGTGCGGTGGGGAAGAGAGAGCCGCGGAAGGCGGCCAGGGAACGGTCTGCGAAGCCGGGGAGGCCGGCGGCGGCGGCCAGCGGGATTGCGGGAGGAGAGATGGCCGGCGACTCAGTGGTGGACTGGTGGTGGAGCACGGCGCAGTGCAGAGGAGGATCGGTCGAGCGGCCACGGGTTGCGGCAAGCGGCGCAGTGCGGGGCTGTAGGGAGAAAGCTAGGGTTTCAGCAGGCAAGTTCCTTTTATACTTCGTCGGTGCAATAAAGGCCGTTGGATCTTAGATCAATGGTCAGCAACTATGGGCTGAGCATAGTAACGGGTTTATTTTAAGGTTTAGGCCCATTGCTGATATGTGTTACTTTTATTTTAATTTCAAATGGAGTTCATCTCTCCATATTATAAGGAAGTAAATGATTTTAAATGAAATAGTCATAAAACCAAAGTTGTAGAAACCAACGATACCTACAACTTTTGTTTTGGTCATCTCTCCATCCGACTTTGTTTTAGCAATCTAAAATTTGAATTTCAAAATATGATAACTTCAAACAATATTTTTGAGATTGTAAATTATTTCACGTCAAAAGTTGTAAACAACAAAGTTGTAGAACCCAACAATATCTACAACTTTTGTATTGGTGATTATTCCATCTGACAAAGTGACAATATACATTGTTCACAATTGACATATCCTTCATACTTTCACATAACTAGTTCAGACATCTATTGATTTGTGAACAATATATACTACCGCCTTGTTAAAATCATTTGATTTTTTATATAATGATTATGTAACAAAAACACATGTTCACATGCAAAATTGTAGATTTTTCTAACAAAATTTATAATTATTACAATTCTTTTATGGTAATTCAAAAAAAAGAAGTATAAATTATCCCTAGCAAGAAAATGGTTTTCCTCCAACAACTATGAGATATGGCATAGAGTGGAATGTATGAGCATAAATATTATTTTAAAAAATTATGGAGTCTATTGGAAGTACGCACACTTCAATTTGGAATTACTTTTGGTAACCATGTAGAAATTCATTTAAATGATACAAAATATCAAGTAAGTTCCAAAATTTTTGAAACTCCTGCACAACAACACATATGTAGGATGTTGCTTGTTAAAAGGATTTTGAAGTATGAAAGGCAATTTTCCCTAACTGGCCTCACAACAACGATCAATCTACATTTGCTTCGAAATAAAATGACCAATAAATAACACTAAACAAGCAGTAAAAACACCATGAATTGATAGAGCATGATTTTAGAAACATTTAGGAAAAAAAGAATCACCATATTTGGAGTTAGCATGAGGGAGAAAGACTAGTTACAAAATTTTATTACTGATTAAAAAGAAGAAAACTTGTGTTCATGCATGTTCTTGAATTTCTAGTATTTAGGCAATTATTTTTCTATTGAAAACCTGCAACTCATATTTCGTGGCGGTGGAATTTGATTCTCATGAAAATGATCACTCTCATGAAAAAAGACAATTTCATGGGGGTATTTAAATACTCTCACGAAAACAGCTGATTTCATGACGGTGTGTAGAGTACTCTCATGAAAATGAATTTTCATGGCGGGATTTACATCACTCTCATGAAAACATATATTTTCACGAGAGTATGTTTTTCACTCTCATGAAAAATGGTCCCTCTCACGAAATCTCCATTTTCTGGTAGTGCAATCACCTCTCTTCTCCTAATGGTGAGGCTACCTCCTTAGAGGCATTTTCGTCAAACATCGATGGACATCATCGTAAATCGGAGTGCAGCTGTTTTCATGGGCATTGGCTTCTGATGCTTTTGAATTCAAGCAAATTGAAGTGCATGCATATAGCCAGGTGACGTGGTCCGCCTGCCGCATTAGTAGCCGAGGTTGTGCTCGTGGGCTGCCGGCGACGAGGATGCTACGAGCTTTGTTCACCACCGACGCTAGCCGGGGCTTGTTGTCGCCGTTCTTGAGCGGGACGAGGGACCTGTACACCGCCTCCCACGGCAGCTCCCCCGGTGCTCCTGCTTCCCCAGCTCGGCTGGCGAGGCTGGGGTATTTGTAGGGCTGTATCATGCCGGTCACGAGCCACGCCATGGAGCTCCTGCTCATCCCATGATGCGCGCCGCTCTCCCGGCCAGCCCGGCGCCACCTCCATCGGCTGCCTTGGGTTGCTCCCCGAGCGGAGGCCGCGCCGGCTACATCGGTCGCCATTGGTTGCTCCCAGCGCCACCTCCGTGCTGCCCCACCGGCCGCCACGGGTCGCCTCCTTGCGCTCAGGCCACGCCGCTTCCACCAATCGCCGCGGTTTCTTTGGGGAGAGGAGGAGGTCGCGCCGCCTCCGCCAATCGCCTACTCCAGCACCACCTTCGACTTGCTCCGCCGCCTCCGTCAATCACCAATCGCCAATCGAGGCCGGCGAGCTGACATGGAGCAAGAGCGCGTTGCCGCGCGGAAGAGGCGCAGTGCAGCCCCCCGTGGCGACGAACGCGACGATGATCTCCTCGCAGCGTGAGCGGCGGTGGGGAGGAGCTCGATGAGCACCCGCGTCTACGTTGGGTAGAGTGGCTTGGCCTCCGCGCGGGGGACGGGGTCACCGGCGTCGGCTGCGACCGCAGCCGCCATTGCCACAGGAGGCGCAACGCGTGAAGTCCAGGCAGTGATGAGACTGCAGCGGCGGCTTAGCTAAGCCTGGCCAGCAAAAAACAGAATGCAAATCCGTTCAGGGCTGGCCTGGCTATCCACGTACGGATGGCCAGCCCAAGCCTGGCTTCGGGCCTTAAACAAGTAACCAAACACCAGAATGTTGGCCCAACTCATGCAGGCCAGACCTAGTGTTGACGCTAGAATCGACCTAGGCAACACACCAGCAGGGGCTAGCACGCCCAAGAGGTTGCAAACCAACCTAGAATGCAGCAAGAACTCAGCGGAATCGATCGAACCGATCTAGAGACCGGTTGGACCGATTTAGGGCACGTTCTTCACCGGCGAGGCTTCAGAACACCCCTCAGAAAGACCCGTCGGAGGGATGCACGCGAAAGTTCTCCTAGGACCAGCAAGGCCGCCTAGGACGCCACTGAAACTCGTCGAGAGTCGCAACGAACAGCAAGGTAGAGGTGAAACCGCCGAAACCCTAGTTGTGGAGGTGTTTTTGACGATTGGATAGATGGGAACTCAATCGGCCATGATCCTCTAATATATATAGAGGGAGTTGGTCTTATCCCAGTAGGAAACCGCTCCAATACTTATTTTCCAAGTTTCCCATGAGTTTGGAAGAGTTCGGGTCGCAACCGAAAAGTCCAGATCCGAACTGACGAGGTCTACCGGAACTTGCGGTCGAACTTTCGGTCTTGGACCGGAACTTCTGGTCTTGGACCGGAACTTCCGGTCATAGACTGGAAGTTTCCGGAGCTCCGGGGTCGGCGCAGGCCGAAACTTCTGGTCACGGACCGGAAGTTCTGGTCACGACCGGAAGTTCTGGTCTCGGACCGGAAGTTCTGGGTCAGCACCACAGCATTTTCCCGGGGCCATAACTTCTTCATCTGATCTCCAAATCGGGCATTCCATATATGATTTTTGACCATCTCGACGAGAGGAACACAATGGTGAGATCTAATCAACATTTTAACAACTTCATAAAATGGACAATTTTGGTTGTCAACACATGCCCCCTGTTTTCAGGTGAATGATGTATGAACCTAAAAACACAATTTAAAACCAAATAGCGACGATACCCATCTCATCGGCTCTCTAGTGACTAAGGGCGATGTATACATCGGCCATTTTTGTTCTAAGGGCGATACATGTATCGACCATTATTTGGAAAACACTTAGGTTTCTTGCCAAGTATCTTCCGTTTATTGCTCTCTGGAGACTCTCACCTTGCAATGTCTCTAGCATATATGAATTTCCAAATATCACTTTGATCACTTTATAAGGACCTTCCTAGCTTGGTGACCCTTTGCCAAACTTGTTGCTTTTCGATCCAATTGGTAGTATGGTTTTCCAAACCATCTCTCCAACTTGAAAAGATTTGCTTTTCACTTTCTTATTATATGCTCTAGCAACCCGAGCTTTGTCTTTCTCAATTTCCTTAAGAGCCTTTAATCTTTTATCCGTCACCTCGTCAATATTATCCATCATTAGGTCATGATACATAACAGCAGATAGATCATTTTATTTAGCAAGCCTATATGCATCCAAGTTCACTTCAACGGGTAACACGGCCTCTTGACCATATACTAACTCAAAAGGAGTCACCTTTGTAGCACCATGCCTTGATATGCGATGTGCCCATAGAGCTTCAGATAAGACTTCATGCCATCTTCTTGGATTATCCTCAATCTTTTTCTTAATAAGCTTGATCAAAGTCTTGTTGCTAGACTCAACTTGACCATTAGCTTGAGCATAGTATGGAGATGAATTGAGAAGCTTTATCTTAAACAATTCGGCAAACTCTCTTACCTCTTTGGATATAAAGGATATCCCTTGATCCGTTGTCAATGTTTGAGGAATGCCGAATCTATGAATAATATGTTCAGTAATAAACTCAATCACCTCTTTATGTGTCATATTCTTCAACGGGACTGCCTCGGTCCACTTAGTAAAGTAATCTATAGCAACCAAGAGAAAGCGATGTCCCTTTGAAGACGGGGGATGAATTTGGCCAATGAAATCTAGCCCCCAACCACGAAGGCCATGGTTTGATTATAGGATGGAGCATTGCAACAGGCACAAGCTGAATATTACCAAACTTTTGGCGCTCCTCACACCCCTTGTAGTATCGAAAACAATCGGCCATCATAGTAGGCCAATAGGAACCGGCCCGACGTAACAACCATTTCATCTTTGGAGCCGATTGATGCGTACCACAAATGCCTTCATGGACTTCTCCCATAGCCACTTTTGCTTGATCAGTTTCCAAACACTTAAGCAACAAGTCTTCGGTGGTTCGCCGGTAAAGCTCGCCATTATGCAGAGTGTACTTGAATGCACTCCGCCGAACACTTTTGTCAACTTTTGAGTTGGGATCCTGCAAATATTTTAACAAAGGAGTTCTCCATTCTCCCAAATCGGTCACATTATCACTGGGATGTGGACTAGACCGATTTGGAGCTTGATCGAGCGGCATGGCCGAGCCGACCTCAGGGAAGTCGGCTAGGCCGACTGTATTAGTTGGCTTAGCCGACTTGGAGGCCGGGCTGCCTCCCAGCGAAGAACCGGCTAAGCCGGCTTAGCCGACTGGCCGGCTTGGCCGACTCTCAGAGTCGGCTCACCGGTTCCAAAGCACCCGCACGTAAAAGTTTGAATCTTGATACATCGGTCTTTTTTGAATACGAAAATAATACTCCTTGATAGCAAGGCCTGATGCTTGTTGAGCTAGCAAGTTGGCCAAATAATTTACATGCCTCGGAATATGCCGAATTTAAAATTCGGCAAACGTAGCAATAAGATCAAGGCACTTGTCACGACGCTCATTTAGTGATCCGTCTAAGCATTGAAACTCACCAGCGACTTATTGTACCACCAGCAAGGAATCACCATAAGCCACAACATGCTTTACATCCATGGAAGACAACATTATCAAGCCGAACAAGAGAGCTTCATATTCGGCTTGATTATTAGTACAATGAAAATCTAATCGGCTTGATAATTTAATTTCAGCATTGCTAGGGGAAACAAGAACAATGCCAACACCTTGGCCATCTTTATAAACTGATCCATCAAAATAAAGCTTTCATGGAGTAATAGTAAGGTAATCAAGGTAATCAATCTCATTTTCTAGATCTATACCATGCTCAACAATAAAATCAGCAAGAACTTGCCCCTTCATGGCTCTTAATGGCTCAAAAGTCAAGTCATATTCAATTAGTGTGTATGCCCATTTGCCAATCCTTCCACTAAGGATTGGCCGATATAACATATGCTTGATTACATCGGCCTGGCAAGCAACTACACGTGTACTAGATAGTAGATAATGTCTCATCTTAGCACAAACATAGTATAATGATAAACATAACTTTTCAATATGGGCATACCTTGTCTCGGGATCAAGAAGACGACGACCAATGTAAGCAATCACATATTCTTTACCTTCATCTTCTTGAGTCAAAAAACAGCCACGATTACTCTTTCTTCGACAGCAATATATAATCTAAATGGAACTCCTCTTTGTGGTGCGCGAAGAACCAGTGGTATAGACAAATATTCCTTTATCTTTTCAAAAGCTTCTTGCTGCTTTGCCCCCCAAGCAAATTCAGATTCATCCTTCATTCTTAATATGGGGGTAAAAGGAATAATCTCCGCGGACAAGTTGGCAATAAACCTCCTCAAATAGTTCACCTTCCCTAAGAACTTTTGCAAGTCCGTTTTGCGTGTAGGAGGCTGAACTTTCTTGATCTTCTCTATTCGCTTTGGATCAATCTCTATGCCTTTATCACGAATAAAGAAGCCTAAAAACTTCCCAGCCGATATACCAAAAGCACATTTGAGTGGATTCATCTTAAGCCCATAACGGTGCATCCTTTCAAAAGTGAGTCGCAAATCGGCTAAATGAGAAACTCGAAAAGCCGATTTAACAACAATATCATCAATATAAACTTCCACAATTACACCAAGCAAATCATGGAAGATCAAATTCATAGCGCGTTGATAGGTAGCACTAGCATTTTTAATCCAAATATCATCACAACCCACTCAAACAATACAACAAACCCGGGACATACGAAGGCTGTTTTAGAAATATCATCTTCGGCCATGAATATTTGATTGTAACCAGCATTACCATCAAGAAAACTAAGCATATTATGACCCGAAGCATCATTAACTAGCATATTGGCTATAGGTATAGGATACTCATCTTTCAAGGTAGCTCTATTGAGATCTCTAAAATCAATACAAACTCGGATCTTGCCTGAATCCTTCTTTTCATCAGGCACAATGTTAGAGACCCAATTAGCATATCTGCATGGACGTATAAACCCCGCTTCCAACAACCGATTAATCTCTTCCTTAATCCGATCGTATACAGCAGAATTGAAACGCCGGGGATGCTTTGTTTGTGAGGCCTGAATGCATCCTTGATGGGGAGCCGATGCTCAACTAGGTCGCGGCTCAATCCAGGCATCTCTTTGTAATTTCATGCAAAGCAATCAGCATATTCCTTGAGAAGTGCGATTAATTCAGATTTATAATCGGCTTCTAAGTTCTTATTAACAAACATCGGCCGAGGCATAGAACCATCCCCAATGTCAACTTGTTTCAAAGGGTCGACCGACGTAAAACCTTAGCCCAACTTATTGAGCTCATCAAAATCATCAATGGCTTCACATGCATCGGTTTGAGAAGCCCGATACTATTCAACACGATGTTTTAACCATTCTAAATTCGCATCCATTAATAAATTACATGATGATATTGAGCCAATTATCAATCGGCTTCAATGATACAGGTACAAATCCCTCTTTAGTAACACTAATAAACTGAAAATCAGAAAGATCTCTACCAGAAAGAGAAGCAATATCATCATGCCCCCTGAGCGAAGGAGCATCGGCTGTAGCTACATAAGCCGATGAATCCGCATGCACCACCTCAATCTCATCGCCGATCCACTGAATCAGACATTGATGCAAGCTAGAGGGAACACAATGATTGGCATGAATCCAATCACGCCCAAGTATCAAGTTATAGCTACCTTAGACGTCGACGACAAAGAAAGCTATGGCGAGCGTCTTGCTCCCAATAGTAAGCTCCATGGAAGCAACACCTCTAGCTGGAATAGGAGCTCCTCCTCCAACACCAGTGATGGTCATGTTGGTCTTGATCAACTCCTCATCGGTGCCACCAAGTTTCTTGTAAAGCGTATATGGCATTAAGTTCATAATCGCCCTGCTATCCACCAACATGCTGTGAACCGGTGTGCCATTGATATGGCCCTTCATATGTAGTGGCTTGAGATGGTTGATGGAATCCTCAGGCTTCTAAAATACAGCACTCTGTGTAGCAAAATTGAACTCCGCTGCCGTCGAGTCATCCCCAACGATGTAGTAATCTGCAGACAAATAAACAACATTGACCTCCCCTCTTTTCGGTGAAGGTTCATAATCCACCATCTCCTCCTCAAGAACCTCTGGAACCTCAATACCAACCAACGTGGCAATGGTGGAGGCGAAATCACCAGAAGGTGCATCAGAGATCTCCGGAGCCGTGGGAGTCGGCTCAACCGACTCAAAAGTCGGCTTGGCCGATTCACGGACTCTCGAGCAGCATCCCACAAGTAGGAGCCGGCTTAGCCGACTCAAGAGTCAGCTTAGCTGGTTCGTCTTCCTTTGGCACAGGCGCTGAAATAGCCGGCTTAACCATGTGGGAAACTGGTTTAGCTGGCAGAAAATTGCTAGCCAATTTGCTTTGATTCGTCGATTGCTTTGGCTTGAAAATTTCCTCCCTCATCTTTTCCAGCTTCTCTCTCTTTTGTCGCTTGTGCCTTGCTCGTTGCAATTTGCGCGTTGAGTTTTATCCAAACCGGGAGGACACCACTTAGGTTGATTGTATTTAGGATCCACCATGGCTTTTTTCTTCTTCTCAACTTCAACAATAGCACTTGTCATTTCATCTTGATTTGTCACTAAAGCTGGATTCTCAATCACAATCGGCTCATAATCCTTTATGACAGGAACTTCTGTAGAGCCGATTACAATAGATGGAAGAGAATTGGGCTTCGGCATAGGAGCTTCAAGCATCTTCTCATCCCTGTTAGGCACATAAACCTGCTGCATTGGCGCCTTTCCTGTTTCCTGTGGGGTCACAATTCTTGATGTGATTAAATGGCCATGATTACCAACGGTAGAGCTCGATTGGCTGAAGTTCAATCGGCTAAAAATGGAAGGTTTGGCATAAGGGCGCTTGAGGAGGATACGGCACCCAAACTCCATAAGGTCGCCATTGCAGCGTAACAGGCGGTGGAATCGGGGGACCCCAACGAGACACATGAGGAGCAACTCTTTGCGGCAGTGTTGATGTGAATGTCATAACCGGTTGCTTTGCTTTCTCATCTTCTCGCTTGGGCGGAGTAGATTCTCTTTTTTTTAATGGCCGGTTCCTAGAATCGGTCTTTTCCTTCTTGTACTTGGACATAAGCCTGTCGAAGGTGCATTGCCTTTTGACAAAGACGCCTTTGTTCTTCTTCTCATTGGTCTTCCAAGTACCTATCTCTAGCCTCTGCGGAACGAACGTGCGCAAAGCCTTGACCTTGGCCTGGGTGTCGCTGCTGAAACCCTGAGAACCGGCCTGGCCGACTCGGGCAGTCAGCTCAGCCGGTCTGGATGACTCAGGAGGGGTAGAACCGGCCTGGCCGGTTGCTTGACCTGGCTTAGCCGGTTGGCTAGCCACAGGAGGGGCCAAGTCGGCTTGGTTGACTCCCTGAGTTGGTCTAGCCGGCCTGTGCTATGCCGGCGCCGCTTCGAATGATCTTTGCTTGCTTAAATATTTATTCGACCCAGCAGTGATCTTGAGCTTGTTCCTGCCTTCTTCGTCTTTCTCAAGCACCACTTTAGGCCCCGAATTCACATTTGCATTCGGTGCTACACGTGGGTCGCCGATAATCACTTTCTTGCCTTGAGCTTTATCGGCTTGCTCTAGATGAATCAAAACAGCGGGATCTCCTTTCTTAACCACATAGGCGGGAAAAGGAGTCTTGTCGACTGCATCTCAGTAAGACTCAATCGTCCCTCATTTAGGGCCGATTGGACCTGTCGACGGAAAACATTGCAATCATTAGTGGCATGAGAAAAAGAGTTATGAAATTTACAATAGGCCTTTCTCTTCATTTCATCGGGTGATGGCAATGTATAATTAATCCTAAGATAGCCGAACTTAAGCAATTCATCAAAAATTCGATCACACTTAGAGAAATCAAAAGTAAACTTCATCTTCTCACCCCAATTCTTTTGAATCGGTTTGAGAGATGGACAAGTAACTAGTTTGTTAGGCGCTGGCCAAACAATTTCAGCAGCACAAAACTCACTATTATCATTGTTTTCACCGTCTGAAAACTCCTCTAAGACATGAGTATTCGGTCGGTAAGACTTATGACCATCACGAGGTTCTTTAAGGCGCGATTCAACGGAAACGGCCCTCTCTAGCAATTGATTAATATTTAGAAATTCATGATATTCAAGTCTTTCCCTAATACTAGGAAGCAAGCCAGCAAAACATAAATCAACTAAATCCCTACCGGAAAGCATCAAATAAAAACAACGGTTCTTAATGTCTTTGAAACGCTTAAAGAAATCAAGAACGGGCTCACTACGTCCTTGACGAACCGATGCAAGGTGAGACAATCTAGTTTCTTGGATTCCATTATAAAAGTGATTATGAAACTTTTCTTCTAACTTAGCCCAAGAACTAATAGAACATGATGGCAAAGAAGTAAACCAAGCAAAAGCTGTACCAGTAAGCGATAAAGGGAAATAACGAACATTCATATGATCCATGGTACTAGCTTCACCCATTTAAGCCAAAAACATACCATCATGCTCCATTGTAGTTTTATTATCATCCCCACTAAACTTAACAAAATCCGGTACCTTCCAACCAATAGGTGCTCTCAAGAAATCAAAAGTGGAAGGGTACGGTTTGTGATATGCATGCTTAGCGAGTTTGATTTGCACACCTAACCTATACACAAGAGATCTAGTCAAATCTTCTTTAAACCGATTCAAAGTAGCATTGAAATCGGTAGAAGAAAGAGTAGGACCTGCATTAAGAATGGGAATAGCACTAGGTGACACCGGTGGGTTCGGAAGGACCATATTTGCCCCCGCCGATGCTCTATTCGCTGCTGTCCTACTATCGGTTTGTGTAAAACAAGCCAAATTTTGAACATTGGCAGCCCCTTGAACCATAGCATTAGTTAGAGGAACATCGGTCCTATTGTTTCCAACCAACAAAGGGCCCGATGGCAATCTACTAGCTGCTGCATGATTGCTTTGATTGGAATAATAATTCAATGGCATACTAAATTGGGGCTGCGGAACACCCGATTGATCATAATCGGTTGTCCGTCCTTCTAACTTATCCATGCGATCACTAAGTATGCTAGCAAGATGTTGAATACTATTATTATATACTTTTCTTTCATCTACTAACATCTGAGCAAAATTAGCATGAGTAGGATATGGATCATCATAGATAGGAGGACTATTAGTTACCTCGGTTGTCGGAGCAACCGTTGTAGCGGGCGCAGTGGAAGCGTTTGGTGTAGCCATCGATGTAGAGGGTATCAATGCAGCGTAGTTAGGTTCCTTGTATTGAGTGACTTTGTCACGCTGATCTATAGTACAACTTTCTAACAAAGCTTTGAGAACAGTGTCGAATTTGGCCTCAACTTGCTTCTTCAGTTCTTCAGGAATATCATCAATGGTGGTGGGATGTCGGATGTTGCTTATATCAACTTTTGATAGGTCACCATCCCCTCCATTGTCTCCCACGTCTCTGATTTCAGGCATAATGTGTGCTGGAATTGAAGAAAAGATCGGTTATTAGCAAACAACCGAACCAATCCTTCCCCAGCGGAGTCGCCAAAAAGTGTGTTGACGCTAGAATCGACCTAGGCAACACACCAGCAGGGGCTAGCACGCCCAAGAGGTTGCAAACTAACCTAGAACGCAGCAAGAACTCAGCGGAATCGATCGAACCGATCTAGAGACCGGTAGGACCGATTTAGGGCACGTTATTCGCCGGCGAGGCTTCAGAACACCCCTCAGGAAGATCCGTCGGAGGGATGCACGCGAAGATTCTCCTAGGACCAGCAAGGCCGCCTAGGACGCCGCTGAAACTCGTCGAGAGTCGCAACGAACAACAAGCCAGAGGTGAAACCGCCAAAACCCTAGTTGTGGAGGTGTTTTTGACGATTGGATAGATGGGAACTCAATCGGCCATGATCCTCTCATATATATAGAGGGGGGTGGTCTTATCCCAGTAGGAAACCGCTCTAATACTTATTTTCCAAGTTTCCCACGAGTTTGGAAGAGTTCGGGTCGCAACAGGAAAGTCCAGATCCGAACTGACGAGGTCTACCGGAACTTCCGGTCGAAGTTCCGGTCTCGGACCGAACTTCTGGTCTTGGACCGTTCCCGAGCTCCGGGGTCGGCGCAGGCCGGAACTTCTGGTCACGGACCGAAAGTTCTGGGTCAGCACCACAGCATTTTCCCGGGGCCATAACTTCTTCATCCGATCTTCAAACCGGGCATTCCATATATGATTTTTGACCATCTCGACGAGAGGAACGCAATGGTGAGATCTAATCAACATTTTGACAACTTCATAAAATAGACAAACAGGCCCTATATGTTTATATATGTTGCCAGCCCTTACCACTTTCTAGCACTGGGGTTGCGGTATTGGTCACATGATGTGCCAGCAGCTGCAGTTCTGTGCTGCGATGAACACAGTTTGTTGCAGTCCTATTGTCTCGGGTCAACATTGAGCTGCACAACGAGTGGATGAACGAAACATTCAACTGAATGTACCTTTCTACCTGCCGTGACTGACACTGTGCCTCGGTTGCCATTCAGATGATATATTTTACATTTTCTTATAATAATTAAGATATACTTCGACCCCTCTGTTAAATTATAAATCATTCTAACTTTCTTATATAGACTTAAAACATCTCAAAGTTTAACTAAAATTACAGAGAGGATCGTAAAAGCATCAAATATCTATACTATAAAAAAATTAAATTCTTGGCCAAGATCGGCATCCTTGGCTGCCTATGCCACCGGAACCTCGTTCATCTCATTGGCTACGGTACTGTTGCCACAAAGACGAGCTTGTCTTGGTCTATGAGCACATTGCATGTCCAATGGTACCGCGCGCTTGGACATGTACCTACATATTGAGAGTACTAGTTATTACACACTTGTCTGGTCTCAGAGGTAAGGTTCCATGTCATCAAGGGGCTCCTCTACCTCCACGAAGATTGGGAGCAGGTGATCCCGTGCACCGTGACGTCAAGGCCAACTAAGTCCTCGGAGCTCACGGCCGCATATATATATCTTGTTACTGTGCGCACTGGGATCATAATTTTCTGTGCATGCTTACGACGAAAAGTCTAATTATATTAAGAAATCAACAAGTCTAATTACATAGAAAATATGAATCTTGTTTCATGATTTGTATCACCTATATATACCTGTAGATCTAGTTAATTTATATATAGCCATGGAGGGGAGTGTCGAGGCGCTGTGCGAGTCCACGGGGCTAGTGGCACCCACGGTGGTGCCCCCCGCCGGCAAGGCAGTTCCTGCCTAAGAGGCCCGGATCTCCTATCTCCATTACCGGATCTGCGACGATCTGATCCGCTGGCGATGGCATGGCCACAGTGTGCGTGCGCAGAGGCTCGCTGGGTTGGGGGCCTGGTCTGAGCATCCCTAGGGCAGGTGGTAATTTTGACGTTACGTTTGCAATGGGCAGCTCGTTGGTGCCGCCTGGTTTCTAGATCTGATAGTTGGCGGCCTTCGGGGCCGGATCCAGCAATCACTACGGCAGACTGGTTATTTGCCTAGTGCTTAGCAATTTGCCTAGCGTCAGAAAACGGGCACTCGGCAAAGAGGAGATTTGCCGAGTGCCGCGCTCGGCAAAGCCAGCACTCGGCAAAGATTCTATATGGCGAGTGCCCAGCGCTAGGCAAAGAAAAGCGCTCGGCAAAAATATTCTTTACCGAGTGTTAGGCACTAGGCAAAGAAAAACCTTCGGCAAAAAAAATATGTGGTGACGCCGTCTTCCCTGGCGTCACTCTTTGCCGAGAGCGGCAGTTAGCACTCGGCAAATCCGTCCTCTTTGCCGAGTGTTTCCTTCAGCACTCGGCAAATGCGACTCTTTGCCGAGTGCTTTTGTCGACACTCGGCAAATCTTTTTGTTTTTTTTTATTTTTGTCTTCAAATTTTTTCTGTATGCATACTACATTAGCTCCAATCACATGTTGAAATTTGGAACTTTTTCTTCTTCTCTGGCTATATTTATTTAATTTATTTTGTTCCATTGAATTTTTTAGATAATTCATTTCTGAATTGTAGGTTCATGAAATATTGAAATATTTTGATTCAAAAAATGAGAGTAATGTTGGTGAGTGCATTTTGAGGCTATATCTAGGAATTCAAATGAAATTACGAGCATCTTCTTCACGGACTCATAACACATGACTTGTAGAAGTATTATTTTTAAATTATATGAAATGCAAACAAAGTCTATAAATAATGAAACTTTTCGAGGCATCGTGTTGTGGCATGTGGAGGGTGTGATAAAAAAATTAGAAGTTTCCGAGCAAGTTGTGATGGTAGATGTTTGAAACCCGGACATATCCACATGTGATCACTTGTCATCTTATGCGGGTATGTGCGGGTTTTTAGCCATCTAGCGTTATAGCTTGCTCGGAAACTTCTCAATTTTTTTATCACACCCTCCACATACTACAACATGACACCTCGACAAGTTTCGTTATTTTTAGACTACGTTTGCATTTTATATAATTTTGAAAATAATACTTTTACAAGTCTTGCATCATCTTCCGTGAAGAAGATGTATGTTACTTCATGTGAGTTCTTGAATACAGCCTCAAAATACACTTACTGTAATGAATAATATTTTTGAATCACTGAATTACATTATTTTATACACCTACAGTTAAATTTTGAAATATCCAAAAAATCAACTAAACACAATAAATTAAACAAATATATCAAAAAAAGTCAAAATAACCCCAAATTTGAAAATGGATCTTTTAGTAATGTTTTAAGGCTTCAGAAAAAAAAATTGGACCAAAAACAAACAAACAAAAAAAAATTGGTTTGCCGAGTGTTGTCGTTGGCACTTTCGGCAAAGATGTCATTTTGCCGCGCCAGACCTAATGCACTCGGCAAAGAATATAAAAAATAATAAAATTTTTGCCACAAATAATATTGAAAAAAAATGAAAATCTTTGCCGAGTGTCTGATATGGGCCGCTCGCAAGCGCCTAACCTAAATGCCCCGCACAGTGCATCGATCGAGCAGTCAGGCACTCAAACGCCGCCCGCGCCTCTGAGAGTTCCCGTGCGCCGCCGTCTCCCGCGCCTCCACCCGTCCGCCGCCGTCGCCCCGCCCGCCCTGCGCCCGCCCCACGCCGATCCGCACTCGCCCGGTCCTCGATCCGGCTCCCCCCGCCCAGCCACCCCCGCCGTTCCTCGATCCGGCGCCCGGCGCGCCCCGTCGTTCGTCGATCCGGCGCCCGGCGCCCGCCGGCCGTCGATCCAGCGCCCGCCGCGCCCGCCCGCCCGGCCGTCGATCCAGCCCGGCGCCCGCCCGCGCCCACCGGCCGTCGATCCGGCGCCCGGCGCCCGCCCGGCCGTCGATCCGGCGCCCGCCCCCCGTCGGCCCTGCACGACCGCCGCCCAACCGCGCAGCTTCGGCGGTTCGTGGCCAGCTCGTCCAGCCCGCGCGTCGCGCGCCTTGGCGGACCGTGCGCCCAGCGTCGGCTGCGGCGACCGCCCGTGGCAGGTCGCCTCCCACCGCGGCAGCGCGGGGGAGCAGAGTCCAGCGGCAGGGCTCCACCCACCGCGGCCTCCCACAGCGCCCCAGAGCCCGCACTGCCCCCACGCCGGCCAGCCCACGCCCCCCGACGCTGGAGCACGCCGTCGGTGATCCGGTTCCCCACCCGCCCGGCGCTGCTAGTTCGTTGCCAAGCCCTGTGCCTTTACCCGCCTCCGACTCGCCGACGCAGGTATGCATCCCCTTACTGCACGATTGATTCCTTAATTAGCTGATTGGATCTTGTTGGTAGCCAGATTGCTTTTTGGTTAGTATAATTAATTAATTTATTCATTCTGCTGTTGCTTGGGGAGAGAGAGAGAGAGAGATGCAGGTGGATGCATCTTACGCTTATTGTAATATTTAAGACAAGATCATATCTGGTTATTTTTATTATAAGATAAGATAGATATATAGTTCATAGATACCATCAACTGCAGCACAAGAGTAGAACATCAGTAATTCTTTATTTATTGTTGCTCTGATGATCTACGATCTGTGCCATCAAACTATTTCCAAAATCTAACTGCTAATATATATTCAAAATAATCCCAAATATAGCTCTGTAGAATGGTCAGTTATTTCCTGAAATTTTGACCTGCTATGACCTGTATCTGAAATTTTGAAACTGCATGCCCATGTTCATCATAATTTCAGTACTAAAAGGATAGCAGGGATGCAATTTTCACACTGCATATGCCCCTATGTATCACAATTACAATTTTGAAACTGCAGATGCCACTATTTTGAAACTGCATATGCCCCAATTGTCACAATTACAATTACAATTTTGTCTAGAGTTTTTTCTATCTATTTTTTGATAGACCCTTGGTTGGTCTGCACCTGAAACATAAGTGAGAGTTAAACTCAAATGCTGTTACAATGAACTATGCTTCTTTCTTTATCACAGTACTGCAGCACTAAATTCAGAAAGCTTGCCTTCTTATTGTGTCTTATAGATGCTAAGTACAGCAGTAACTTGCACCTGAAATTTTGTACTATTAGTGTGTGTGTGTCATGCATATAGGGTCGTTGGAGATCACTGCGCTAGACGTGGATCAGGAAGAGGAGCAGCACCCTCACGCCGAGCAGCAGGCTCCAGCAGGACGTGTCGTTTGTGGGCCTTCGTTTGGTACGTCGATATGAGGGGCTTCGTGCCGTTGTTATTTGTTGGCCTTCGTGCCATTGTGCTTATCGGCCTTCGTGCCGTTGATTGTCGGCTAGTATACCCTTGTTTCTTGCAGGTTTTGAAAACCTCCCCGTTTAGGGGAGGTGCTGTCGAAATTTTGAACTTACAGTGTTATGTGTGTTCTTTTGCAGAGCAGCAGCTCTGGGAGGGGACCCTCAGTACCTAGGGGACTCTCGGTACAAGTTGCGGGTCTGCCTGCACTGCATCGACTCGCCACTGCGTCGACTCACCACTGCCCCACTAGCCTGTCGCCACCGCCACCCTAGGTATAAATCACATCTCTTTTCGTATGTTCGTCGTAGATCGGTGTATCCCAGTTAGGTGTCCCCGTCCGAAAGATATACGATCCGAGGTATGCAGATCATTGCATATCTCCAACCGTATATGTTTTGGATTGTCCACATTTTTGGACAGCCCGCGGATGCGTAGATCGATTAGTTTCCATGTTCTGGTTCAGTCCGAGACGGGGTTTCGGCACCACCTCCCTATTGTTCTCCGGATACACACTCTCCCTTCTAGGACGTGTATCGGGAGAACAGCGGGGAGGTGCTGCCGAAATTTTGTCTTGGATTGGAGCAGAGCATGGAAACTAATCGATCTACGCATCCGCGGGTGGGATTAGGACCTATCCTGACCTATCAGACAATAGACAATTCGTAGTTATAGTACTCGCTTATGTATATGCTAGAGGATGGATAACCGTGAGTGGATGTACACGGGTCGTCGAAGTCAGTCTGAAATCACCCCTGAATGGATGGACAAGGCCGAGGGTTTCTTGAACCAAGCATTTGGCAAAGAAGCTGATGAAGCGAGCGACAGGTTCTGTCCATGCAGTGAATGTGGAAATAGGAAAAAAAAAACAAGGAGGGTCATGGGGGCACATCTTTGCAAGTATGGTTTTACGCCAAACTATACACGGTGGGTGTTCCATGGTGAAGCCCATCGTACTAGAGAGGAGGTGGTGAGACCACGCTTAGAGGCGTTTGATGCTGACGGTGGGGTAGCAGGATGGTTAGGTGACTTTCACGAAGCAATGTTCACTCAAGGTCCTACGGGGGTGGAAGAGGAGGATGAGGAGGAGCCAGAACCAACCGCTAAGGCGTTCTATGACATGTTGTCTTCGGCACAAAAGCTCCTACACGAGAAGGCAACGGTTTCTCAACTGGATGCCATTGGACGCCTAATGGGGTTGAAGTCTCAGTATAACATGAGTCGAGCTTGCTTCGATGCTATGTTGGCAATTATTGGTGGGCTGCTTCCGGAGGGTCATATTCTGCCTAGTAGCTTGTACGAGTCACAGAGACTCCTTCGTGCACTTAAGATGCTGTATGAGCAGATACATTGTTGTCCGAATGGGTGCATCCTATTTTGGAAAGATCACAAGGATGAAAAGTATTGTCCAAAGTGTAAATCCTCTAGGTATGTGGAGGTAGACAAAGGTGATGGCCAGAAGGAGCAGCTTCAAGTCCCCATGAAAGTCCTACGCCACCTTCCGATTATACCGAGGCTCCAGCGTCTATTCATGACCGAGGAGTCCGCGAAACAGATGACATGGCACAAGAATGGCGTTCGATACAATCCTGACAAGATGATACATCCATCCGATGGTGAAGCATGGCAATACTTTAATAGCAAGCATCCTGATAAAGATATTGAGCCCCGTAATGTACGTCTTGCGCTGGCAACAGATGGGTTCAATCCTTATGGAATGATGTCTGCTCCATACACTTGTTGGCCCGTTTTCGCTATCCCCCTCAATCTTCCTCCGGGAGTCATTTTTCAGCGGCAAAACATATTTTTGACATTGATAATTCCTGGGCACCCGGGAAACAATATGGGTGTATACATGGAGCCTGTTTATGATGAACTGATCAGTGCTTGGAATGCTGGAGTTTGGACTTATGACCGAGCTACAAAAAAAAACTTCAGAATGTATGTTTGGTACCAGTACTCTATGCATGACTTCGTGGCGTATGGGATATTCAGCGGGTGGTGTATCCACGGAAAGTTCCAATGCCCGGTATGCAAGACAGCTCTAGAGTTTATTTGGTTAAAGAAAGGTGGCAAGTTTTCGTCATTTGACAAGCATCGACAGTTCCTTCCTCTTGACCATCCATTCAGACAAGACACCAAAAACTTCACAAAAGGTGTAAAGGTGACCAACCCTATACCTCAGAAGATGACTCCTGCTCAGGTTCATGCTCAGATAGATGCTCTCATGGTCAATCCAAAGAAAGATAGTCAAAAGAAAGATAGTCGAAAGAAAGATAGTCGAAAGAAAGATGATGCAAAGAAAGATCACTTTGTGGGATATGGTGTCGATCATATGTGGACTCATAAGTCGGGTTTGGAGAGGCTTCCCTATTTTGATGACCTTCTTCTTCCACATAACATAGATGTGATGCACACTGAGAAAAATATCGCCGAAGCACTTTGGGGAACACTCATGGACATTCCTGAGAAGTCAAAGGACAACCCTAAGGCCAGAGTGGACCTAGCAACGCTATGCGATAGACCAAAGCTAGAGATGTTGCCTCCAAGAGACGGCAAGCCATGGAAAAGGCCTAATGCCGATTACATCTTAGAAAAGGAACAAAGAACGGAAGTGATACAATGGCTGCAGACATTAAAGTTCCCAGATGGGTATGCAGCGAATCTGAGGAGGGGGGCGAAGCCAGAGAAAGGTCGAGTCTTAGGGATGAAGAGTCATGACTTCCACATATGGATTGAGCGTCTACTTCCGTCAATGGTTCGAGGATACGTTCCGGAAAATGTGTGGAAAGTGTTGGCAGAGTTGAGCTTTTTCTTTCGCCAGCTTTGTGCCAAGGATGTATCTATGAAAGTGGTTGATGAGTTGGAAAAAGCAGCACCTCTGTTGATTTGTAAGTTGGAAAAGATCTTTCCACCTGGCTTTTTCTTGTCGATGCAACATTTGATTTTGCACCTCCCGTCTGAGGTGCGAATGGGGGGGCCTGTGCAGTGGAGGTGGTGCTATGTAATCGAGAGAGTTCTAAAGACTATCCGCAAGAAATGTGGAAACAAAGGTAGGATTGAGGCTTCCATAGCTGAGGCATTCATTCATGAGGAGGTGTCAAACTTCACAACATTATACTACAATGAGAACCTTCCTAGTGTGCATAATCCAGAAGCTCGATACAATGAGGACGAAAATGAATCAACCCTTAGCCTTTTCCAAGGCTCACGTGGGAGAGCAAGTGGAGCAACCACAAAGACCTTGAGCAATGAAGAGTGGCGCCAGATTATGCTCTACGTGTTGACCAACCTTGATGAAGTGGAACCATATCTAGGGTAAGTTCTTAATGAACTTGTTACACACACCGCAACTTTTTTGCATCCGACAATATTGTTTCTTATCGGTGTAGGGAATTTTTTGATGAATCGTGGCATCATTCATGGCCACCTTCGGACCACGAAAGAGAGACCCTTCTTCAACATGGTTCGCCTAATTTTATTACATGGTTCCAAAAAAAGGTATGGGTCAACTAAGCTGAAACTAAGTTTGTCATTCTAAGTTGCGTCATGTCATGTCTCTCCTGGTTGAACTTGCAGTGCCAAAGGGATATGTCCATTAGTGCTGAGTTACGACAGGTGGCAAATGGTTTTGACTATAAGGTCTTATCATTTACTGCTTATGACGTAAATGGATATCACTTCCACACAAGAAGTTATGACCAGAATCGGCCCAATGCAAAGACCACAAATACCGGAGTATTTACGCCCGGCACTGATCAGGAGGAGTATTATGGGGTAATTGAAGAAATATACGAGCTGGACTACCGTGGTTCCAAAACATTTAATCCCGTTGTATTCAAATGCCAGTGGTTTGATCCTGCAGCATCGAGAAGGTCCCCTCAACTTGGGATAGTCGAAACACGACAAGATTCTTTCTATCCAGGAAATGATGTCTATATTGTGGCTCGACAAGCAATGCAAGTTTATTATTGTTCATATGCTTGCAAAACTGACCCACGTCTTCAGGGTTGGTATATTGTGCACAAGGTGTCACCGCACGGTAAATTACCTCGCCCAAATGATGATGATTACAACTCGAACCCAAACACGCATGACGGAGAGTTCTATCAACAAGAAGAGGGGTTACCAGGGATGTTTGAGATAGACTTAACCGGAGAGATCGAAATGGAAGTAGACGAGGAATGGGTTGTTGATGAAGACGCTGCAGATGAGGTGCATGATCCAAAGGACTTGGAAATGCTTGAAGGACTACGACTAGGCATTGACAACGATGAGGAAGAGGAATTTGAGGATTTGAACAATCTTGATAGTGACGATGATATCTATAATCTGGATAATCCTGATCCTGAAGACTATTAGATACACATGTAATATTATGTCCTTTTGTAATTACATTTACTTTGCATATCTTCATAAGTATGTTTCATTTTTTATGTACTAACTGGTTTACCCTTTTGGATTTGCAGGTAATGGGGCCCACTAGAAGGAGCTGCCCCTCGATTTACGCCAGACAGAGGGACAGGTCGACGGCTGAGGGGATGGAGGCGTCAGAGAGGCCGAGGAGGCCTAGGGGCAGGCCCAGGCGGGAGACGTTGACCGACTACGGGCGCCCGATGGAGGACTCTGTGGACGACGACGACCTTCAAAGACACGGTGGGACGGGGAGGCGGTTCGTGGAGGGAAGAGGAGGCGGTTCCACAGATGGAGGACGAGGACGCAGTTCCACCGACGGAGGACGAGGAGGCGGCGACGGCGACGACGACGGCAGGGGGTTCCACTTCCTCTGGTACGTCGGCCCCCTACTTGCGAGGTCCTGCAAAGCTCCCGAAGCGGCCTTTACCTATTGCCGAGCGCCCAGTGATTGCACCTGAGGGCGATAGGTAAGTAACTTCATATTCTCTTCATTTGATATGCTGAATTATAATAATAACAACTAATCAGTAATATTGACAACTTCTGCAGGAACTGGGTGTTTGTGGACGAGACGAGCACGGGACGTAATCCAAATGGGATCTTGGGACTTCTGTGCAGGGAGCACTTCCCTGGCATGGTTATGAAAGGAGATGCACTAGAGCCAGCCTGGACGTTCGACCACTACGCCCTCGTCTCCGATTCTATAGATCGTAATGGCATTCGCTATAGAAATTTGGCAGAGAGGGTGATTATGGAGTTGTGGGTACGTCTTCTGATAAACATTACTCATTTCTTTGAGTGTCATTGGACATTCTTTAAATAAACTAATGGATACCTTGTCTCTTTATGCAGGACTTCTTCATATGCCAGGAGGGACAACTTGAAAAGGCGTATCAGGTGGCATATGCATCCTGCAAAAGGCGTGTAATAGACTTGCACCATGAGTCTCGCCTCCAGGCGCACGTAGACTACAGTGTCAAGGTGCTGGGCAGAAGATGCAACAAAGAAATGGCAAGGGAGATGAAGCTGACCCGGCAGCAATATGAGCAGGTAAATAAAAAAATGAATATTACTATTTATAGCTTGATCTTCTGATATGTCGTACACTTGATTTTCTGTAGGCGATTCCAAGCTGGTGCGCCACCCACCCCGATTGTTGGGAATATATTGTGGGCACCTGGCTGGACCCGAACTGGCAGAAGAAGCATGACGAGGCCCGCGACAGGCGTTTGCAGATGCAAGGTGTACCTCACCATCAGGGTAGCCGCAGCCTCAGCAAATATGCAAAGGCATATGTATGTCTCTACCATATCTCTAATCTACTAGCTCACAATTCTCATTGATTTCTAACCACATGTTGTCTTTTCTCGTAGTCGAAGGCACACGGTGGCCAGCCAGTTGGTCAACTAAAGGCATATGCTCTGGCTCACATGGGCAAGGCGACGGCCGATATCGAGTACAACCCAGATGCCCCACCCTCTGCGTACACCAACTCCAGCGTGCACACCCGCCTCACTTCGTACACTGAGGCGGCAAGGTCAGTGCATGGGCCTAGCTATGATCCGAGCACCGAGGAGCGCCTTGATCCTAACCTCGTGATGAGGGTGGGGCAAGGCAAGAAGCATGGGAGGTTCTGGATTGGCGACGGCGTCCTCGACACGGCCTCTACTCCTCCTCTCCACCACATTCGAGCAACAAGCACGAGCTCAAGCGTGCCTATACGCCAACGGCCGACCGTGGTGTCGACACTTCAGGTAAGCATTCCTATTTCTTTCATCGTTCTTTGACTTCTACATTAGTTACCTCTATATTATTGAAACATCGGCGTTAAATGTTGTAGGCCCAGCTGCAAGAACTGCAGGCCGAGCGGGAGGCCGAGCGGGCCGAGCGGGAGGCCGAGCGTCAGAGAATACAGGCTTTGGAGGCTCAGCAACAGCATGATCAGCACCAGATGTCCGAGATGATCAAGTTCATGCAGCAAATGCAGCAAATTGGGCAGCAACAAGGTTGGGCGATCCCACAACTGCAACTTGCTCCAAATCCACCTCCATATCAGCCTAATTCTACCCCGGTGAGTATAAGTACAAAGTTTTACTTTTTATTCTAAAAACTAGTGGAACCTAGAGAAACCTAGTTGACTATAAATGTTATGTTAGTGGTGATGTGATGGTGGTGTTGGTGGTGGTCATATTGGTCTTGTGGTCATGGTGGTGTGGTGGTGGTGATGGCGGTCTTGTCATGGTGGTGCGGTGGTGGTGGTAGTGGTAGTGGCATGCCATATCTTTTCTTGTCTCTAACATGCAATATTTTTGCTTATGTGCAGCATCAATCAACGGCGGCGTCAAACCAACTTCGGAGAGTCGCCAGGATCGCACGTTGGGCCTTCCCAACTTGGACCGTCGCCGTGAGCTTCAATTTGTGAACATTGTGATATAATGTACTTCTGAATTCATATTGTGTGTTTCAACTTTGAACTTTAGACATGTTCTATTGTCTGTCACTTTACTTGTGTTTGTGGATTTTGGACTATGGACTTTAGACTTTGGACTTTGTAATTGCGGAGTGGTACTTATGTTTGTGGATGGATTGCGATATATATTGGTATTATATATGCATATATCTGTGTGATGTGTATATTGGTTAATTAATTATGCAATATAAATATCTGGTTTATATAGTATTTGGTTAAATAAAAAAAAAAAAATTACTTTTTTCCACCGATTTGCCGAAAGTGTCTTGGTCATGACACTCGGCAAATCTGGGCGCCGGATCATCGAGAATAAGCGATTTGCCGAGTGTCATGCCAAAAACACTCGACAAAGAAAATGCAAAAAAAAATAAACCTGATTTTTTTAAATACATCAGACACACGGCAAAGAAAACACTCGGGAAAATTAATTTTCTGTTTTTTAGAAAAACAGCCTTTGCCGAAAGTGCCACACTCGGCAAAGAAAATGCAAAAATGAAAAAACCAGATTTTTAAAAATACCCAACACACTCGGCAAACAATACGCTCGGCATAAATGATTTTCCTTTTTTTAAAAATCGCCTTTACCGAGTGCCACACTCGGCAAATAATTTTTTATAAAATAAACATCTTTGCCTAGCGCTACACTCGGCAAAGAATTTATTTTTCTTTTTTTTAAATATTTTTTAGCAATTCCGGTCCCTCACAGAGTTTCATCTTAAAACAAAAATCATATTCTTTGCCGAGTGCCTCATGCGAAGCACTCGGCAAAGGTTGCCGTGAACTTGATCTCACCGTTAGCGGCAACTTTTCTTTGCCGAAGGCCGGAATGACCCACGGTAAAGCTTTCGCCGAGTGCTCGACATACGGCACTCGGCATATCGTGCCTTTACCGTGCATGGATTTGCCGAGCGCTCTTTGCGAGTGCCGCACTCGGAAAATCCTTTGCCGAGTGCATTGGCTTCTTTGCCGAGTGCAATTACGCTCGGCAAATCGCGCGGCTGCTGTAGTGAATGGACTTCGTCGATGGCGCACGGCGTAGCGGCACGGCTCTTGATGGGCAGTAGCAGTGGCTCAACACCATGTTTCGACGGCGGTGACGTCTGTGGGTGCCTGTTTCCTCGTTGGAGGGGTCGTTCTGTCCTTCATGATGATCTCCGGGTGAAAACCCAACACTAGTTTCTTGGTTGGCCAGCGATGGCGTCTTTGGATATCATTTTCTCGGTGGAGACGTGCTTCTGGAAGATCCCTTGGGATGTTAGCTTTGGTGCCGGCATCGAGATGGTGTTCCTTTGTACATGCACCAGGTGCTTTGTGCCGTTGTCAGGTTACTGTATCCGGAGTCTCCAATGGTGGCTGGTGGCGGCGATTTCTCGACTTGATGGTCATATTCTTTTGGAGTTGACTTTTGAGAGCGAGTTCTTTGTTGGGGATGTAATTTTTCATAACTTTTTATTTTTAGTTGTACCAGTGTTGTCGGGTAACTTTTGTCTTACTTGTAGCACTGAATACTCGTTGTAATAATTTGGCCTGATGCATCCTCGACAGAGGATGACTAAAGCCAGAAATATAATTTCCTTTATCTAAAAAAAAGTAAAATTGATATTACTTTTTTTTATATATTTATTAATTGTTTGATTTATTATTATGCATTTTGCAAGTTTATTAAGCTGATTTTTTTGGAGAAACAATTAAAAACTAACAAATAATATTTGCGTTGGAAACTCTAAACAATTTCCAAAGCATGTTAATGCTGACGAGCATGCCTTTGTATTGATCTATAGATCAAGTTCCATAAGTACATTGTTTTTGTACAAGGGATTTTGCAGGAAAATAAACACTGAGGGATTACAGAGATTCATAGCATTCGACGAGTTTTCAAATAGAGCAGACCATGCATCTATTACTTTTCTGCTTTTCCTTGGCAGCCTTGGCCTCCAAAGCAGGTTTGCTTCCGACTTTACAGGACAGGAGCAACTGTCGTCGGAGGGTGAGCTAGCTGTTCCTCCCTGAAGACAAACGCATTCCTCCGCTTCCACAATTGCCATCAGAAGCAGAGAGAGATGAAGGCACTGTCGTATTGATTGATAATCGTCGGGAATTCTTCTGATTTTTGGGAGGCAGTGCAGGTCATTCACCCTTTTGTTGTCGATCACCTATCTGTAGCCCGATGGAGGACCAGAAGCTAGGATGCCACCGCCCGCCCTGTCGTCGATCTTTGATCAGTTGGCCGTCGGAGTCGGACACGGGACGCGCGCGGGCTCGGTCTCAACTCTCACGTCTGAACCGATATATTGGATCATTGGTACAGATCGAAAAACCAACACCGTACCGACGGCCGGGCGAGAGCGAGAGACGGACAAGAAGAGTACATACGTTGATGGCGGCGGCGGCTCTGATCCTGATGAGGGCTGCGGCTGCCCGCCTCGTCGTATTCGAGGAGCCCCTCACCCTCTTCCGCGGTCCCCGTCCCCGTCCCAGTCGCAACCCTGCGGCGTATCAGGTCGGAGCAAACTCCCTCCTTTCCCTATGCGTTGTTAATTGTTATGCGTAGATTGGAAGGGCCGGACAGGGATTTGTAGGATAATGTAGCATCAGCTAGCACATCTGGCGCTGCCAGGTTTAATTTGAGCATGATGCGTACGTATGGCCTGATCGAGTACGTGTTTTTACATGTGCAAAGTAGACACATTGCATCATAGTAAATTATTATAGATGAACTAGGATATATATTGTCCGTGTTAACATTTATTACGGTGACATTTACATTATGCTTTGGTGATTTTGAAAAATCATCGACCACATATTATAATATTATAACTAGAATAAAAAACAATATTCTGATGACAACCTGATACAATGATCCGAATATAGTGTGGATCCATACAGTACAATCGTCCATATCCCTTGATATTTTCAAATATTGCCAGCCCATGCAATGATGCTCCATTGGTGTGAATATGTTATCATACCTTAATTACCAGCAATGTAACGAAGTGATGCTCGACTGTGGTTTGTTCCAAGGCCAAGCAACAAAATATCTGCTGAGGCACTATCTCATGATTTTTTGGGGAAGACAAATGCTATTCTTCGGTTCTCTGGTCCAGTTGCATTTTAGGATTTTTCAAAACACTCTATAGGCAATGAGCATAAACTAACTACTAACAGCGGTCCTGTTTATTGAAGCTTAGCCAATACTAACAAAATAGGCAAGTCCCTTAGCTGGTTAAATTGACAACATACTTGGTGTGCTATGTGCAGGCTGAACTCATTACTAAGAAGCCTGATGTTGCTGCAAAAAAGGACTCGACATCTCGCTACGCCAAAAGGTATTTCATTCATTGCATCTATGTCATGTTTATTTTTCTTTCGTCAAAAGTGAAATATACTAGTTGATGGAGCAAACTTTCATATACGCTGTGCGCATATGGGAAATGAAAAAGATAGGAAGACAGGAATTGTTCGTGTGCCATCTTAGTAAAGTCTGGTTTTATCCTTTTCAGATCAACTCACATGAGGAAGAAGACATGTGGATCACTAAATCTAACACCATGGCTTGTTGGTTCGCTTTTTACATTTTCATTTTTGGAAGGCTATGAGACGGGCAGGACTGACAAGAAAATTGCAGAAGGGATGAATGAGCACTAGGTAGTAACATGCAAAGGGGTTAACTAGAATCTTATGGGTTTAGTGTACCACGTTTTGAAGTCTTCGGTTTCATCTTTCTCAGTTAGTTGTTGAATCCTTTTATTTGGCGTGGTTTCTATATCATGCATTGTCAGTGTTCTGAGAGCGAGTGTGTTATGTGCTTATGCATTTTAACTCTGAACTGGCAATTGACATGGTGCCAGGTGCATTTATTCTAATTTCAACCAAATACTGCCTCATACTTCTTTCATATTGCTAAGTCGATATCATGTGGAGTGTTGTGTGCATTTCTTTTGTGCTCGTAGTTCCTGTATGCAGTGATTGCATATTCGTATTACACCTCAACTTATTCAGATTACATTACATATATACTATATGGAAAGAGAAGTGCATGAGAAAGGAGCAGACAGGTGAAGTCATGCTGGGGCCATCGGCTTTGAAACAAACAAAAGCAAAACATGAAGATTAGACTAGATAACATTTCTCCACTACAATTTTCTAATCAGTCTAAAACACTACTAGATGACTAGAGACATACTTCATCCCAAATTATAAGTCATTCCAATTAATTACTAGAGACATACTTCGTATCTTATTCATCAAAACAAAGTCATACTAAATAATGGTCCGTTCATGATATATTAAATCCATCCTTACAACACAACAGTACAAACGATTGTTTTTTTCTAAAAAAAATCTTTTAAGGCAAAAGCCAGCCAAAAACACATAGATCGGAGCATCCGTTCAATCATAAATTGATGAAGATAACGATGATGACAGAAGTATATTATCCTCCACATTGATGTTACATTGAGAGAGACAGATTACCTTCCTCCAGAAAGACCAGTAATGGTAGTTGCTACTGAGGGCTCGTCTACTTGGTCAGCATCTGTAATAGCAAGATAATCCGGTGAAAACTCTGGTAGAGGTAGGTACCCGTCAAGGTACTGCATGACGAGGCGCATGCCGGGCCTTGCCGCTGGCAGCGGGTGTGAGCACAACAAGCCAAGCTTGAGCACCAACTCTGCCTCACCGGCAGCATAGTCTTCCAACCTCGGGTCCATGGCATAGATGATGCCGCCGGACAACCATACCTGGCGCACCCAATCGACAAGTACCAGTGGCTCACCACGTGCATTGGCACCTAATGGCCGCCTCCGGCCCACAGGCAACTTCCAAGATGAAGGCGCCAAAAGCGAACACGTTTGTCGCCCTGGTGGCCTTCCCAAGCCTCAACAGCTCCGGGGCAAGGTACCCCCTTGTGCCAGCGACATGTGTCGTGTGCGCGTCAGCGCCATGGTCATGCAGCCTTGCTAGGCCAAAGTCACCTAGTCTTCCATTCATCTCCGCATCCAGTAGCACGTTGTTGGCCTTGACGTCACGATGCACAATCACCTTCTCCTAGTCTTCACGGAGGTAGAACAGCCCTGACGCAACTCCTTTGCTGATGTGAAACCTCTGAGACCAGATGAGAGTGTCTCTGCTCTCAAGACGTAAATACCTGTCCAAGCTACCATTGGGCATGTGCTCATAGACCAGGAGCAACTCGTCTTTGTGGCGACAGTAGCCAATGAGGCGGACGAGATTCCGGTGGCGTAGGCGTCCAAGGATGACAATCTCGGCCATGAATTGCTCCAGCCCATGCTTGGACTCCGCAGATATCCGCTTGACTGCGATGCTCGTGTTGGATGCAGCAAGTGCACCTTTGTAAACACTTCCGAAACCACCTTTCCCCAGAAGCTGTTGGCTACTGAAGCCGTTGGTAGCTTTATAGAGGGCTTGGTGGGAGAACCGGTGGGGCCCCAGCTCAGCCTCCCAGCCTTCTTCTTCCTCTTCTACTCTATGCTTGCGCCGGCGATGGAGCACAAGGCAAGCAGCCGTTACAAGTGCCAGTATGGTGAGTGTGGAGAGAATTGCAGGCAACCACTTCACGAGATTCTTTAGTGGCTTGGTCGATATGCTTGTAGCTGCTGCTGCTGCTGCAAGAGCGAGTAGTTGAGTAGCTGAGCCGGTCCTTCCATGCTGAAGCTCCATCCGAGGACTTCATGAGTGGTAGCACCGTTGTTATCACCTACTGCCGAGGCGGAGAAGCCCAAGTAAGCTGCATCCGCCGGATAACTCCTCACAGGCAGGTCGGAAATGTTGACAGCAAAAGATAGCAGCGGTGGTAGAGAAGGCTCTTGTTCGAGAATAAGGGCCAGGGTGACGCTGAGAACCATGGATTTGCCGTTGTAATCTGCCCATAACTGCACTGGTTTGCCACTGGAAAGCAACAACGCCCCATAATTCGGCGCCGAAGAGCAATTCCAGTAGTCTGCTCCTGAAGTTGTGCCGATGCAAACCGGTTTGTCAACAAGACCGGCCCCAAGCACTATGGCAAAGAAATCAAACGCCCCTGGGAAGATGCTGGAGAAATCCGTGGTTGCAGAGATCACAAACACCATCTCATCACCAGAGCTGCCGGAAAAGTAGGGATTGATACTGAACACAAAAGTGGTAGAGAAAGAAGTCATCACCAAAGAAGGCATGCTGCTAATGTGTTCCTCCTGGTTCTCCATCAATACTATGGGAAGAGGCTCAGGGTGGAAACCATGACCAGTGGTGTGGAAACCACCGTTAGTAAGAGAAAGGATGCCATCTTCCGTGACCGAAGCCGCACCGCCAAGGAGCACGTTGTGTCTTTGAATCCATGGTATATGAACTGCTGAGCACCATGAACGGCAGTGCCATCGACGTCGACGCTGATGCAGATGATGATGGCTAGTAGGATGCACGGCAAGGTCGGAGTGTGCATGCTGCTCGATCTGCTATCCTTCTAGCTTTTGATCTTCTCTCTGAGTGGGGTTGGGGCACTACCTCGTTCGTTGGCAAGAACTGGATGCTTCACAATGTTCTCTGCAGTCGACCAGTCTATGTGTCACATATAATCCAGTCATGATCACATCCTCCATGCAGACTTGGTCTCGCTCTGCCAGCTTGTCCATTGACCTTAAAACAATTGAATGGTCGCCTGATAGAAAAGAAAACGTCAGAAAAATGTATTATGAAACTATATACTTAAGTCATTCAAACTTAGGTGCACCAACCCATCAACCCATACTCCTGCATGGAACAATAAATCAATAATTCTAAGAGAGATGCCTGCAAAAAAAATAATTTTAAGAGACAAATATGATTGGAATTTATCGATAAATACGAGGGCCTGCAGTTAATCAGTATTGCCTAACTTTACTCCCTCATTTTTTTCTGTATTCTATCACAATACTCATTGTATCTCTTTTCTTTTATCGGTTATGATAGGCTTTAACATCAATAATTTTTGCTTTGCATCGCAGCTCCATGCACGGTCCACATGTCTGATAGTATATTTGGGCTATGTGTTTGACATGTAAGCTCAGGTTCATGCCTATATATATGTTGATGGTCTGCATTCTTACGCACATTGTACACATATAATTTAATGAGTTTATTAGGCGGTACTTTATATATGTTATCTTTTGAAATTGAAGATGTGTAATTCATAAGAAAATTTTAATTAGAAGAAAATTAGTTTTGATAATTGCATAGTGGTAACTAGATCGAGATCAAAGAGATATTTTTGAATATTTAAGCTAGCTTCTGATATTTTGAGTATAATGGAAAATATGGATAATCTAGATATTGTAGGTGTTATTTTTTGACACGTTTCACATAAATTCCATAGTGATGTTGGATCTGTATTTGTATAATACATTAATTAATGTGGTTTAGATATTGATATTTAGTCTAAACTATAAATAAACTGGCTTACTGGAACTACGACAAACAGACATTTAGACTATTTATAGAGTGGAAGAGGTAGGTAGTTTTTATGAAAAAACAAAGTAGATCCATTGGCTATTATTGCCAATGATGATTAGAGTTGAAGAATTCATAACCAGATAGCCTTGGGCTTTGCAAGAATTTTTAGGATTACTTTTATTCTAGCAAGTCAAATGAGAATTTTCTTTTTCAAGAATACAACTTGATGTGTATTTTATTAAAAAAAGAAAAAGAGTACAAAATAGAACTGCCCAAAGCGAGAGATGCCAAAGACGAGTAGGAGCCAACCGAGGCCAGCTCATAAATACAAGAAATAAACAAAACCTTGGGGCCGGAACAGAGCAGACTAGGCTCTGTACTAGCTAGAAGTAGATCCAGTCGTTGCCTTCCTCGATGGCCAGGGATAGAACCTGCTGCACCCAGCGCACATGTTGTCGAACACTCGCGGCCATAGACGGCCAGGAAACGAGGAGCACAGGAGCCAAAACCTCTCCGCCACTGCTTGGGCACGGTTCTTCTGGAGTTCATCCACCAACCCTTCAGGAGTCTCCGGCGTTCAGCGTGAGCCGTTCCCAGCCAAGAGGCGTTAGTATACCCTGCACCAGAGTTCTCTGGCGAAGACGCACGAGCGTGCAGTCTGCTGCGGGCATCTAACAGTCCATGTCGTTGCCTCCTCCTATCTGTAGTCCATAGGCGTCCATGGAGTGCTAACCAAAAGAAAATTTTGACCTTTGGTGGAGCCGACCCCAATGCTCTCGTGCGCCAAGCAAGGAGTACATGCCCACGAAGCACAGGAAGCCTACGAGACTGAGAGGTTCTATGCATGGATGTATCTCATGAAAGAAAAAAAAATGGTTGTTGACAATGACAACCAAATTTGACATGGTTAAAGATTTTATTTGGCCGGCCGGATTAGTTTGTTAATCTGAATACAATTTGGCTCTTTTATCAATGCTGGCAAATAATAATACTTCTGTTATGATCATGATGTCAATAGTGGACTTGGTTAATTCTGATGTTAGTTGACTAATATAGTCAATAGTTAACTTGACATGGTTAAAGATTTTATTTGGCCGCCCGGATTAGTTTGTTAATCTGAATACAATTTGGCACTATAAATTCTAGAAAATAATAGTACTTCTTCAGTTATTATCTTGATGTCAGTTGTGGACTTGGTTAATTCTGATGTCCAGTTGACTAGTATGGTCAATAGTTAACTAATCTAGTTAATCTAACCAGCTAATTGGCACTACAGGAGCATTTGTTGGGACATTCAGCAAGCGCTGTTTTACTTAAGTAAAGGATGCTAAGATAAAAGGCTCTATTGGGTAGTGTTTAAACGGCTCCACAAGCAGTCCCACGAGTCTGCCTACCGAACACGATCAAGGGCCTCCACTCTACTCTGCCTGTGGTTCATGCTCTCTAGAGCCAGAGGCAGCCCTACCTAAAATGCCCCTCCTCTTTGCAGGCGAGGCATGGGGCAAATGGATGAACTAGGACATGCAATACATGGGGGTGGGACAGAGTTGCCGGGGTGCACATAAGGCGGTTCGAAGGTAGGCGATGTGAGTGGATAAGAAAGAGAAAAGGGGGGAAAGGAGAAAGGGAAAAATAAGATAGTAGCTAATATTCAGGTGCCTCTTTTTCAACATAGCTAAGACGGATGCATGTTGGCATGTTGCATATGCATTCACGCTTGGATTAGTCTCAAACTCATCAACCTAAGCCTTGATTATCTCCAATAATCGCTCATCACAAACTCGACATAAGGGCACATATCAACTTTGTGTTTGCATTGGTCTCTACCGGTCCATGATCAAAAGGGTTGGTTGTCAACTTGTCACGATATCCCATTTCCTATGAAATCAGGGTTGGTTGTCAACTTGTCATGATCTCCCATTTTCTAACAAGCATTTTTGACGATTTTACAGTTTACACCATTCCATCAATAAAAGAGAGGGGGAAGAGAAAAGTTATCGCTTGATGCTATATACCATGGTCCTGGATACATTAGTTTGACCACAAAATTGATATGGTAAAACGATTGAAAAAGTTATTACTTGATATAAAAAAATTGTTATAAACTTCTGCATAATAGACTAAGAACTTGTGGTATTATTGATATATTTCAATTATTGATATATTTCAATTATACTTACAGGTTTATCTACAATATTCTAGACATATAGTATTTATGTCTCTCCCATCAACATATAGTATATATCTACCTCCCTAATGCATTTGAATTTGTTTAAAACACTAGGCACGTATTTTATTCATCAAAACTCGATAATATTAGAAGGTCCGCGATGCACTGAATCCATCCATATGTATCATAAAAGTAGTTGTAAAAGTGATTGGTTTTCATGTCTTTTTTTTAGGAAAGCCAGCCATCCAACACATGGATTGGACCTCTCATCAAATAATGATGATTTATTATGCAAGACATGTTTTGGTTCATCTGATGTAGTTGGGATTCTTAATTGATTGCCACATCAACCTTCAAGGATCTGTTGGCCTGCCTGAGCTCTAAAGCCTGTGATGAACTTTCATCAAGCTAGCAAGGCAGTACAGTCTGAGTGGGCCACCACCATCAACAGATGCTGATGGCGCATAGAGGATGTTTCTCGACTACTTAAACCGTGAAGTTGGTGCATGGTAGTTTTCCTTCTGTGCTGTTTTGCATAAACATTATGTAGGCTGTAATTAACTTGGGGACAAATTTTGAAGCCACAACTTGATTATACTTCTGTTGTTCTCTGGAACTCTTATATTGATGACCTTTTTATCTCATAATGAACTGTCTATGCTAGGATAACAGTTAGCAGCCCCTTGGTGGAGGCGATGATCAAGTTTAGCAAAGATAATGTGTACTATGTGTGAAGCAGCTCATACCACAAATAACTTACTGCAGAGTAGGTTTGCGTCAAGCCACATATATATAACTGACATGATATGTTATTGAATTGGTATCTAAGTGATCTGAAAACATTTCAATGGCTTCCACCGGCTTTGCTAATCTTGCTTTCTTTTAAATGCTTGAAAAAATGCAGTAGCAAAAGAAACCGGCTACTTGTCATGCTCAGTGGATCTCCAACTGGGATCCTGCGTCTGACCAAAATAGAGAAGGCATAGTACAACCTGATAAACGGTTCATTGGAAAAGCATACAACCTAATGAATGGCTCATTGGAAGTTTGGAACTGACTGAAGCCAATGCAAGCACCTGGTAAGAAGGCATGTGCCATTAACTAACAAAAACTAGACAACTACATGCTGATGATGTATACTACAACCACCCTTACACGCGGGATGCAATTGAGCAACAGCACGCATGCACCTTGTTGGAGTTGGAGAGATGGATCGTCAATCACTTGTTGTTTTGATGGCACGCACCTTGGCAAGCAGAGCAAAGGCAAAGCGGCGAGGAAACAAATATTGTGCGTGCACTGTTGTGGGTTTCAGAATAAAAAAAGATAAAAGATTTTGTTTTTTATTATTATTTTTGTATGAAAAGGAAAACATTAGACCATCGTCAGTCAACCATCGATCAAATCAAAATAATAATATATAGAAGACAAGCAGTAAAAAATATACTGAAAGAAACTAAATACTAACATGTTATAAACAGAACAAACAAAAGGTGGTTGCATGCATTTCAACCTGTCGATCATACTCCAGGCAAGCAAGAATAACATCAATAAATAAAGAAATTAAATCCCTAGTGGCTCGCATAATTGTTACCTTGCTCGTACATCACATCTCTCATCTCATTTAGCAGATGGGGTTTATACTACTTTATAGTAAGACACTAGTCGAACAACCAGCTAAAGTTGTCGTCCATAATGCCCTCTGAAACCTCTCCATCCTCCCTAAGTAACCTTCAACCAACCAAGAGCTGTCGAAATTACATGAAGGTTCATGTCTCTTATGGCTTTGCCATTTTTATAAGTAACAAGGTAGGCATGGATGGCCTCACTCCTAGTTTTAGCACATGTCATAGGACCTAGTTGCTATAATATAGGAAAAAGGATCAAGCATATAATTCTATAGGCGTAACTGAGAACTCTTTCATGACTTCCTCTGTGTATGTGTCTCACTAAAAACTCCATCCAAAAATTGAAGACTAAAACATGTAAATCTTGGCATTTCTATGACCTACCCTGCTATAGTTGTCTTTTAGATTTCTTTTAGAGAAATGATTATCTATTTAGAAGTTGTTGCGACTATGTTTAAACAAAAGAGAGATGGGATAAGAAATTAGAGTCTTGGAGTGAGTGGGGGAACCACTATTTCCCTTGCCCCTCTATCTATAGGAAAGTGAGAGGAAGCAATATTTCTCCCTAGCCCCTCTAGATTACAAATTACATGGAGGTTCATGTCTCTTATGGCTTGGACCTTTTTACAAGTAACAAAAGGTAGACATGGACGCCCTCATGCCCACTGGATTTTGGCGTGTGGCGTGAATAGGAACTCCCTCATGACTTCCACTGTGTGTGCGTCTCACTTAAAACTCCATCCCAAAAATCCATTGGGAAAAAGGCCATAGAGAAAAGAGCATGCAATGACATGGAGCTAACCATGCAAAACCTAAGCCTATATTCAATGACTATCTTGGGCTTTAGCACATATCCTTGGTGTGGAAAAAGCTTCAACAACGAAGGTTGGAGGCTATGCTGCAATGATGACAGGTTTTTGTTTCCAAAGGTTGGCAATTTTGGTCGTTCTTATTCTAGATACTTTAGGGGTTTTCATTTCTTCTAGGGTAGCTCTATGCAACTGAAGTAGATGTGGAAGTAGTCATGTCGGTGTTTCGTGAAAGTACCAACTAGTAAATTTATAGATGCGCGTTAATGTCCGGATGGTTCACTAAGAGGACATGGGGAGGTATACTGGTTCGGACGAGAGGCCTTACGTCCAGTTCAAAGGAGTGTTACTTAGTGGTGATTCGTAGTAGGGGTTACAAACGGTTCGAGAGAGGGAGGGGCTCCCAAGTCTCTGATTGAGTGTGGTGCCAATATCGTGGCATGTGTGGTGGATTTCGGTCATCTAAGTGGCCTTGTTCGTAGAATGGCTCGCCCTCCCTTTTATAGATGAAGGGAGGGTGTGGCCTTACACGTCTCTGTGGAAAGAGTATGGGCGTGCCGTGTAAAGAAAGAAAAAGAAGAAAGACAATGGTGGAATGGCACGTCTGCCTTCCTAGGGTCAGGGCGTCCTTCCTCCTCGTGTCGTATGTGCCGATCTGAAGTCATCGTCGGTGTGGTCGTGTCATCGGAGTGTCCGCCCATATCTTCACAATGGACGAAGAGGCTAAACAGTTGATTAGAGCGCTTATTGTATTGGCTTGGACTTAATGGCGTCGTACTGCACGGGAGTGGGTCGTGACGGATGGGCTGTCCGGACTGTCAAACCATTAGGGTGATTAGACGCCGAGCCACACCCTGCTCTTGACTAACAGTGCGGTCAAATGCCGGGCCACGCCCTGCTCTGGTTAACAGTGCCGCCGGGTACTCGCGTCCACGCCCTGCACTGACATACAGTGTGGTCAAGATGCTCCCTGCCCATGCCCTGCACGGGACATAGGCGGAGAGGACGTGGTTTGACCCGTCGTGCGGGTCACAGGGTTGTGGTTCACGCGTGGGATGCAAGCCTCGGTTGCTTCTGAGTGAAGGCGTTAGGGTCGTGTGAACCGCGGCCTCCTGGGTCGCGACCCCAGGAGCCCTCCTATCCCGCAGGGGTCGTGCGAGCTGCGCACCGTAGGGGTCGTACCCGCGTTCCAGGGCTGCGCAGCATGATCTACCTGTGGGCCCTTGTCGTAGTTCCGTGGGGCCTCTTGCGGCCCGTCGGGATGACGGCCCACAAGACCTAGCCCTCGTTGGGCCGGATGTGAGCTCTAATGGTGGTTCATTTCACTCTGCTTAGCTGGAGGCCTAACAGGCCGGTTGTTTGGCCCCGACAAGTTATGTTGGTTGTCGTCGTCATCAAAGGTAGACAAACTTAATAGCTATCTCTAAAGGTTAATGATGATACATTTGTCAGGTGGACATAGGTGTAGTCCCCATATATAGTTGGCAAGGCTTGTCTCCTTTGGCTCATGAATGGCAAGACATGTGGTAGACGAACATAGGAGCTACCGCTGAAGGTTAATGATGATGCATGTGTCAGGTGGACATACATGGAGTAGTCCTCATAGTAGGGGAGGCTTGCCTCCTTTGACTCATGAATGGCAAGACATGTCCTTTGTGTTGGTTGGCTCTCCAATACACCCTGCTTGGCCCCTTCTAGCTAGTGCTTATTAGCAAGAGAAGATCTTGTACCTAGTCGATAATGGAGCTTGGGAGGAGGTTCTTTGGGCTTCATTGATGTTGCTAAAGGTGAGGGCGTGGTGCCCGGGATGATGGTATGGCTAGGTGAAGTTGTAAGCATAATCGACTTAGTCAATGTGCCACTCAAGCAAAAGGTAAAGTCAGGTCAAAGTTGAAGTTGTTGGCTGCACTAGCTAGGCCAAAGGGTTGGTGGGGCAAGGCTATAGTTGGTGCTAATGTTGAGGCATAGTTGAAGTCATTGCCGAAGCAATCAGCGAGCCCTAGCCAAATGTGATGGCAAAGATGAAGTAGTCGATTATGATGTTGAATCTGACGGTAAACCCTTTGAGTTGAGGGTATGGCAGAGCAAGCTGAAGTTGACATCAATACTAACGGTGAGTCCCTGAACTAAAGGAATGACGAGGCAAAATTAAAGTTGTTGCCAATGTTGATGGTAATTCCTTGAGCTAAAGGTATGGTAGTGTGAAGATGACGTTGAAGCCAATACTGATGGCAAGCCCCTGACCAAAAGGATGATAGAGCAAAGTCAAAGTATTCTTCAATGTTGACGGTGAGCACCTAAACCGAAGGAACTATGGAGCGAAGATGTAGTTATCGCTGATGCTAATACCGAGGCCTTAAGCCTATGTTAGCAGGGTGAAGCTGTAGTTGTCATTGATGCTGACAGCGAGCCCTTGAGCCTAAGGTAGTGGGGCAAAGCTAAAGTTGACATCAATATAGACGACGAGCCCCAAGACAAATGTAGTGGAGGAAAACCGAAGTTGGCACCGATGCTAGCGGTGATCCCTTGGGCCAAACTTAATGGTGATGCATAGTGGTCGATGATGCCAAAGCTGATGATGACGTTGAAGTATTTCTCAGTGATGCCAATAAAGCTGGTAGCACTCTCCCAAGATGAAGGTGATGGCAAGGTGGTTGACAACACTGAGTCTAACAATCAATACTACAAAATTGACTTTTAGTGCTGACAGCATAGATAGGTGGATCTTTTGTTGTGTGTATTTAGCTAGTACGATGTTTCGCTACTATAATTGACGAGAGGTTCTATGGATGTATCTCAAGAGCAAGAAAGAAAAAATGGTTGTTGACAATGACAACCAAATTTGACATGGTTAAAGGATTTTATTTGGCTTGCTGGATTAATTTGTTAATCTGGATACAACTTGGCTCCATTATCAATTCTAACAAATAATAAAACTTTTGTTACGATCATGATGTTAGTAGTGGATTTGGTTAATTCTGATGTCAGTTGACTAGTATGGTAATAGTTAACTAATCTAGTTAATCTAACCAACTAATTGGAATTAATGAGTGGAGCATTTGTTGCGACATTGAGCAAGAGTTGTTTTATTAAGGTAAAAAAAACTCGATCACGCAAAAGACATGTGTGTCTTTGTATTAAGATAGAGAAAATGTTTAATACAACACACCGTGGTGGCGTCCTAGGGGGCAAAAGACATACATGGACGATCAGACCAGGTAAAGGATGCCCACTACTACAGATTTGTCTATTAGTGGCGGTTCAAAACCCCCTTCACCGGGCGGATTTTGAACCGCCACAACCAAAGCGCCAGTGATGAGGGGTAGCCATCAGTGGCGGTTCTTATGAACCGCCACTGATCCAAAACCCATCACGGGCGGTTCCCACACTTCAGCATCACGGGCGGTTCTAAACATGAACCGCCCGGTGTTCACTTGAACAACAGTGGCGGTTAGATATATGAACCGCCCAGTGTTGCCCTTGATCAACACCGGCAGTTTGGCTTCAACCGCCCAGTGTTGGTGAAGTGAACACTGGCGGTTTTAACCGCGCGAACCAACGCCAGTGATCAATAATTAAATTAAGGTGGCCGTGATAGTTTATATTTTTTCTTTTGTTTTTTTATTTGCCACGATGTTGTCGATACTGTAAACTAAATGCATCAAGATTACGATTACATCGAAAATGTACTAATTAAAATATTACATAGAAACTACTTAGAGTATTGCAATACATCGAGAATCCTATTACAACAAATATCACAAATGTTGAATTTGAAGTGTAGGACTTAAAGACAACAATATTAAACTAGCTTTTCTTGTTGGTCTTTCGGATAGTTATGCTTGTACTTCTTGGCCTTTGCGATTGAGAAGCTTTCTTGTTTGTTAACTACCTCGTAGTAGATGAATTTTGCTAGCTCCCCACTCAGACCACGGATCTCGAAGTCCAACAACTTATTGTGGCCTAACTTCTTGCGCTGTAAGCAACATGTTAGTTTACATCATTTGAAGACGAATTAGTGGATTCTTTTCAGAGCGCGAAGCATACATACCGTCACATCTCCAACGGAAGTGTTCCCACCCATCAACTTGTACATTGCCCACATTACGTAGAACCCGGAGTAATTGTTCCCCTGCGGCTGATCTAGTCACTACATTTTTGCTAGGATACTGCCATGCACTTGGCTGGGTCTATTCAGTGACAAATGCAAAGCTAGTCTTATTATAATTTCCTCTACTAGCAAAGGTACATAATTTAGAAAAGCTTCTTCTACTAATACTGATGCTTTTCCTAAAAAAACTAATACTGATGCTAAATGAAGTGTACAGCCTAATTATTGCCTCATGGGGTATGCTGGGGCAATATGAAAATTGGATAATCTCTACAGATCACTGAGGTAAGGTGGTTTTCTATGGAAATCTGTACTGATCACTAAAAAAAAAAAAAATGAGTCACCATTTATTCATAGTGTTCAAGCCTGGTAACAGACTACCAAAGTTGGAGCTCTGAATTTTATTTTCAACACTGAAATAGGTTCATTCATCAGTCACCTCAACTTAACAATAGAAGATAATTGTGATGTATGACCTGCCAGTAAAAAGTTTATTCGATAAACTCTTGCAGCCTCCAAAATCTAAAACTATGGTGTTAACTGCTATGATCACTCAGAGGATCACAGATATATATATATATATATATATATATATATATATATATATATATATATATATATATATATATGCAAAGATGAGAGATTCATAGATCAACTATCTCCAATACAGGATACCGAGAACACACCTTGCTTGGTAACGGAGATGGGGGAGCTCGCCGCCTCGGCTTGGGTTGTGTGCCGCTTGGATGAGTTGCTGCTAAAAAGAATATAAATCATACTTAATCAAAACCAAAATTGGCAAATAACTAACTTGGATGGTAACACATGACATGATATGAAGAAAAGCAAACACAATATTAGCATAACCCTGCAAAACCCATGGAACTTGTTAACTTGGATGGCCTTTTTGTAGGTACTCCAGTGATATTATCCCACAGGTTTTAGTCATACCATAACCCTGCAAGAGGAGCACCCCTCAATTTATAGTTAGCATCATTGTCATCATGACTCTTGAATCTTGATACAAAAGAATGGCAGCAAAACAACAAGTATTTTTTTTTATTCCACACAAAGAATGGCAGCAAAATAAGATGACTTCCTGATCAAACCATACAATTCATAGACTGTCCTTTGAACTTAGGCATTGAACTCTTGTACACATAGGCTTGCCTTTTCAGCATGGCAGTGAGGCAAACACAAACTATGTAAACATTTAGATGGGCTTGCGCTAGCGAGAATACACTCTACACCCGTACCCTGTGCATACCACAAAAATAGCTAATTCATGATTTTGTCATGTATTTCTGCATTTGCTTCAAGGTTCATAAACTATTCTAAAGGAGTCTGCTTAAGGCAACCTATTAACAAAATTCATTCCACATCCTGCACGAAGACCAAACATGTTTTCCACACACAAGCATACACTGGGGTTTAGACCAAATCAGATCCGTTCTAAATACACATAGCCAAATAAATTAAATTAGGATACAAGTGCTCAGTTTTGCACAAAAGGAAGGAAAGAGAAGGGACAAGCATACCTGGTGTTGTGGTGCTCGTTGCTGCAGATCCAGACGCCCAGCAAGTGTGAGGCAGAGTGCGCACACAAGGCACACATCTGACTGGGGAACGGTGAAGCTCCCTGGCGAGCACGAGCACCAGCTGCACGAGCTGAACAACTGTGAGGCAGATCCGGACCCATCGGCGAGCACGAGCTGCACGGCCTGCTCGGCGAGCGCGTGGAGGCCCTTGGCCCCGGCCACGGCAGTGAAGCTCCCTGGCGCGCGCAGCAGTGCCGGGCGTCGAGGTGGGGGAGGCCGGGGCGTCGAGGTGGGGGAGGACGGCGTCGCGGGCGCAGCAAGTGCCGACGGTAGGGGAGGAGGACGCCGGGCGCCTCCCGGCGCCGAGGTGGAAGCGACGGCGGCAGGGAGAACGGCGGGCGTGGTGTGGCAGCGGTAGAGGGTTTGCCCGTCCGTGACCCCCCACCTTTATATGGAGGCCATCTGTTACCAGCACCCCTTCTACCGTGTCTACGGGTGAAGCTGGAGATGGGCCGAGGCCCGGCAAACGCGTGAAGAGGCCCAACGTCCGCCTGGCTGGCGATGAATGGATTTAGAGTGCCTGCGTGCGCGAGAAAGGGGCGGTTGCCCGTGTACTCAATATATACAGAGTGAGAGACATGGGAGGGATTCATTCGGAAAGTTGTAACCCAAAACTCTGAACTCGCTAATCATTCCTCGTTCCTCGTCCATTCCTTCGTCTCTGCTTTGCTTTTCGTCTGAACTTCTACCCCAATTTCTCTATCCTCTACCCACTGCTAACAAATTGGTATCAGAGACAACGATTCTGGGTTGATTCAGCTTGTTCTACACAAATTCCATCGATCGATTCGAGCACTGGAACCGGTTGGCTTGATCCGAATCCTCCAGCCTCGCTGCAGGATTTTGGAACGCTGTAATTCCCTTCCCGCTTGATACGATTTGTGGGTGTTGAGCGATCTGGATCTTCCCCCTCCTCTTCCACACGATTACTTCACCCGCCGCCAACATCGTCTCGGCGTCATGAGTCCAGAAACAAAGATCATCATCGATGAGATGAACAAGCGCTTCGCCGAGCAGGATCTCAAGTGGGATTCGCGCTTCGCGGAGCAGGAGACGCGTCTCGCGCGCCAGATCCGCGAGGCAGAGACGGCGCAGGAGACCCGCTTCTCGGCGTTGGAGCGCGCCCACGGCCTCCCTCGACGAATGGCGCCCGGCATTGAAGGCGCGGTCGGCGACATCAAGCTTGAAGTCTCGAAGATCTCGCGTCACCGGGAGCGGGCGATTCTGCAGGCAGCCCGGCGTCCTCGCCGGGATCCTCGCCCCCGCGCCGCCGCCAACGGCGAGCAGCCGCAGCCCGGCATCGTCATCACATCGGCCGACGGGCACCGCGGGATCCTCCCCATGCGCCGCCCGCCCGCGCGAGCAGCCCGCAGGCCGGCATCGCAATCACTTCGCCCGACGGGCACCGCGTCGAAACCAATTACCGGGAGACTGAATTTGGGGTAGTATCTACCCTGATTCATTCCCCGGTCAAGGGTATGAAGCTTCCCCCTCCTCCACCCCAAACTTCCTCTGTTCCTATTTTTCAGCCGCCCATGGATCATGGAGTTCGTAGTGGTACTACAGGGGTCGGTCACAATGGGTTCCAGAGTCCCAAGTTACCCAAATTTGATTTCCCAAAATTTGATGGTTCCCAACCTAAATACTGGCTTAGTCAATGTAAGGATTACTTTGAGTTGTATGGCACTGAGAAATCCATGTGGGTCAGGGTAGCTAAGATGAACTTCACTGGTGACGCTGCTCGTTGGTGTCCATCAGTAGAATCCCAGTTACAGAGTTGTTCCTGGTCCGAGTTCTCTAGCATGGTCTTAGTTCGTTTCGGTCAGGATCAACATGAGTTGTTGCTACGCCAGTTGTTCCAAATATGCCAAACTGGTACTGTGCAAGAATACATTGCTCAGTTTACACCCCTCGTAGATCAACTCACCGCATACAAGGCCTCCACTGATCCACTCTTCTATACCATGAGATTCGTAGATGGTCTTAAGGATTATGTTCGTGCTGCTGTTTCTTTGCACCGTCCCCAAACATTGGATACTGCTTGCATGCTTGCTAAATTGCAGGAAGAGGTGGCGGATCCTGCCAGGAAGCGGGATCACCGACGCTGGGAGCCTAATGCTGCAGCCAGGCCCTTCACACGGCCAGCGCTGCCCTTGCCGCCGCCCCCAACTCGGCTGGCACTACCAGCCCCTCAAGCTGCACCTGCAGCAGAGGGTACTTCTGGACCATCTACAGCTGATCGATGGGCTGCTCTGCGTACATCTCGGCGTTCTTTGGGTTTATGTGTACGTTGCGGCAACAAGTGGTCTCGTGGACATCAATGCCCTCAGGAAGTGCAGTTACATGCTGTTCAAGAACTTCTGGATGTCTTACAGTTTGATGGTGAGCAGGAGGGTGACACAGCCATGTCTGAATCTGTCCCTGAGCAGTTATTTCTTTCAGTATCTGTGGCAGCAGTCTCTGGGCTCACAACTCCCCGTACCATGTGCTTTTGGGGTGAATTGGGGAATCAGCAAATCCGTATTCTCCTGGATTCTGGCAGTACACATACGTTCATTAGCACAGCTGTTGCTGCTCAGTGCTCTAACATTCAACAGCTGGCTGCTCCTATGAAGGTCCAAGTGGCTAATGGACAGATATTATCTTGCACTTCTCAGATACCCAATGCTGTTTGGTCAATACAAAACTGCCAGTTTACATCTGACCTGAAAGTGCTTCCACTCTCATCTTATGATATGATTCTAGGCCTGGATTGGCTGGAAAAGTTCAGTCCTATGCAGATCCACTGGGCTCAAAAGTGGATTCAGCTCAAACATCAGGAGCAACCTGTTCAGTTGGTGGGTATTTTGCCTCATATTCCAGTAGGTGCAGTGTTACATGTTGCTGCTATTGAGCATTCTGGGGACAGTGATTACTCTCAGTGGCCTCCTGAAATCCAGACATTGCTTCATCAGTATGCTGCTCTATTTCAGTCTCCTAGCAGTCTGCCCCCATCTCGCAACTGTGATCACTCCATCCCACTTCTACCTGGTGCTGCTCCGGTATACTGTCGACCATACAGGTTCTCCCCTACTATCAAAGATGAAGTAGAACGTCAAATTCATGAGATGCTTCAGGCTGGTATAATCCAGAAGAGCACCAGTCCCTTCTCTTCCCCAGTTTTGCTTGTGAAAAAGAAAGACCACACATGGCGGTTCTGCGTCGACTATCGTCAGCTGAATGCTATAACCTTGAAAGGGAAATACCCAGTTCCTATCATTGATGAACTGCTTGACGAGCTGGGAGGAGCCACTTGGTTCTCCAAACTGGATCTGCGCTCAGGGTTTCATCAAATCCTCCTTAAGCCAGGGGAAGAGTTCAAAACAGCATTCCAAACTCATTTTGGCCATTTTGAGTTTCGGGTCATGCCATTCGGGCTAACTGGAGCACCAGGAACCTTCCAAGATGCCATGAACTCGACTCTTGCACCATTCCTGAGGAAGTTCGTACTGGTATTCTTTGACGATATCCTGATTTATAGCACCTCATATGAGCAGCATCTTGATCACTTACAGCAGGTCTTCCAGCAACTCCTCACACATGATTGGAAAATAAAGCTCTCTAAATGTGAGTTTGCTCAGCCCAGTTTGGCTTATCTGGGTCATATTATCTCAGGCGCCGGAGTGGCAACCGACCCACAGAAAGTATCTGCAGTCCGGGATTGGCCGTCTCCCACATCCACCAAAGAATTGCGTGGCTTCCTCGGATTAAAGGTGGTATTATCGCAAGTTTGTAAGGCATTTTGGTATATTGGCCAAACCCCTAACGGAGTTGCTCAAGAAGAACTCACTTGTTCATTTGGACCGAGGTTCACGAGCAATCATTCCTGGCTCTCAAGAATGCACTCAGTTCAGCACCTGTGCTTGCATTGCCTGATTTCTCCAAGACATTCTCGATTGAGACTGACGCAAGCGGGGTTGGTATAGGGGCTGTGCTGTCTCAGGAAGGTCACCCGCTGGCCTATTTAAGTAAAGCATTAGGCCCTCGCAGCCGTGGCCTCAGTGCTTACGAGAAGGAATACATGGCAGTCATTATGGCAGTCCAACATTGGCGTTCATACTTGCAACTTGCTGAGTTCCATATCTATACAGATCAGAAGAGTTTGGTGCAGTTGACAGACCAACGTCTCCACACTCCTTGGCAACAAAAGCTGTTTTCTAAGCTTGCTGGTCTTCACTTTCGCATCATCTACAAACCAGGGGTGTCTAACAGTGCGGCGGATGCTCTGTCCAGGAAAACAGCCCATGATTCTACCTGTGCAGCTATCTCTACTGTCACTCCGCAATGGATCCAGGACGTCACCTCAGGATATGCTAATGACCAAGCCACCCAGGACATGATTACCAAACTGTCGATTGATCCTCAAGCTGTCCTAGGCTTCTCCTTGCGTGAAGGCATTGTTCGCCATGGCTCTCAAATCTGGATTGGTGACAACCCAGGCCTCCAGCAGCGAATTCTCCATGCAGTTCATACCACTGCGATTGGCGGGCATTCAGGCTTCCCAGCAACTTATGTCCGTTTGAAACAGCTGTTTTATTGGAAGGGCATGAAGTCAGCAGTTCGTTCCTTTGTCAGCTCCTGTCTCACTTGCCAACAAGCTAAGCCAGACCGATCACGCCTTCCAGGCCTGCTGCAGCCACTCCCAGTACCAGCATCAGCATGGCAAATGATTTCCCTTGACTTCGTCGAAGGACTACCACGGTCAGGGAATTACAATTGTATCCTGGTAACAGTCGATTCTTTCACCAAATACGGCCACTTCATACCCCTCTCCCACCCCTTCACTGCTGTTGGAGTTGCTAAAGCTTTCATGCAGCATGTGTACCGACTCCATGGGCTGCCCTCAGTCATTGTTTCAGACAGGGATCGAGTCTTCACCAGCCAATTTTGGAAGGAACTCTTTCGCCTCGCGGATGTTTCGCTTCAGATGAGCTCTAGCTACCATCCGCAGTCCGATGGCCAAACTGAACGGTTGAATCAAACTATGGAAACATTCCTTCGCTGCTTCGTCAACGCTTGCCCCAACAAGTGGTCTTCTTGGCTCGCTCTTGCCGAGTTCTGGTACAATACCACTATCCATTCTGCAACCGGTTTCTCTCCGTTTGAAGCTTTATATGGTCATCCCCCGCGCCACTTCGGTGTATCTGTTATGGACTCTGTTGCTGTTCCAGAATTAGCTACCTGGTTGCAGGATCGCCGGGCTGTCACTGATCTGATCCGTCAACACCTAGCAAGAGCTAAAGAGCGCATGAAGCGACAGTCTGACAAGAACCGTTCAGAACGTCAGTTCAATGTGGGCGACATGGTCTTTGTCAAGATTCAGCCCTACGTACAGACAACTCTTGCTCCCCGTGCCAATCAGAAGTTGTCCTTCAAATTTTATGGGCCATTTCCTGTCATAGCTCGGATTGGTTCAGTGGCCTACAAGTTACAGCTTCCTCCTGCTACCGCTATTCATCCGGTGTTCCATGTATCGCAACTCAAAGCAGCTGTCCTTCCAGGCACTCAGGTACTCCCCACTTTACCTTCAGACATTGAATTGCCTCATGTTCCTCAGAAGGTTCTGCAGACTCGTACTACTTCTACTGCCTCTGGACCCGTTGAGCAAGCATTGATCCAATGGTCCGGTTGGCCAAGTGAGATGGCTACCTGGGAGAATCTAGCTCATCTTCGCCACTCGTTTCCTCGTGCTCCTGCTTGGGGTCAAGCAGGTCCTCAAGAGCCGGGGAATGTTACCAGTACCCCTTCTACTGTGTCTATGGGTGAAGCTGGAGATGGGCCGAGGCCCGGCAAACGCGTGAAGAGGCCCAACGTCCGCCTGGCTGGCGATGAATGGATTTAGAGTGCCTGCGTGCACGAGAAAGGGGCGGTTGCCCGTGTACTCAATATATACAGAGTGAGAGACATGGGAGGGATTCATTCGGAAAGTTGTAACCCAAAACTCTGAACTCGCTAATCATTCCTCGTTCCTCGTCCATTCCTTCGTCTCTGCTTTGCTTTTCGTCTGAACTTCTACCCCAATTTCTCTATCCTCTACCCACTGCTAACACCATCACTGGCGGTTGGAAAGAACCAACCGCCACTGATGAGGATGAATCAGTGGCGGGTGGAGTTGGAACCGCCAGTGATGCCTGATGTCCATAAATAAATTTGCATGTAGTAAACTAATGAGAGTTCTACTTAGTCCAGTTGGTGAAGTCACTTCTCTCCCGTTCTAGAGGTCGTGGGTTCAATTCCTACACCCTGCCCTTTAGGGCCAATTTTTTTTAAGCTAGCACAGGTTACAAATTTAAAATAAAAAAATGAAAGAAAATTTCTCCAAGGGGGCGGGGAGTGATTCGAACTCAGAGCCAATTTTTTTTTTTTTTGATATGCTAGCTCAGGTAAAAATTTGCCCCCAGGGGGCGTGAGAGTAATTTAAACTCAAGACCTACTGATTTAGAGGGAAGGGACTTAACCAATTGAGCTATGAAGGGATATCAATAGATATCAAATATTTAATTTTTTAAGGGAAAAAAGCAACACTGGCGGTTGGTAATCCAAACCGCCAGTGATGTTCTACCCAGTGTTCATTATGAACACCTCATTTTTTGTTTTTTCAGTGGATTAAAGCTGTGGCTCAAATTTGTAGCAGGTTTTTCTCCCTCATACTAACACCAAATCTGGTGATTTTTTTTCCTACATTTGTATAAAATAATGATCTATTATGTGGTTCATTTGATATTAGCATTTGACTTCAGTTCGAAATATTTAAATTTCAATTTCAAATAATGGCATGTTTAGATGACATTTTTAAGTAATATTTGACCCCAAATGAAAATGTCATAGAAACATTATTTGTAGGTCCCATTAAAATGAGCAACTTTTATTCTTACAAGTTTTTCGTTTGACCTAATTTTGAGGACAAAGTGTTTGATTTTGAAATTAATCTTGCTTGGACTAAAATTTGAGGCATCAGTTGCCCTCAAATTTGAAAGTGGTGAACATCAAAGTTGCATAACTCATCAATATGTACAACTTTTATTTTGGTCATAACCTCATTTAAGCAATTTTAAATACATGTTGTTCACAAATTCCACAATCAAACACAAAGTATATGGACTATGTGTGAGATTGTGGATTTTGTGAATAACATGTATTTAAAATTACTCAAATGATGTTATGACTAAAACAAAAGTTGTAGATAATGATGATTTATGCAACTTTGATGTTCATCACTTTCAAATTTGAGGGTAGCTAATGCCCCAAATTTTAGTCCAAGCAAGTTTAATTTCTAAATCAAACATTTTGTCCCTCAAAATCAGGTCAAATGGAAAACTTGTAAGAATAAAAGTTGCTCATTTTAATGGGACCTACAAATAATGTTTCTATGACATTTTTGGGGTCAAATATTACTTAAAAATGTCATCTAAACATGCCATTATTTGAAATTAAAATTTAAATATTTCAAACTGAAGTCAAATGCTAATATCAAATGAACCACATAATAGATCATTATTTTATACAAATGTAGGAAAAAAAATCACCAGATTTGGAGTTAGTATGATGGGAGAAAAAACCTGTTCCAATTTTTGAGCAACAACTTTAATCCACCGAAAAAAAAAAAAAAATGAGGTGTTCATGATGAACAACTGGGTGGAACATCATTGGCGGTTTTTATCCCTTAAAAACTATAATATTTGATATCTACCAATATCCGTTCATAGCTCAATTGGTTAACTATCTTCCCTCTATACCCAAGTAGGCCCTAAGTTTGAATCACTCTCCTCCCACCCCAATTTTTTTCATTTCATTTTAATTTTGAACCCTTCCCTCTATACCAGTAGGTCCTGAGTTAACAAACCGCCAGTGATATAGAACAATCAGTGGCGGTTTGGTTTTAAAACCGCCATCGAAGCCTCGCCATCCTTTGGCGGTTTGGTTTTAAAACCGCCACTGGAGCTTCACTGGCGGTTTTAAACTACAACCGCCATCGAAACCTGTCATCACTTGGCGGTTCATGGCCTCCTGGTCAACCCGACCAATCATTGAAACTTTGAACCGCCAAGTAAAGATCATTAGTAGCGGTTTGTTGATGACCACCACCGATAAGCCGCCATCGAAGACCAAATCTGGCGTAGTGGCCAAGATAAAATAATTAGGCACTATTGGGTGCCGTTCCTAATAAACCGCTCCACAAGTAGCCCCATGAGTCTGCCTACCAAACACGATCAAGGGCCTCCACTCCACTCTGCTAGTGGTTCACACTCTCTAGAGCTAGAGGCATCTGTGGGAGCCAAAAAATGGTTTTGGACGCTAGGTTGTCTAGGGGCAAAGCCCTCCCTAAAATTCCGCTCCTTGGCGTGAGCGAGGCATGGAGCAAATGGAGGCACTAGGACATGCAAGGCGTGGCCTCAGGCAGGACAAAGTTAGTTGCCGGGGCACACGTAATATGGCGGATCGAAGGCTGGCGATGCGAACGGATAGGAAAGAGGAAAGGAGGAAAGGAGAAATAGGAGAAAGGGAAAAATAAGAGAGTTGCTAAAATTCATGTGCCTCTTTTCCACAGAACCAAGAGACATGTTGCACACGCACTCACGCTTGGGTTCATCTCAAAATTCCATTGAAGCCTTGATCTCCTCTGCGACAATTACTCATCACAAACTTAACATACAAGGGCACATATCAACCTTGTGTTCGCATTATATTAGTCTCTGCCAGTCCATTGATCTAAAGGGTTGGTTATCAAATTGTCATAATATCCCATTTCCTAAAAATGGTTTCCGATGACTTTACAGTTTATACCATTCCATCAATCAAAAAGGCGAAAAGGAGAAAAGGTATCACTTGATGCTATACCATGGTCCTGGATACATTAATTTGACCACAAAATCAATATGGAATGATTGAAAAAGATGTTACTTGATATAAAAATTGTTACAAACTCCATTTATATTTATACAGTTGTAAGAAGTCAAAGATCTATTGGGCTACAACTCCATTTGTACTTATACAATTGTCCAATAGACATATAGTATATATACATCTCTCATCAATAGACATATAATATACACACACACACACACACACACACACACACACACACACACACACACACACACACACACACACCTCCCCCTAATGCATTTGAATCAGTCTAAAACATTAGGCACATTTTATTAATCAAAACTCAATGGTACTAGATGGTCCATGACACATTGAATCCATCCATATGTATCATATAAAGCAGTTGTAAAAGTGATTGGTTTTCCTGTTTTCTTTTGAGGCAAAGCCAGCCACCCAGCACATGGGTCGGACCTCTCATGCAATAATGATGATTTTATTAAGCAGCACCCACAACATTGATAATATATATTTCACTAAGAGAGACAGATTACCTTCCTCCAGAAAGATCAGTAATGGTAGTCGCAACTAAGGGGGTCATCTCAAGTACTTGGTCAACATTTGTAATAGCAAGATAATCCGGTGAAAACTCTGGTAGAGGCAGATCACCATCAAGGTACTGCATGACAAGGCGCATGACCGGCCTTGCTGCCGGCAGTGGGTGTGAGCACAGCAAACCAAGCTTGAGCACCAACTCTGGCTCGCCAGCGGCGTAGTCTTCCAACCTCGGGTCCATGGCATAGACGATGCCACCGGACACCCATACCTGGCGCACCCAGTCAGTGAGCACCAGCGGCTCACCGCGTGCATTGGCACCTAATGGCCGCCTCCCACAGACACCCTCCAAGATGAAGGCACCGAACGCGAACACGTCTGTCGCTCTAGTGGCCTTGCCAAGCCTCAACAGCTCTGGGGCAAGGTACCCCCTTGTGCCAGCGACATGCGTCGTGTGTGCGTCGGCACCATGGTCATGTAGCCTTGCGAGGCCGAAGTCACCTAGTCTTCCATTCATCTCCGCGTCGAGTAGCACGTTGCTGGCCTTGACGTCGCGGTGCACAATCACCTGCTCCCACTCTTCATGGACGGAGGTAGAGCAGCCCCGATGCGACACCTTTGATGATGTGAAACCTCTGCGACCAGATGAGAGTGTCTCTGCTCTCAAGATGTAGACACCTGTCGAGGCTACCATTGGGCATGTGCTCATAGACCAAGAGAAGCTCCTCTTTGTGGCGACAGTAGCCAATGAGGCGCACAAGGTTCCGGTGGCGTAGGCGACCAAGGATGACGATCTCGGCCATGAATTGCTCCAGCCCATGCTTGGACTCCGCAGATATCCGCTTGACTGCGATGAGTGTGCGGGATGCCGCTAATACCCCTTCATAGACACACCCAAAGGCTCCTTGCCCCAGTAGCTTGCTTCTGCTGAACCCGTTCGTAGCTTTACGAAGGTCTTTGTGCGAAAACCGGCGGGGTCCTAGCTCAGCCTCCCAGCCTTCTTCCTGCACCTCGGCTATGTTCTTGCGATGAAATTGGAGCACGAGGCAAGCAGCTGTTGCACCTACCAGCACCTACCAGCACGGAGAGCTCGCGGAGGGGTGGAGGGAGGGTACAACAAAGGCTGGAGTGGGGGTGTGGTGCGGTGGCGGAGGCCAATGGCCGACGCCACGTCGCGGGGTGGATGAGGCATTAAGAGATGGCTGTCGAGTATGATAAGATCCCCACGATCCAATCTATAAATGGAACTTTAATTCCTTTAATCTATTTTCTCTGTACCTATTCTATAGCTGTAACTGTTGTTCATCTACTATCTCTAACATTAGATGGTGCTGTAGCTGGTGAAATTGGTGTGCGTATTGAAGATACGAATTTATTAGTAACACAGCAAATGACTGTGGCAGAACCTTCTAAATTACATGGCCCACAAGCACCTGACATTGTCCTTAAAACCTCATCGGCCATGCTTGAGCACCACATAACCTAAAAGGTCCCGTCGGGTGAACCCCCGATAAACCACGTTTCCTCGGGATCGATACTTACAGAGACATCACAAAGTATTACAACACTTTTCATACAAAATACCGAGTAGCGGAAGACTTCCATTAACTTAATTTCCAAACTTTTTTATCACACTTATACACCCGAGTAGCATTATTACAACACAGCGGAAGTATCATTATATAACTTTATTACAAACACACAACGAAAGTGCCGCGCCCCACGGGCCACACAATCTATTCCTCGTCGGTCACTTCATCAACGGCCGTCATGCGGCAAGGGCCGTAAACACACTTGCTCACGCGGTTCACTGCGCGAGGGGTTAAACAAACCACGAGTACAAAAAGTACTCCGCAAGACTTACCCGACCAAAAATTGGGGAGAAGACTTAGGAATACTGGCTAGTAGGAATCAAGGTAAGGCTTTAGCAAGATCAAATGACACCTTTACAAAAAGAGACTAAGCCAATCCTTCTTTGTACTACATCAATCACTTGTCAACCATGTATCGGATTCAAAACTTTCCATCACCAACTTTCATGATTACTACGATGCGGGACTCGGATCACGGCTCCCATATCGTGGAGCACACGGCGATTCGAATCGCTTTATATACCCAGTGGGGCTTCATTCGAATCGCTTTATATACCCAGTGGGGCTTCCTAGCCACACGATGTATGCAGGACCGAACATCTCACATACATCAACTCACACTTGCATTTCTCGGACGAGCGGGTCCTAGCCACGAGTACAGTACACCACCTTCCCCTACGCCGTCGGTCTGGCCGTCGACGGGTATACCCGTAGTATGGGTACACGCTACTTCCCGTGTCGGTTGTCGTTCTCGCATGGATCATACAAGGGAGCTTACCGCCATTAGCATGCGACTAGTACTATCCAATAACCTCATGATCCCAGGGCCAAACAACGGACGGTCCTTACCAGGACACAAGTGGACGACACTACATTAGGGCAATAGCCCCTCATGATGTAAGTCACTCCACCGACGTCTCGAGTTACTCATCATCATGTTCTTGTTGTATACCATTGACCCCGTCGGAACAAGGATAAACAACAAGCAACATCGGGTTTTAAATAAATTCCCTTCGGGAGTATAGTTCTCATACTTTTTGAAAAGCGGTTTATCAAAACCTACACTAGTAGCAAGGCTAAGCGCAACTAAGCATTTCGAAATCAAAATAGGTGTGCAGGGGTAATGTAACAAGGTACGGTAAATGCATCAAAGTAGGATAGCACACAACTCCTACACCTAATGCATTATATCATCACATGAAATCATAAAAATTTTGAAATACAAGGACGGGTTTGAATGCATCGGGGCTTGCCTTGGGGCTTGACAAAGTTAGGAGCGATGATGACTTTGTTGAGATCAGGACCAACCTCCTCACCCGATAACCTTCCTCCGAGACGGGAGTCGGATCAACTACACGATTGAGATGCATGATTACAGTGCAGTAATAAAAGAGCATGCGATAATGATGCAACGATTGTTAACCTATCTTGAGTACCACTTTCCTTCACGGTATAGTTGCACTAAGAAGGTATAACTAGCGTCGACGACGACGGACTAGCGATACGCAATCAACATGAAATGCCGAAGGTCATTAGGATTAATGTCCTAGGGTCATCACTCAATCCCAAAATCAGACAACCCTAATAGTGATTAGAGGTGATTACTAATTTATTGACCATTTTTACAGTCGTTGAAAGCCACTAATTAACTTGCTAATTGAAGATTAATTAAACCCTAATTAACTAAAAGATTAATTAATTAAACACTAATTAAACAAGGGTATTAATTAAGTGTAATACAAAACTTAATCAAAACTTAACCAAACTTCATAATTAAGATCATCATCACCTAATTAGCACACAAAACAGATTTCATGATTTTTGGACTTATATTTTAATTACTAAAAATCATGGAAGTTGCTTTTCTTAATTTAAAGAGCCAATTATTGCATAAATAAAAGTTACTCCAAAAATCAGAGTTAGCATTTTTCTGGTGTAAAGTATAACACAGGGAGCACATATATATTTTTTTCCACAATTTTAATTGCCCAAAATAATTTATTGCAAAAAGGTGAAAATCAGCCCTGGAAATAAATAAAGAAAAAGAAAAACATTTCCGTCTCCTTCGCGGGCCTTTGTGCGGCCCAGCGGCCCGCTTGGTCCGGCTCGACGGCAAGCGGCAGCGCCCGCTCCCTCTCTCTCCCTCTCTGACCGGGTGGGGGCCTGTTAGCCCTTCCTTCTTCCTCCCTCTCCTCTCCGTTTAAACAGCCGGGCGGGCACTGCCGTCGTTCTCCGCAACGGCGAGGGTTCGAGCGATGCCACCGACACCCCCGGATTCCTCACGTTGCGGCGAACCCGACAAAGCACCAACACGACCCCTATCTATGGCCAAGGCTGGGCGGGCGATGAATGCCGGCGGCTCGGCGGCGACACGGCTCGGCAGCGCGATGGCGTTCTAGGTATGAGCTTCGGTAGAGACCAAGGCAGAGGTGGGGATAGGTTTAGAGACTCACCCCCGACTTCGGTGCTTGCGGTGGTAGGGGCCGAGGCGGAGCAGAGAGAGACCCACGGCAACGGTGAGCTTGGCGGCGCTCGGCCCGGCGTGGGGAAAGAACACGGCGGCTAGGGGCGTGCGGCGATTTCGGGGCGAGGAACGGCGCAATCGGTGCGCAAGGAGCTAGCGGGAACAGTGGCAAGAGGAATTGGATGATGATGGTGCGTGGCGCACGAATTTAGACAGAGACCGACGATGGCCGGCGGTGAGCGTGGTGGAGAAAGGAGAGCCGTCGTCGATCATCACTAGCTTTTATAGGAAGGGGCGTGCGGTGAGGTGACGAGAAGCTTCACGGTGGTGACTAGGTGTGCGGCGTCGCGTGGAACCCGGGAATGGCCGAGAGAAGCCACGGCGGCGGCGGTATGGGCGTCGGGCGAGGTGGCACAACCCCCCTCGTGTGGTATGCTTGTAGCACGGTGCCGGTTCATCCTCTCCTCTTTTCCAATTACTCCCAAAATTTGAATAAAAGGTGAAAAATTCCCAAAATATAGATTGCACAAAAATTCATGCTCTACAGCTTTCATTTAACAAGTTTTGTCAGATTCCAAATAAATTTTGAATTGCAGTTTGAAATTTGAAAAGGGATCAAATCCTAACTTAGAGGGATTTCAAAATTACTTTTAATTTTTGAATAAAAGATGAAAATATCCAAAAATAAAAGTTGTTCTATTTTTTCAAGGTCTACAACTTTCATATAGAAAGTTTTTTCTGAAATTGAATAATTTTTGAATTGCAGTTTAAAACTCAAAAGGGGACACTTTCCCATTTAGAGAACTTTTGAAATTATTTAAAATTTTATTCAAAAAATTGAAAAACTTTATATACCAAAGTTGTAGAGCTCAAAGAGATGCACAAACTGTATTTTTGGAGTTTTCCCAAATTTTGAATATTTTGATATGAAATTGCAAAGGGGGCAAAAACACTTGAAATTTAGGGTTTTTGAAAAGGAATTTCAAATTGGACTTTTGGGCAATTAATTAATGAAGTTGTGGTACTTTTCAAACCCAACCAATAGTACACTTTCAAAGTACAAACTTCATACTTTGAAATAGTGCCATTGGTTAGCAACTTTTATTTATAAAATTAATTATGGTTAGCTCATCAAAATTGAAATTGATATCAAATTTCCAACACTTAGCCAATTTAGCTTTAGTGTTGGGATTTGAATTCCAATCAATTTTGAATCTTTTTTTACATTGTTTGACTTGTAAAACTTGGTTAGGGTGTGTAAGCTAAGGTTAGCCAAGCACTTGCAAACATCAAGGTTGCTTTTAGTTGATTACTTTTATAAACAAGATTAAACTTGCAAGTGAAATTTAAATGATGTACACATACACATGTGATATAAGGAAACTCAAACAAACCCTAACATTAAATAAACTTGTTTTAGTTACTCTCATTAGGGTTTTCTAATGATAAATGCTTATGCAATGATGATGATGACATGGTAGGTTTAGGCTAACGTAACACCGGGGTGTTACAATGACCATATCATTAAAAATTTTTTTGACCATAATGTTTCATGAACATTTTGTACGTCCATCCACATATATAAAAGCGCTCGCTACACGTTCAAACTTTTAACATTTTTTTCATTCATCTCATGTGTACAGTGTACTTCAATTTTCTAGCGAGACGAGCGAGTGAGAGTGCCCAAGTGAGCATCCAAAAGAAAATCGACCTCAGGCCCAGCCCAGCCCAACCCGACCAGGCCCAGACGAAATCAGCGCACCGTTCCCAACCAACATTTCGAAGCACGAAGCAGAAAAGCCTTTTTAAAATTTGGTTGGGTCGGTCCACTAGCGGATGCCGTGGCGCTCCTCCTTCCCTCGTACGCTCCTCCTCTTCTCTTCTCCGTTCACACGCTCGCCTCCGGCCAACTTTTTACTACTGTTGTAGCAGCAGTAGATGGATAAATACTACTCCAACTGTACTTTGTCTCCAGTCCCCATTCATCTCATCCCCACCACCCTCCACTTGAAATTGAAACTCAAATCAAATCAACCCAAATCGAGCGAAATCGATCAAAGCAGTTAGTTCCCCGACCTCCCATCCCCAACGAGCGAATTCCGGTGCGAATTGGAGCCCTCCTCCTCCCCCACGCATCTAGGGTTTCGCCCATGGACCCCGGCGCCAGCTCCGGCGCCGGCACCAGCGGGGCGGGGGGCGGGGGCGTGGGCCGGGCGGGCTTTGAGCGGGCGTGCCGGCTGCCCAACACCGTCCACTCCGAGGTCCTGCCGTCGCTGCCGCTCCCCACGCTCCCGCGCGACCTCGGCTTCGACGCGCTCCGCGACGACGAGCCCCTCGCCGTGCCCGACCGACCCGACATGATCATGCAGGCCGCCAACATCGCACGCATCCTCGCCGAGACCGACGTCTCCCACCTGTGAGCGCCTCCCACTTCCCTTCCCTTCCTCGCCTCCTCATTCCCCTCCCCCTCGTTGCTAACTCCACCTTCCTTCCTGCTTTCCTTCCTTCCGCAGGGGCTTCACCCCGGAGGACAACGTCGACGTGGATCCCAGCCAGTGCTCCTGGCTCTGGAGGGAGGTGCTCAAGCACAACCCCGACGCCTTCAAGGTCAAGGCGCCCGGCCCGTCCTCGCAAGGTAAACGCTCTGCAAATTGAGCCCCCCTTGGGTTACTTACTCCCAGCCCCCAGCCAACCTTCTAGCTACTAGGTACTGACTGTGCTACTAGCTAGCTGCTTTCTGCTGCTCATTGTAGTCAACATTGTAGTCTGTCTAGGTCCCAGCTTCTGCTGCTGCTGTGTGTATGTATGTATGTATGTACTAGCCTTGTTAACGGTACTTTGCAATGGCCTCCCATGGACTGAACAACATTTCTTAAGTTGCTGTATCCTGCCACTGCCGCCGGTGCCGCTGCTTAGCACTGCCTCCCCGATGGTTTGATGTGTGTGTCTGGCTTGCTGCTGTTTGGAAGGTTTTCACTTGCTTATGGCGTTTCGACAAGCCCATTCTCATGCCATGCAGTCTGGTACCAAGAAATTGCTATTCCAATGCTCACCTGTCGAAATATGTCGTTGCGCTGTGTATCACTGTGTTTGCAGCAGGGGCGGGGAAGGCAGTTTTACGTATGTTCCTCATCTTTCAATGTCCTATAGTGCACGGAGATGACCTGTGCGCCACGTAGCTCATGGATTAAATGCCCCCCAAGTAGTTCGCTTTTGAACTTGTGCCAGTCCCTGCAGTTATTGTATGATTGCCGAGTGAGGTGATGCTTACAGGATGTTCTGGCTGCTGCTGTGCCTTTTGCGTTGCTGGCGTTTGTGTAGTAGCACTGAGGTGTTTCTAGTTCCACGGATTAGGATGGAGGACGTGACGATCGTTAAACATCATATACAGCAGGACAGTGAGCACTTGTGCAGCTCATGGTAAAACATACCTCGTCGGTGTTTCCTAGGCCATAAATGTGTGTCCATCATTAGTTCAGGAAATGACCTGGGTTTCCTGGATTTGACATGTTCGCTGGTGTCTTGGTTGGTTATTCTAATTCTAATATAGATATAGATAGTTCTAATATTGTAAATCAAGTTGCCAATTCCAGCTTAGTTTTAGTGTACGGTACTACAGTCACAACTCACAGCCACAGTGTACTCTTATGTCCTGGAGTTGTTCATGTTCAGAATGAGGTCGCCGTTTACATTTTATCAAACGGTACTAATCAAATGCCCAATGGTTCATTTTCTGTTATTAGGTGCATCAATAGGTAACTTTCAGTTCTTAAAGCTTATTTTTGTCCACTCCATGTTCATGTACCCTGTATATAGCATTAGTGATGTACCACTAGAAGGCCACACCTCGAAAAACCCGATTATCATTTATTTCTTACTGCTGTATACATGGGATTTTTTTTTTTGTTGAACTAAGGATATTTATTTAATGGTACTAAAAAATTTGCCCACCCCCCCGCCCCAACTTTGATCAAATGTTTTTTTTTTTGTTTTTGTCCGGTAGTCCCTTTACTCACAATCAGGGGTGGACCTGGACCTGGGTTGGCTGTGCCACTCAGACGGGTTTGCTGGACTACCCGAGTTTTTTTTTTGGTGGTTGGGTGGGTTTGTGTGTGTGTGTGTGTGTCGGGGAGGAGGGGGGTAGACTTGTGCCATAGCCCAATTGCTTCATTGCTCGCGTTTCTAACTATATTTGACTGTTCTGAAGCATTTAAAAGCTTTGAATGGTGGTTGATGCCAGCACCTTGCTCGATGGCTTGTGTGCAGTGTCATTAAGGCTAAGTTAGAATAAGGGGAAAGTAAATTTTGCCCTAATTATTATGTCGCAATGGCTTTCCAACAGCGAAGCTTGTTTTTTTTTTTTTTTTTTTTAAACAAACCTTACGCCTTGTCATCCAATTCCTGAACTTCTCTTACTTCAGTGGATCTTTTGATCTATTTTAGCATGCTTGTTTCTCAAATCTGGGATGCTTGAATGTTTATAATCCTTTCCTTGCCTAATTGGATGCTAGTTTTCTCTTTATGAGCTCCATGCTATGTATAACTATTTGATGGGGACTGGACTGTCTAAAGTTTCCCTTTTACCCCACAAGTACCTGTCCCGATTTTCGAAACATTGGGTAAGCTGTCAAAAATTTGTCCCTGTCCTGATTCCCGAAACATTGGTTCAGCTGTCGACAATTTGGCATGCCTTGCTAATGTATCATCTACGGATCATAATTGGGGCCAATTTAACCATTAGTGAAGTTAGAAGGACTAAATTGCTACTTTCCCGTAATCTAATACATCTTATTTTAAAATGATTTGTTCCTTCTATTACATCCACCAATGCAAACTGCACTATACCAACGATCATCTGGTATTGTTAATTTGCTTTATATACAAACCTGGCTGTACTGTATCATGTGCATGCTGTTTATAGGAACACATCAAGCTCTAATTGGTACAATAGGAAGTTTGGAACAGCTCTGTTGTAGCCTTGTGGTTTGTGGGTGCAACCATTATGGCATTATGTACACGCAATATTAAGTGCGTGTGATGTTCTCATTACTTGCTTTATATTGTTGCCTATATAGTTTTGTGGAAATAACAAGTTCATGACCTTCTTAATATTCAGATTTCCAATTTTGTAGGATGTATAATATGTTTCTAACTTAAATACTTAATTCAATTCCTTCTATCAGACTAGAAGGTTTTGAAATTTGGCAATTTGCTCATCTGGCATCTTGTATCTTGGCAATATAATGCAGGCTTGTTATTGCTGCTGTCTATCCTTATTTTTTATCATGCCAAGCTATCAAACCCAAAACCATTGTGGTAGTGTGCTTGCTGGTTGAGTCTGCTAGTTCTATGGTCTAATAAAATTATCGATGGGGTAATATTTTTTTATGTTTAAATAATACGGCAAAACAGTTTCTGTTTGATGATAGCGAAGCATTTCTATGGAACTGTAATTGCTTTTGATTTGTAGGACTTTTTTATCTTGCAATATGTAATTTTTTTATTACATTGGTCAAGAGTTTTTCAGGTCCATTTGGAGGCCCAGGATATCAAAATCAAGAACGTGAGAAGCACTTTGAGCATCTTACACCTAATACGAGCAAAAGCAAATTTAAATGAATCTGCATTTCCTCAGGATGAAATTGACTCACATAGAGAGCATTTTCGTGTAAGTTAGATACCACCAGTTTCTTATTGATGTCAGTTCCTTGTGCTAAGGGGCTTTCTGTTGTAGAATGAACTGACCCCGGATTCAGTTGCTTCAAAGAAGCCAAAACTAAGGAAGAAAGAAATTAACAATTCTGTTTCAAGTTCTGCCCCCAGCATTCCTAACAGTCAAGGTTTGTTTCTATTTGCCCATGTAGCTTCCCTTTTTTTTTTTTTTCCCAAATTCTACTGACTCTGGTTATAATTATGCCTTTTAGAAATTATCACTACCTTCTGTGAGGTGGTGGAGGATTTCTGTGGAAAAGCCGAAATTCCTGACGATGGAGATGGCGGTGACTGGTTGTCAATCCCACTTAATGATGTTAAGGTTCTTGTGAATGAAATTACATCTATTCGATCCAAAAGGATATTGCACGAGGTTCCTATGGATACAGTTACAAGGTTATTAGATGTGATTGACCGTCAGATTCGATGTTCTCAAGGTTTGTCGATAGATGTGAAGGAAAATGTGAGTTACCATATCATAGTACTTTACATTTTTGAAATTTGCATTTAATTTTATCTTATTCTGTTTCAGATATCATTTAGTAAATTTCTGCATGTTATAACTTAGCCAACTGACAAGTGCTTGATACCTTCAGTCTGATGGCGTTGATGCTGAACCTCTGGTTTTCTCTGCATTGAGTCCAGTCATGCTGCGTTGGCAATTATGACCCACCATGATATGCCAAAGCAACTGTATCGAGAAGAAGTATGCTCACACTGAATTCCTTTCTCAGCTTGTTGTGAAATGGTATGGTTATGGTTGCTGACTCTTTCCTCTTTTGCTCCCTGAAAAACAGCTTATTGAACGAATTATTGATTTCTCAAGGCATCAGATCACAGATTGTATGGCAGCAAGTAACCCAACCTTCCGAGCTCTCTACAAACCAGCTGAAAATGTCGCAAACAATGGTAATATCAAAGTACATGCTGATATTTCTTTTTTTCCCCTTTGAATATGTAGGAGAGCTGCATACAGTTGCATTATTTTAAAAAAAAAAAAAAAAAAGTAAGTACATGTGTAGATCATAACCACTTGACAGGGTACACTTGTACACAAACAAACAGTTGTAACATGGACACCGCAGAGCAGGTAGAAAATCACAAACTAGGATCAGAGCCCCTAAGCTCCGTTAAGCACTTAAGCCTTTCCACCCTTGCACCACATTGCAGGCTCTTAGTGAATTGTACACCAGCCATGCATTGCTAAACTGATATTTCTGTCTTTGGCATTTCATGATCGTTGAGCCACATTCCTTTCTAAGTTGGTTACATGCAATTCTCTGTTTTCTATGTTTTATATGCCATTTTGTACTGTAGCGTTTCATGAGTGACAAGCTTTTATTATGCTTGTGCCCAACCAACCTTTCTGCAATAATTTAGTGCTACTCCCTCTATCCTGAGATAAAAGAGATTTTGAATTGTCCCAAGTATGAAAAAAGCTTAAAAAAAAAAAAAAAAAAAAAAACTATATTTACGACATCAAATTAGTATCATTAGAAATATTATTAACTGTTCAAAAAGGCGCTCTTCCATGTTTGCCTAGGCATGCCTCTGCGCTGAGCGGAGGGGTACTGCCTTGCCTAGGGTGTCAGCCCGTCAGCGGCGGTATGCACGCAGACCCACCTAAGGCAGGGACACATGCGGGTGATGCAGACGTTGGCGGCGGTAGGGGAGGAAGGGACGTCAGCTGGAGGTCGCCGGTTGGGGAGGCGGAGTGGGTGGGTGGGTTTTTTTGGGGGGGGGGGGGTGTGTGGCGGAGAGCAGGAAGATGAGACGCAGCAGCAGGACGGGAGCAATCCAGCGCTAACATGGGGGAGAAGGAAGGGCGAGAGGAAGAGCTGCTGCCGTCGGAGGCAGGAGTGGGATTTCGGGAGACAAGCATCGGGCAAGAGAAGAGAAGCGTTGGGAAGAGAGTCGAGCGAGCAGCGACTGGCGGCTGGAGATGGAAGAGAAGCATTGGCTGGCTGTTACTGTTAGGGTTACACACTATATATATGAATTTGTTGGACTTGGGTGAAAATACTGCTAATGGGCTTCTTTTGGCCTGCTTTGTCGGAGCTTAACAGGCCTTTCTCTTCAATAAAGTCTACTTATCTCTTACTTCCATTTCTTTTTAAGACATATATGTGTGTATATGTTAACGCCTTGGTTACACCTAGGCGTATGCAGGGAGGGTCACTGCCTAGAGAGCGCCCAGCGCCTTTTGTAACCTTGTTAAATGCAGTTTCATAGTTTACCTCTTGATGAGGTAGATGCCAAAACTCTTCTATAAACTTGGTCAAACTCAGGATAGTTTGACTTAGGACAAACTTACCCTTATATTTCAGGACGGAGGGAGTAGCTATGATGATCACCAGTGATGACTAAATCTGACTTTTGGAATCCACTTGTACTGTTGTACATCACACATTTTTTACATATCTATGTATCTCTCTTTTGGTCAACTAGGAGATGATGATGATGATTTGGAAAATGGACAAGTTAGCAAAAGGAGACGTACTACTAATTTGAGCATGAGAAAATCTTCAAACAGGTACATGATCAATGCACTTCAAATATTTTCTTGTTTCTGGTTTGTAATGGGGCACTACCGAGCACTAATAGACTTCTATTTTCTTTTTCTGTGTCAGAGTTTCTGCTTCTGTTTATTCTGCTGTGCAGAAACTGTGCTTGATATTGGGCTTTCTTAAGGAACTGCTCACAACAGTGCGCTTGTCAGATAGTTGTATTCTGCAGTTAGCGAAAACATGCTTTACTACATTCTTGGTGGACAATATGGAGCTATTACAATTGAAAGCGATTGGGGTTATTTGTACGGTAATTTTCTGCCTATTTGCTCAATCTTTTTTCTGCATATTCAGTTTTCAAAGAATTTGTTCACATTCAAATCCTTGCACAGGTGTTTTCGTCGTACACACAGCACAGGACTTACTTGGTTGATGAAACACTTCACCTTCTTCGAAAGTTGCAGTTTTCCAAAAATGCCATTAGAACCTACCATCTAGCAGATGAAGACCAAAAGCAAATCCAGATGATAACAGCACTGTTAGTTCACCTGGTTCAGTTTAGTGCAATTGTTCCCGACAGCTTAAAAGGAACAGTTGATTGGACCACTATTGTTGATGCCTCTGGTGATGCTGATTATTATCCAATTAAATGCCATGAAGCTGCAACAGAGGCTTGTTGCCGTTTTTGGACTGATGTCCTTCAACGTTTTACTGCTGCTAAATCTCAAGATATGTCGGAAACGAAAGGAATAATAGATAATCTTGTTCAGGATTTCTTAATGATACTATACTTGCCGGAGTATCCAGCTGCTGCTTCTATTCTTGAGGTAACTTCCCTCAGCAGGCTGTTGCTATTTCTGTGATCTTAAACATAGCATGAGACAGCATTAGTATTATTGATTCTTGAAACTCAGGGCATGATTGGTTGGGTGAAACCAGCCCATCCTGGCTACCGTGATGCAGAATTGGGATGTTTAGTTGGCCAGGGGAACCTTTTGGTGGATGGGTGGGTGGGGCAGGGTACACAAGTCATCTATGGTCCTGGCTCCGTGGAAACGAGATTGAGATCCGTTTCCTGTGGGCCTGGTTGGCGCGGTGCAGCCTGCAAGTGTAGGTAGGCAATTGCTAGCTAAACCTGGCCCACATGCAAGCAACCAATCAACTTCCAATCCACCCTGGCCCGAGTGAAGCAAGCAAACCAAATGCCTGCTTGCATGCCCACAGGCTGGTCATGCTCGTCGTGGTTACGATCTGCCTGCAGGCCATGCTGGGCCATCTAAGCAATCACATAATATTACTGTTTTAATCACATTCCACGATTTTGTTAAGTGTTTTGCATGGCCCTCAAATACTATTTTATTTATGTACAGGTTCTCTGTGTGTTGCTGCTTCAGAATGCTGGATTGAAATCTAAGGACACTAATGCTCGTTGCTTTGCTATTGATCTTCTTGGTGGTATTGCATCGAGATTGAAGCGTGATTCTGTCATCTGTAGTGAGGAGAAGCTCTGGATATTGCAAGATCTCACTGATGCAGGTAGTGATGGCTCAAAAATCTTGAAAAACAAGTGCTGTGTTTGTCTTGGTGGAAGAGGTATAAATATAGCCTGTAATGAATGTGGAAGATGTTTCCATTCAGATTGTATGGGGGCTGGTAGTCAGGATAACTTACAGCGTGATAGTGTCTGCCCCTTGTGTTTTTGCAAACAACAGCTCAATGTGCTACAGTCATACTGCCAGTCACAAATTAAAGAAAATGGCAAAAAAACTGCTGCCTCTGCTAGCAAGAAATCTGCTCAACCAGCTGAGGTGCCAGCGGTTCATATTGTTCAACAAATACTACTGAGTTATCTCCAAGAAGCTGGTCCACAAGATGATGGGAACCTGTTGACTCGATGGTATGTTGCATGGAATGTTGTGTTGTGCAAGAGTCCTTGGAGATCTATAACCATTTTGTATGCAGGTTCTATCTGTGCATCTGGAACAAAGATGACCAACATTCTCAGGAGAACATCTACTATCTCGCTAGATTAAAATCCAAGGAGATTCTGCAAGATTCTGGCAATGGTCTGGTAATTTCCAGAGATTCAGCAAAGAAAATTTGCTTGGCACTTGGTCAGAAGACCTCATTTTGTAGGGGTTTTGATAAAATTCTTGCCCTTCTTTTGGTAAGTGGTTGCTTCCAGATATTTCAGTTTAATCTATATGTTCTAGAGTTAATTCCCAATGCTTTTCAGGCTAGCTTGAGAGAAAATTCCCCTGTAATAAGAGCAAAAGCCTTACGTGCGGTGAGTATATGTGTAACCTATGGAAGTATCTGTGTAACCTATGAAACTATATGTTTTGCATCTTCCTCATTTGGACATCATTCATCAGTATCTAGGACTTGACTTCTCTGTAGGTCAGCAGTATAGTTGAAGCTGACCCTGAGGTCTTGGGTGACAAACGTGTCCAATCTGCTGTTGAAGGGAGGTTTTGTGATTCGGCTATTTCTGTTCGTGAAGCTGCCCTTGAACTTGTTGGGAGGCATATTGCTTCACATCCTGATGTGGGCCTAAAGGTCAGTAGACATATGACATATCAAGTTACCTTATGACATATTTGTGGGCTTTGATATGGTTTACTAAGCATCTTCCCATCACAGTATATAGAAAAAGTTGCTGAGCGAATAAAGGACACTGGAGTCAGCGTTCGCAAGCGTGCAATCAAAATTATAAGGGATCTTTGTGCTTCGAATCCGAACACGGACACAACTCATGCCTTTGTGGAGATAATTTCTCGTGTTAATGATGAGGAGTCCAGTGTACAGGTGAGCTGATAGCCTGATATGAAAAATTATTGACTGATGTCATGAAAATATATTATGTGATTGCAAATGTTTTGTTTTCTTTCATTGCCGTTTCAATTTTATTTTGTAATAGGTTGATTCTTAGGTGTGTGTGTGTGCTTAAATATTTGCTCTCATGCGTTAGTGAAGATAGTGTGGTTACTTAAAATTACATGTTAATTGGGAAACTCCCTTGCATCTTTTGTTTTTCCAAATAGAAAACATCCTCATCTGGAAAATTTAGATAACATAACACAAAAAAAGAAAGAGTAAGTTGTTAGCACATCTTTCTGCATGTCCCCCATTTAGCACACATACAAAATTTCCCATACATAAAACATGAAATAATTTATGACACCCAATCTTGAAGGCACACTATTAGTGTGGTCAATCAATCATTTTGTGGTTTCTCCTTGACGCCATAAAGGACATCAGTACAACACCGAATACAATTTATGATATTACAGAAGAACATGAACATTGTTGGGCCTGCAATATTTATGTTGCTTTTCAATTACTAATACCAATTGAGTTAAACTATCTTCACTACTTTTGTAGGATCTTGTATGTAAAACATTTTATGAACTATGGTTTGAAGAACCAATTGGGAGTCATAAGCACTTGGTTGCTGATGGAAGTTCAGTTCCAATGGAGATAGCTAAAAAGACTGAGCAAATTGTTGACATGTTGAGGAAGATGCCCAATCACCAACCCCTGATTACCATCGTAAAAGCGTAACTTGACTCTTGATTTCCTCCCCTCAGTCAACCAAGGCTGCAGGGATTAACTCATCCATGATGACATCAATTCGAAGCGTTGTGAATTGATATGCAAACGCTTATTAGAAAGAATATTGCAGGTACTTTCTGACCCAATCTGATAGTGAATTTGTGTAATTGACAATATGAGACTAATTCTTGTACATCTCTTTCTTGAAGGTTGAAGAGGGAGCTGCTAATGAGATGGAAATCCATGCGCTTCCTTATATTGTTGCCTTGCAAGCATTTTGTATTGTTGACCCCACACTCTGCATTCCAGTAACTGATCCTTCTAAGTTTGTTGTGACACTTCAACCATACCTTAATATTCAGGTGAGCATGGTTTGCTTCAGTCGAATTTTATGATTTTACCCTCATTTTGCTAACTTTATGATTTCGCCCCTGTTTTTTTATTGAACTGAAGGTAGTGTTTACCCCTATTCCATTAAGTCCACTTAATGGTGTCAACTCAGCTATTAAAGATTTAGTTGGCTCATACGAATTGCCCCTACTTCTTTGATTACTATATCATTTTGCCCCTATTTGACATTTAGAACATTTTACAAATACCAAAACAATTTTGATGACAAAACTCGACAAAATATGCATACACTTCAAATTTATGCTTTGACAGAACTTTAAATTTAAGTCTGAAATTGCATGAATAAAAATTATAATCTCACCCAAAGCAGGGTGCAAAAATCACAAACTTAAAAAACAAGGACAAAATCACAATTGGTTTTCCAAGGCAAGAACATTATTGTCCCTTTATTTATGACAGCCTAGGGTTCCATTGGTGCTGTGGCTGCGGTGCTGCACATTCTGCACATTCCTACCACATCATACTGTTTATCACCTTCTCTGCTAATTGTGCTGCAGACATGAACCTATATGTGTATATGTTCAAAAATTCTGGTGTTTTGTGGGTGGTTTTTGACTACACATATGCTGTAAACAACAGAAAGAGTTTGATTATTTTTGTGAAGTAGCTATATTCTTGTTAATGTGATCAACTAAACTTTTGTGCAGTGTGAGTTTGTATAGTACTTTCCTGCTACAGTCAAAATTACAGCAAAAGTAATTTTAAGAATTTCATTTAGTTCTGTGCACAATTACATATCTGAGCTATCTTATTTGGAACTGAATGCAAGTTCATTAATGTCTATGATTATCCATCATAGTTTGTCATTTATTTCTCCCCTACCAATGCAATTTCATTTGCTCCTGATCATCTATATCTACAGGTTGATAATAAATCAGCTGCCCAGTTGCTTGAAAGTATTATTTTTGTGATTGATGCTGTTCTTCCACTCATAAGGAAGCCACCACAAAATGTTGTTGAAGAACTTGAGAAGGATCTGAAACATATGATAGTTCGCCATTCGTATTTAACAGTTGTACATGCCTGTATCAAGTAAATGCATTACCCCCCTTCCCTCCCTAATTACTGTTTGATAAGCATTGTTTTTCCCTATGTCCTTTTTGGAGTTGAGAATTCATTTCATGAGTTCATATGCTATTGATGTAATTTAGATGGTATTGGTCGTTCTGAATGTTTTTATTCTTTGTATACTTTTTATGTCCGCTTCGCTTCTGCAGTATTACTTGTTATTTCATCTCCTCTCTCTTAAGTCTTAACAACTTGCATATTTCTTATCTGAGTTGTTCCTTAAAAAACAATATTTTCTCTTTTGAAATAAGTTGTTGATTACTATCGGGAAAGCCTTGTCATCTTTCTACCTAAGCTAAAAATGAGCAACAAATTGCAGAAAGGTTTCAAAGAAAACTAATGCAGTGTTGACTATAGTGTCTATATGTCATTATGTTGAGCATTTGTGAACATTTATTTATTTATTTAAGCGTAGTTACTAGTTAGTTATTGAGTATCTTATATTTGTATATTAATCATGATTCCTATTCTGATCAAGTGCTAACTAGTTCTAGATGCAGTTTTAGCAGCATCAGTTGATTCTGTCATTGATAATTGAGCTCATTTGTTTTCTTTTCCTCTGATCATCTTGCATTCTTGCCAGACTTACATTGAAATTCTTGTTTATTTCTCTCTTGCCTTTTTACAGGTGCCTTTGTGCTCTGAGCAAATCAGCAGGTAGAGGTCCAGGCTTAGTGGAAAACCTTGTTAATATTTTCTACAAGCATCTGTCTGCAGCTAATTCAGATAGTCAGGTATTATTCCATTTTTTGATTCATTGAGTGAGCTGCAATCTTACACAAATAAAAAAAATAAAAAATTGAACTTATTTTCACATAGTTTTTTTTTTTTTTTTTTTTGTATTATGAGGCCTATAATTATTCCATTTATCTATCATGTGCACTTGAGGACAACTGTAGAAGTACATTTAGTATTATTTATCTTGTATATATATTCTCTCTCTGAAAACCACTCTCTCTCTCTACCAAGCTCTCCCTCTCCCCCTCCCTCTCTCTGTATGCTTCTCCCTCTCTCTCCCTCCTCTCTCTCTGTGTTTCAAACATGCAGCTTTGCTATGTTTAGCTGATTGTATACATTCTGGAACGCAGCTGTTGGGTCGATCACTGTTTTGTCTTGGACTCCTCCTTCGGTATGGTTATCAATTGATGCTAACATCTGAAAATCAGCTTGATTTTCCCAAGATTATCAACTTGCTCCAGAGAAAATATCTTCTCAGGGATGATTTCAGCTTGAAGGTTCGAGCTTTGCAGGTGTGTGACCACTTGTAATTCATTAAGACATAAAATATCCGATTGGTGATTGGATCATTTGTGCCCAGCTGGCTAGCTGTATTCAATGTAGTTTATGATGTGTTTCTATGTGACTGGCTGCTCACTTTTGAATCTTGTTTACAAGCACCAGATATCTATGCATGGTGATTAGTCGAGTTAGGGTTTAGAATTTGTGACATTATTTATTTGAGACCCATAGCAACTGGGGATAGCATACATGACAATGCATAGCAAGTCAGCTGTCTACATAACTGTTGCTTTGGTTGTTACAGGGTTGCAAATTTTATTTTATTTTATTTTTATACGAACTGTTCCCTATAAGATGCCAATTTCCCCTTGTACATTCAGACTTTGGGATACATACTTATTGCGAAGCCTGAATTTATGCTACAAAAGGATATGTTGAAACTCATAGAGACAGCACTGTCTTCTGAGGTTGATTATAGATTAAAGGTATGTCATTTTGTAATTGCATCTTCTTTTGGTAGTTATTTTCTGCTTGAAAAATTAAGTAAATTAATCCACCTGTTCAGATTCAAGGACTTCAAAACCTCTACGAATATCTCAGAGATGCTGAAAGCCAACTTACTGCTGAGAGTACTGCGAAACCTCCTGTACAGTGTGAAATAAATGGCGGAAGTGAAGTGCCTGTTGCTGCTGGTGCTGGAGACACCAACATATGTGGTGGTATTATCCAATTGTATTGGAGTTCTATTCTTGAAAGGTGCTTGGACACAAATGATCATGTTCGCCAGAGTGCACTTAAGGTGAATTAAGCAGTCATTATATTTCATTTCACACTTTTATCTTATCATTTTACAATAGAAATAAGTTATTCTTCTTGTAGATTGTTGAAGTTGTACTTCGCCAGGGTTTAGTTCACCCTATTACCTGTGTTCCTCACCTTATAGCACTTGAAATGGACCCGCTGGAGGGGAACTCAAAGTTGGCTCATCATCTACTGATGAATATGAATGAAAAGTAAGTTGGCCCAACTCCAACTTCACATACTTATTTGTTTTATTATATTTGGAATAAAACACTATCTGATCAGTCCAAATTTGTTTGCAGGTACCCTTCATTTTTTGAAAGTCGCTTGGGTGATGGACTACAAATGTCATTTAAATTCTTTGAATCCATAGTCAGCAACCATAAGATGGCAGCAAACATAAAATCAAATCCAATTGCATTTGTCAAACCTGGCATATCTAGAATATACCGTCTTATCCGTTCAAATCGAAATTCCAGAAACAAATTTGTTCACTCAATAATTCGGAAATTCGAGTCTGATAGCCGGAGTCGCAGCCCAGTTAGCTTTCTTGTGTAAGTAATTTAAGTAAAAATACACTTGTTGATGCTCTATGCTTTGATGATGTATTGACTGTCATTTGTCTACACATTGCAGATACTGTGCTGAAGTTCTTGCATCCCTGCCTTTCACATGCTCCGATGAACCGCTTTACTTGATCTATGATATAAATCGAGTTATTCATCTTAGAGCTGGAGGAGTCGAGGGCAATTTGAAAAGGTGGACTTCTATGTCTCAACCTCAAGACATGGTGGGTGTGCCAACATTGCCAACGGCGAGTCATGTTGTCATGCAAGGGCCTGGGGGATATTATGAGAACGTGGGATATTTCCCTGAAAGGGTGAATGATAACAATCCTTGCAGTACCTCAGCAGATGTGGACATGGCCAAAGTGCCGGTGGATGTGGACATGACCAAAGTTCAGGTGTGTTAAAGTAGTTCTAGTGGTAGGGTCAATTATTTCAATTGGTCCATCAGGGAGGCTGCTGCCCTGAAACCTTTTTCATCTTATAATTTTCACCAACTTTTTTTCTTGTTCTCCTTTATTTATTTATTTATTTATTTTTGCCAGGGAGATTGCCATGATGCAATAGCCCTCCAGCTACTACTGAAATTGAAGAGACATTTGAAAGTTGTTTATAGTTTAGATGATGCTCGTTGTCAGGTATGGCTTGCTCTCTATTTATACATTGGTACTGCTATTATGAGTGCATTTACATGAGACATGGTCTGTTTGTGTTTTGAAAGACAGGCATTTTCTCTAAAGGAGCTTCCGAAATCTGGAGAAACATTCTCCAGGCAGAACGTTCCTTTTAATATTGGCAACACTAACATCAGTCTGCCGAGCTGCCTGCAGGATGTAGCTTCTGTTTACCAGGTACTAAATAGTGAACTTAAGATTCCTTAGCAAAACAAAGCTATGTAGTTTATGGTTTGGTATCTGGCACGTACTACTCTTTTTTATTTGAAAGATATATCCTACCCTGTTCACTGTTGATGCTAATGTGGTTTGGTGGACATGATGCTCAGGATTTCAAGACAGCGCTCCGTGAAGATTCCATGGACTTTGCTGTGTTCGTCCCTTCAGTCCAGACTAGGAAGCGCCCAACCCCAAGAAATACAACAAACCCAACCCCAAGAAGTACAACGAGAGTCAGGAGAACGGCTGCCCCAAGTGCTACAAAATCCCGTGGTGGTGCACGGGGTGGCGATTCTGACGATACTGACGACGACGACTGGACTGGGGGCCCAAGAATGCTCGACTTCAGTGGGGGCGGTCGTGTGACAAGGCAGAGGGTCCAAGTATGATGACTGGTCTTGGTGCTTTTGTACATTCTAGGGAACCTATAGCTGCTGACACAAGGAGGTTAGGGTTGAGTTTTAGGTTAAGGTCGTTTATTTAGGGTACATAGAAGCAGAAAGGAAAGGAAGATAGCTTTTTACTTAGATGCCATTAATTTGGAGCACTCCTTTTCTTGCTCTGCCCTTGTCCTGTTTGTAATTCCCGTCGGGCTTTGGCAACTGACAAACGGGTTGTGCTCCGGCTTCTGATCTGATCTAATTCAATGGGAATGAAATTATTCCTACTTTTGTTTTGCCTGTGTACCAGTTTCCGTATGTTTCGTGTAAATTGCCCCGCTCGCTGATGTTGTATCTGTACGTGTGTTAAGCCTTTTTTAAGTTCATAGAAATTGTCATGGTTGCTCGATAATACAGCTACTCAGCCTCCTTCCATGTACTCGAATCGTTCGTCATACTCATACCAAGCATAAAGAATGGATGTGTGATTTCTGTTATTCTCCTGGGAAGGAGCTGGATGCACCGGTAAAAGAGTATGCTGCAATTAGTCAAGCAGTAGGCAGTAGATTGCTGCTAGCAAGCAAAGATATTTTGTTTTCTAAGTTGATTTTGATTATTCAATTTGTTGTGTAGGATTTTTTTTTTTTTTTTTAGGGAATGGAGTACGTATACGTATGTATGTGATTGCCGTACGTCTCCACTCCAGCCTCCAGAGCGGATAAACCCTTTCGTCCTGGCCCATGTTTGGTTGCATAGCCCCTTGGCCCGGCCCGGCCCGGCCGATGCAGATCGGTAGTGCAGGGGCCCACACGTCAGTCGCTCAGGGTCCACGTCCAACCAGTGTGGTGCCGACTGCCCTCGCGTGGCGCACCGGATCTCGTCGCCGCCCTTGCCTGCCTTTGTCGTTTGTTCCTCGCGAGATCTCGTCGGCGCCGTCCCTCCTTCCCACGCCAGCTGCCCTCGGCCACCACCACCACCTCCTGCGCCGGCGCTCCTCTGAGACGCAGTTCGCCTGCGGAGCTCGATCCCGTCGCCGTGGCCCTCGCCCTGGCCTCCGCCCCCAGGTAGGAAGTCGTCGCCTTCGGTCAACAACGCCCCTGAAGGCCCATGGTCGAGGGGTCTTCGTTAATGGAGTCTTCCTTCCTCTCTCACTATTTGGGGTTTGGGCTCTTCGGTTATGGGATTGGTGGAGATTAGTTGCGAATTGTTCCCTCAGTTTGGAGTTCCAATGGTCTCTCAGTTTGGGGCTCCAATGGCCTCAGATCGAATATGAGCCTGCCCCGATCTAAATTCCCTTCTCCTTTTGATTTGATCTCCAATCGAATTCTATCATCACTTGATACGTCTTATCAGGCTATTTGAAAACTGGGACTACTGTTTAGGGATCTAACCGGGCACGAGGGGAGGAGCACTAATGCTGCCTGCTCTCTCTGCTCTGTTTTTCGGCTAGCCTGAGCTTGTGAGTGATGTCTCGGCACAAGAGAACCTGGGAGAGATGCTTTGAGGCATTGCCAAGGGGATTCAGTTCTCCTTCTGCGCCATCTATGAGCAATTCAGTATCCATGTTAGTTCATACTTGTTTGTTCCCTACAAATTCTTATGCTAAGCTAGATTAGCCCAGTCTATCAGTTGCCACTGGACGCAAATCTCAGCTGTTGCGTTGGAATGTTATTTTTGGCTTCATGTTTTGTACTGGTATATCACAACACTAGAAATTTACTTTGTTAATTAAGTTTTATTTGTAGTCGTGAGAAATTATTTGTCATACACATGTGACATTGCTTACTGAAGCGACTGTTAATCTGACCAAAATCAGTGCTTCATTGTTGGGCCTTGAGAATGTATAATTTGAGCTGCATGTAGCAGGAAAAAGATTTTAAGAATTCATCTTTAGTTTGGTACTACCTATCAATTATCTTTGTATATCTGCACACCAATTTGCTTCACAAAGTCCTACCCTACTTGTGGACTCAGCTTCCTGACATGTGTTCATGTGTAATGGTCTTGCAGATGTTTCATGCTTTTTTAGTCCCTTTTGAGTAATTAACATCGATTACACAATCATGGAAGAGCAGCAAATCAAGCCATCGGATCTGCCACCCACTAGTTCGGATAGCCAGGATTCAGCTGCAACTCCTCCTGTTGCCAGTGCTGACCCTGTTCGTCCGGCTGCTTCAACTGATCCTCCAAGTCAGGTTGCGGTGCAGCTCCTGCTGCTGTTTCTTCACCCACCGCTGCTCCTGCAGACAATGCTGCAGGGCGTGAGGCGCCAGCATCCGTGTTTTCTGCATCTGGTTTATCCTCCTGGGCTAAGAACCTAAAAGTTGCTCAGCCTTCATCAGGTCAAGAATCACCTACAGGAAAGAATACCTTTGCCCGTTTCACAAGTGGCCTTGGATTGCGTTTGTCTCCAAAAGCGCCACAGCAAGATGAGGGTGCTGAAGGAAGCACCTCCCCAACAACAGGACAGCCTGGTGTTTTTGGTTCTTTGACCAAAGGCATTGTGGATTCCTCTAAGAATGCTGTAAAGGCAGTGCAAGTCAAGGCTCGCCACATGGTCTCACAGAATAAAAGACGATACCAGGTACTTCTAATTCTATATGGAATCTAGTCTAGAGATGAGAATTTGACGTCTTCAAATACTCTTGTTGTTCACTTCTCATAGTGTAACATAATCAGGATGCAGTCACACAAGTGTTCATTCATCACCTTCAGTGATTGTATGCTTGATGCATTATGTGCATTTGTGCCAATGCGCATTAATTCTAATTACTGCAGCTTAGATCTTTACAATAATCTATTTTCTCATATCTAACTTTCAGAAAGTTTGTACGCTTTGCTCAGGTTTATCTAATTCTCACATTTTGTGTTCCTACACATGCTCTCAATATCAATAGGTCCTAGGCACATGGTAGGGTGAGGCTTAGATCCTAGGCAACCTTGTTGAACGTTAATTTCTCTATCAGGGAGATCTTGCTTTGTGCCTGATGATGATAATAAACCATCACTTCTAGGTACATTGATATAAACACTAAGGGCAATTGGAGAACGGAAAATTTGCTAACACAAGAACCATCAATTTGATGATGCCAATTAACCTTTTATAAATCATGTGGTATTGATTCTTGTCATCGACACCTGAAGAAATTGTATGTCAGATCATATTAGTGATGATCCTTTAGTTATTAAGTTTTGTAGATTTAATATAATAGAAAAGGTGTAATGATCTGATTCTGCTACTTTCTCAGGAAGGAGGATTTGATTTAGACATGACATATATTACTGAGAACATAATTGCTATGGGTTTTCCTGCTGGTGATTTAAGTTCAGGGCTTTTTGGATATTTTGAGGTCAGTATACACGCGAGATTTTGAAGTTTCCTTATGCCCTCATGGAAAAAGGGAAAGTAATACTCCATTGCAGGGTTTCTACCGCAACCACATGGAGGAAGTCATCAGGTTCTTTGAAATGCACCATAAGGTAATTTTTTTGCTTATTATTAAGTTTCTTTCTTACAAAAATTCCTTTACCCTCCCGGTACGGTGTTACTTTTTTCCTTCTTAAGAAAAGAATGTTAATGTCCTTAAGTGAATTGTTTGCCTATTTAGTTTCCAGTATTCAAGGAAGCTAGATAAGTCTAGATTCTAAACTTTAATTATACAGAGAACCTGTGTTTGAGGGCTTATCTTTTTTGTAGTCATGTAGTGAGCTACTAATGCATTTTAGTCTTCTAACTTAATCATTATGTTACAGGGAAAGTATAAGGTGTACAATCTTTGTTCTGAAAGGCTATATGATGCATCTCTTTTTGAAGGAAAGGTATGGGTTGCTTACTATTTCCACATTTATAGTATACCTAAGGCATGATACTCCCAGCCACCAACCAAAAAAAAATACTAAAAACTCAGTGGCACATCTGCTGTTCCCATCTTTGTCTCATTTTCCTTATTGTATTTTTGGTAATTTGACAATACTTGTGTTGTGCCTTGATGTCAAATGTTTGGCCTTGCAGCATGATGAATTTTGTTGGTGTATTATATTGGAAAATCAAATTTTGTGTGCGTATTTCAGGTGGCCTGCTTTCCTTTTGATGATCATAACTGTCCTCCAATACAACTTGTCATATCATTCTGCCATAGTGCCTACTCATGGTTGAAGGAGGATATAGAGAATGTGGTGGTTGTCCATTGCAAAGCTGGTAAGGCAAGGACGGGATTGATGATCTCGAGTCTTCTACTATTTCTAAAGGTAAGGTTACCATGCATTGTATCGGTACCAATCAGAATGATACCTACTGCAAAATCTTCACCAAATTTCTTACAATTTGTGTTTTTTTTTTTCTTTTATTACGGACAGTTCTTTTCCTACTGCTGAGGAGTCCATTGAATACTATAACCAGAAAAGATGTGTAGATGGAAAAGGCCTTATTCTCCCAAGTCAGATTGTGAGTGACCATCATTGTTATGAAAGTTGATTCATATAACTTTTATCTTCATATTATTCTGAACATATTGGGAAAACTGCAGAGATATGTGAAGTATTTCGAGCGCATCTTAACTTACTTCAATGGTGAAAATCAGCCACCCCGAAGGTATTTATACCTTTTCAACCATGGTGGCAAAATGATATGCTTGTGTATTTTGCTTTAGAAATTAATCATGTGATTACACTTTCCAGGTGTATGCTTAGAGGGTTTCGTCTTCATAGATGCCCCTATTGGATTAGGCCATCAATTACAGTCTCTAATCACAATGGTGTGTCCATTTAATTGAAACTGAAGTTGCCATATGTCATGATACCATAATTTAACAATATACTGTGTTTTGATATCTTCAGCATCAATTAATCAATCTGTTATGCAGGTGTTCTTTTTTCTACAAAGAAGCATCCAAGAACAAAAGAACTAATGGTAAGCATCTTTCATTTGTGAACCATTCTATTTTGCGTTCAGTTACTCGTAGTCATAGGTTTATAGTTTCGTCTGTATTCGGTTTGCTATGGAATATTTGGGTAGCTTATATTATGAATTCTTTCTTCATAGTTTGTTGCCTGTTGGCATAGTGGGCAAGGACACCAATGTTTTTATATAGCAATGCTAGATAAGGGAATGTCTCATTGTTTTGGAAGGATATTGTACAACTTGAAGCCAACTTAAATGACTAGTACCACTGACCAATGTATTGATATTTGCATGGATATGTCTCTTAGTACAGCATAATTTTGATATGCAAACTACAGTTGAGGATAAATTCAAAATATTGCATTTTTTTTCCTGTGTTGCTGTGGACATAAATAACAAGAAGGCATTCCCAGAGTGATGCTTCTGCTTGCTGCTTCTTGAATAGCAAAAAAATACAAAAGAAATATATCTTGTTTTTCTATGACTTACAGTATGTCCTGCGAAAACTAATTAGTACCATTCTAGATATTTATTAATGCATACTTTTATGCTGAATGTGTAGAATTTATTCCTCTGTAATCTCCATTGGAATCTAAATTTACTACCATAATTTCAGCCAGAAGATTTCTGGTTTAGCGCACCAAAGAAGGGGATTATGGTTTTTGCATTGCCGGGAGAACCTGGCTTAGCTGAGGTAGCTGGTGATTTCAAGATCCAGTTTCATGATCGACAGGGAGATTTTTACTGGTGAGCTCGATGTAGTTATAAACTAATAATAATAATATTTCCTAGATATATCTGTGCTGTGTTACTTAATGGTTTCATTTTCTTTTTTGTTCCATGTTTCATAATGCATGCATGTATGCATATTATCTCGATTGGATGGCACCAACATTTTACATGTGAATCCAGAAAATAATTGCTATCCTGATATTTAATTTCATTTCTTCCCCGATCCTTTTCAGTTGGCTAAATACAACAATGATGGAGAACAGGGTGACTTTGAATCCAACTGATCTTGATGATTTTGACAAGGTGAAGGCTCCTTCATTTAATAGTATTTATCACTATTTGTGAAGAGTGAATAAGAAACTATTTAACAAGATGTGCCACTAAATCCTGAATGCTATTGTGTTCATACTTTGTTTTTATGATATCGGAAAAAGATGTTAGATACTCATTTGTTCACACATCTTAGGTAACTGAATACTAGTGTCTAGCCTTGCCTAGTTTACTTCGCTCCTGCTTGGTCATTGTGCTGAAAAATCAAGGAAGCTTAATTTGTAACTGAGTGCATATACCTCTATTACCTATGCATAAACACTTATGATCATTAGGTCAAGGAAACAGACATTTTATCAATAGTTACTTATTTATTTAAGGATTGCTTGTTTGTATTTTTCTGTTATCAGTGACAGTGTTGCAATGTTGTGGCTCTTGTTTACCTGTTCTTGTTAGGACTTGAGACTAAATTGCTTTATAATTTTATCCAGAGAAAATTGCCATCACCTGGGTTCCAGGTTGAGGTTGTACTGGTAGATTACGATGGTTCACAACCACCAAAACCAAAACCAGCTGCTGGACCTGCTGATAATAAATCTGATGCTGATTCCTCGGTTAGCACGGTTGCGAAAGAAAATAATGCTGCACCTGCAGAATCCAACAAGGGAACTGGAAGCAATGATAAAGATGAAGTCTTCTCTGACAGTGATGGGGAGGATGGATCATCCAAGGGAAGAAAGGAGAAGACTGCCAGCAGTGGTCAAAGCAGTGTAAATGCTGCTAAACCATCGCAAACAAGCAACGTGGAGAAGGATGCATCAGCTGCTGCTAGTAGACTGGATAAAGTAGCTATAACCAGCGAACAAGTAACCACAAAGGCACCTGATGGCACATCTCTCAAAACTGTTGTGAGCAGCAAGGCCAGCTCCACCACCACAGCAGCACCGACAGCTGCTGACTCTTCCAGCATGAGCGAATTCAAGGCGATCGCAGCAGATGCCTCGGTGTTCTCGTTTGGAGATGAAGATGATTATGAAAGTGAATAGTGCTTCTATGGGTGTTTCGGTTTCCGTTGTACAGTTTGGTGCCTCTAGGACCCCACATCATAGAATGCCAGTTTGAAGCAGCTGGGAAGAGAAGTCGAAAGAAGTTAATTCATTCTTGCGTTTCGTCTCCAACGTAGCAGTGTCATCAATCTGATGTTGGACCCAGATGAAACTTGTTGTAACTCAACCAGGACTGAATCTTCTATTTGTTTACAGAAATACCTTGTACACGAACTTAAACAGTGCAATTACTTTTATTAAGCGCGTGCGTCAGGAAGATTCTGTACATGAACTTGTGCGGTGCTAACTGCTATTCATTCTGTTCAAACTTCAACTAGATGTCTGAAATTTCCTGATGAACACACTTGGGTCAAACCTTGTCTCTGGCTCATCTGGTAACAATTAAGGTTCGAGTATACAGAACCTGAAGTAGTTTCAGTACGTGTCAAGTAACTGTCCTGCTCTCTGCCGCCTCATTCCATATATTCGAATCTGCCATGTTTCCAAGCATGGATGAGGCAACGCGTGTGATGCGTATTTGATAAGTGTGTTTTCTTTTGATTGAGGAGCCATCTCTATTTTTCCTGTAAAAGTAGGAAAACCTCTCTAGACGTGTTGAACTCAATCCATGGCATCTGCTACCTTTCGGTCTGTATACTTGTTAAGGTGGCACGTCCTGAATGAATGAAAGCCTTTGAGAATTATGTGGGGTTTGGGCAGGCAGACTCATGCTGTTCCTTTATTCTCTGCTTTTCTCATCTTCAATTCAAATGGCAGGATTAAAGTTACTGCAACAGAATCTAGGAAATGGAGGAGCTGGCTACTTCTGGCATAATCTTGTGCTCTGTGATCCTATCCTACCTATGGTGGATTGGTCCATTACGTGTGTGTATTTAAAGAGTTGTACACACCACTAATGCTTCACAATCCTTCCTCGTCAACATCTTGTATGCTTCTTCACAACTTTTTATCTCAAATATGCAAAAGATTTACGTTTATCATTGTATTAAGAAGAAGAGTTTAAACATACCGACAAAGCGTTTTTATCGAGCGCCGAAAGTGGTCAACCTAAAACAACTGGTGGGTAAATTTTACTTGTTGATTGACGCCATTTCGTTTGTAATGCAGTCTTGCTTCTACTTGTGCTTGCATTGGCTTTACATTGTTGTCTATAAATAAGATGATCTTTTTGCTTCAATGTCTAAGTCATCTTCTTGTTGCTTTGTAGTGATCGGGCATGGTGAAAATCTGCTGCATCGGCGCGGGCTACGTCGGCGGCCCGTCCATGGCCGTGATGGCGCTCAAGTGCCCGGCCATCGAGGTCGCCGTCGTCGACGTCTCCCGGCCGCGCATCGACGCCTGGAACAGCGACCGCCTCCCGGTCCTGGAGCCGGGCCTGGACGCCGTCGTCAGGGCCTGCCGCGGCCGCAACCTCACCTTCAGCGCCGACGTCGACCGCCACGTCGCCGACGCCGACATCGTCTTCGTGTCCGTCAACACGCCCACCAAGGCGCGCGGCCTCGGCGCCGGCAGGGCCCCCTGACCTCGCCTACTGGGAGAGCGCGGCGCGCGTGGTCGCCGCCGCGTCCCGCCCTGGCACCGGCAAGATCGTCGTCGAGAAGTCCGCCGTCCCCGTCAGGACCGCCGAGGCCATGGAGAGGATCCTTCAGGCGCACGCCGCCGCCACCGGCGGCGCCGCGTTCCAGGTCCTCTCCAACCCGGAGTTCTTCTCCGAGGGCACCGCCGTGCGTGACCTGCTGTGCCCCCGACCGCGTGGTCATCGGCGGCCGGGACACCGACGCGGGCGCCGTGCGCGCGCTCGCGGACGTGTACGCGCACTGGGTGCCCTCGGACCGGATCGTCACCACGGGGCTCCGGTCGGCGGAGCTCTCCAAGCTCGCCACGAGCGCGCTCCTGGCGCAGCGGGTGTCGTCGGTGAACGCGCTCTCGGCGCTGTGCGAGGCCACGGGCGCCGACGTCTCGGACGTCGCGCGCGCCGTCGGCAGCGACGGCCGCGTCGGTGGCGACGGCGGCAGCGGCAGCAGGTTCCTGGACGCCGGCGTCGGGTTCGGCGGGCCGAGCCTCCGTCGCGACGTGCTGAGCCTGGCGTACGCCTGCGAGGGCCACGGCCTGCCGGAGGCGGCGGAGTACTGGCGGCAGGTGGTGGCCGTGAACGAGTACCAGAAGGGCCGGTTCGTGCGCCGCGTCGTGTCGTCCATGCTCGGCACGGTGGCCGGCAAGAAGGTGGCCGTGCTGGGGCTCGCGTTCAAGAAGGGCGTGCGCGACACGAGGGAGTCGCCGGCGGTGGACGTGGTCCGGGGCCTGCTGGCCGACGGCGCCCGCGTCAGCGCGTACGACCCGGTGGTGAGCGAGACGCAGATACGGCAGGACACGGCGGCGCCGGAGGTGGAGGTGGCGAGGGACGCGTACGAGGCCGCCGCCGGCGCGCACGGCCTCTGCGTGCTGACGGAGTGGGACGAGTTCAGGACGCTGGACTACCACCGGGTGTTCGACGGCATGATGAGGCCGGCGTTCGTCTTCGACGGCCGCAACGTCGTCGACGCCGGGGAGCTCAGGGAGATCGGCTTCGTCGTGTACGCTGTCGGCAAGCCGCTGGACGCCTGGCTCAAGGGCTTGCCGGCGGTGTCGTAGCCGATGAATCGATTTCTGTCTCTGGTGTGTGTGTAGTACTCCTAATAAAATGTAACAAATTGTGCGCTTTTTTCATTCAGAGACAAATTTCTGATTTGCAAATTAAAAGCGGCACGTTTTTTTTTTTCTCGACCGGGGAATATAGCCCGTTTTTCATTAAGAGGAGTGAATTACAAGTCAGCTATGAGAGAACCCTCATAAAGACAGACATAAAACCACCAAGATAGTGCAGAGTAATCTGGAATAACAAAGGACAATAAAAAGATACAAAGAGAGAGCGACTGCCCTCAACACCTAACACCTGCAACTGCGTCTGCAGAAGAACATCGCAATGGTCGTCCACATAGAAGACTGCCCAGCAGCAACGACGGCAAAGCATCCGTCAATGATCCAAGCAGCGGCAAAGCATCCGCCAACGAACCAACCGACGACCAAACATCAGCTGGTGGAGAAGCGAAGATACCCACTACGGCAAAGTATCCGTAGCGTTGGAGGGGCCATGTCACTCTCGACGCGGCAAAAAGCTACCAGAGAGGAGGCCGACGACACAGCGCGGCAAAGCATCCGCCAACGAACCAAATGACGGCAAAGTATCCGTCAAAGAACCAGTCAGCAGCAAAGTATCCGCCAGGAGAGAAGTAGTGGCCAAGCATCCACTACAGCAACAACGACGACCAAGCGGGCAAAGTCAAGAGCTGCATGAGCGACCAAAGCAAATGGCAATGAAGCACAAAAGACACAGTTAGGCGGGGACTCCACGAGAAGACAATGGCAAGGAGGCTCAATTCTTCGCCGACGCCTTCAAGAAGGGGGGGTGACACCCACGTAAACGACTATGGGCGTCGTCGCTGGCCCTAGATGCATCCAAGGCAAGGCTTTCGCCCAGAATCTGGTCGTAGTGGCGTAGGGGCATGGATCACGAAAAACGGCGCCTCCAGGGAGGTATGTGGCGCCAAGACGTCCCCTGCCGTCCGTCGCCCGACTAGGCTTTCACACCGGGACTCCATGCTGACCATCACCATTTGGACCGCCAATCGGCCGCCGCCCTGCTGCAGGCGGAGCCGCCCGAAGGCAGCGGCAAGGCCGAGGCCAACCGCCAAAGGCGTGGCGCCCCTTAAGCCGGCCACCGCCCGGTCAAGAAATGAGGTGGGAGGCCGCCGCCACCGCCGCGGGCGAAGCGAGGCCAACCAGCCCACCACCACAAGGAGCCGCAGAGCGACCCGCCGGGGCGAGGGCCCACACCCGGCAAGCGCCAAGGCAGGTCCCGCTGTAGCCGCCCGGCTGGCCGGCCGCCCACGGCGAGCCGCCGTCCGGGTTGTTGCTGGTTCTTGGCGCGCCGCCGTTGGCCCATGCCGGCAAGAAGACGCACGGCCGGGCGCGCGACAAGCCGGTGCCGCCCAGCACAAGAGCAAGCCGCCCAGGCCGTAACCGTGCGACGCCCGGTGGCCGCGACCCAGGTGGAGGAGCACCACGACGCCGAACCGCCGCTGAGCCCGTAGATCGGGGGCGCGGTGGCCGGATCCGGCCCCGTGAGGCCCGGATCTACCGCGCGCCGGCCGGCCATCCCACCGGAGCAGGAGCTAGGTGGTGGGGGGAGGGGGGTGGAGAAGGAGGAGCGGGAAAAGGGGGAGGGGCTGCGGCGGTGGCGTTTTTGCGGCCGCCGTCGCTAGCCGCCACCGCCCGCCGCACGCCGGAGGCGGCGGCAGCGTCGGGAAGGGGCGGCGGCGGGAGCTGGTACGCCGGGCGGAGGAACCCCCGAGTCGCCCAGGGAGCGCTCGGGGAGGAGGGTTAACCTGGTTTAGTTACGCAAATGGTGGCAAAAGCGGCACGTAGAAAGCACTGAATGTGAACAATGGGATCCCGAATAGAGACATTACGAGTTCTGAACAGAAGACACTGAATGTGAACACTGGGATATCGTATAGAGACATTAGGAATACTGAACAATCCATTCACACCAGATTGAAGATAACATTGCAGAAAAGGCCCCAAGATGCAAAGTTGCAGCATTATGCATATATTCCCATGATAAGTGGGTGCAAGTGCAACTTTTTGCATGCATCATGCATGTTCCTTATACATCCCAGGAAGAAATGAATGAAGCTGAAATGATATAAAATAAGTAGAAGACAACATAATACTACTATGCTATGTATGTATGTATGTAAATGAAATCTAACCACAAACACAAAAGATTTTGGAAAGCACTGAATGTGAACAATGGGATCCCGAATAGAGACATTACGAGTTCTTCTGAACAAAAGACACTAAATGTGAACACTGGGATGTCGTATAGAGACATTAGGAATACTGAACAATCCATTCACACGAGATTGAAGATAACATTGCTGAAAAGGCCCCAAGATGCAAAGTTGCAGCATTATTCATATTCCTATGATAAGTGGGTCTGCAACTTTTTGCATGCATCATGCATGTTAGTTCCTTATACATCCCAGGAAGAAATGAATGAATCTGAAGTGATATAAAATAAGTATATCATGTATATAGTCACCTAGTTTCAAATTATAGATTAAAAAAAGCTAAAACGACTTATAATTTGAAATGGATGAAGTAGAATGCAACATAATACTACTACGCTGTGTAAATGAAATCTAACCACAAACACCAAAGCTTTTGGAAAGCTGTGTATGCATGGCTACATTACTGTCACAAAATAGAAATAGCATAAACAAACACAAGATCAGTCAAGTTTATTAATTCTCAACTAGGAGGAGTATATGACATACTTAATAATTGCAATATACTCCCTCTGTCTCAAAATTATAAGACGTTTTGGCTCTTTTAAATTTATAGTAAAACTCGTATATCTAGAAATACTAAAACATCTTATAATTTAAAATGGATTGAGTACTCTAAATAAGTCAGTAGAGCTCTTGGTTGGAACAATATATAACCTTGTGTATCTAAAATTTTGTCCAAGCTAGGCTGCCGATTGCTATTGCTAGACAGTTGACAGTTGACACCACCACCCTATATGCACGCCTATATGTATATGTTACAATCAATTCTTCTTGTCTCTGTCTGTCCAATCAGAAATTAACAATAAGAAAAGCAACAAAGAAACTGATGGATCCATAGAATTAAAGTACGTAATTAATTAACTATCCATGCCTCATCGCCGGCGGCACCATGTCGTCAAGAAGCCCCTTGTCGACGGCCGATAACGACGTCGTCGTTGTTGACACGGAAGCCAATGGCAACGAGGACATCGCAGCTGATGAGGACGATAAGGGGTAGGTCGCCATCGGCGCCGCCGCCAGCAGCAGCTCCTGGTGGTTGCAGTGCAGTGGCCTTAGCAGCGACGTCGTCGTCGACGTCCCGCAGGCGAGTGGCGGGCCGTTGTTGATGTCGTCGCTGCTGCTGGTAGCGTTCTGCTGAGGCGGCGCGGGTGTCGTCGGGAGGAGCAGCGGCGGCAGTTGGTTGTCGGCGGCGACGACGCCGCTGGTGGCGGTGCCGTAGAGGTGGTGCGCGGAAGAAGAGAATTGGAATGGCATGTGGTGTTGGCCGGCGGCGGCTGCGAGTGCGGCGGCGGCGTGGAAGTGGTGGGCGCGCGGGAAGGCGACGGTGTGGTGGCAGTGCTGGCCCTCGTAGGTGGTGATGACGACGGAGGGGTCGTCGGAAGAGCGCTCCACCCTCTTCTTCACCGTGCACTTGCTGTTGGTGCAACGGTAGTAGCTCCTGTGCATACAGGTACATGCATCATCATCCCATAACTACTTAATTTTAGAGTTCAGATAATGCAGATGCATGTATCATCAGCTGATCCTCTTAGTTTATTTAATTAAATTAATTTAATCCACATATCACAGTACTATATATACATATTCATCTTCATGATGAGGTATATATGAAAACTTGATTGACAATAGATGGATAAGATAAACTGCTGATTGATGTTGTATATGCTTGCCACCGTTCCAATCAGGTCAGTTGGAATTATTTTTTGTTTCAGTTCTTGACCTGTTTATAAGTACAAAAATGTTCATAAAAACCTAGAGTAAAGTAGGCGTTAAGTAGGAGCTGTACTTTATATTATATCTAATTGATTGAATACCCGTAACAGTTTTAATGAGTGATTCACGCACATATTTGATCTGAATGAGCTGAGTGTGATTCATTCATTCATACAAGGTACAAATTCAATGCTGGAAATTGTACGCATGCCATTGTCTCATGTGCTGAATGGATCAAATGCGGTGGGAGTTGTTGATTTTTGTGTTACTTCATATTTAAGTATAGACTGCCGTGGGTTAGTCATCAGGGTTTTTGTATGTGTTCTTGGTGGGGTTTATTCCTTAATCTGTGTGTCTGTAAGATTTTTAGGCTGATTTTTTCTTAAAAACTAAACTATTTTTATTCTTCTTAATTAAATAGCAGAGCTCCTACTATTATATTAAAAAAATATTGCACTATGATTCTTATGTGTACACATAGATAGAGATAAATAAAGTATTTTTAAACACAACCAACCAACCTTAAAAAAAATGCTTTTTCAATGATGATTAATTGCCCCGAGCTACAAAGAACATATCTTAGAATTGATGGTGTAGTGTATTGGTTTTAGAAACCGGCTCTGAAAATCATTTTTAACCATGAACGAAATAAAATCATTTATGCGCTCTAGTGGTCAAATTATGATAAATTTATGTTATATATCACCTAACAATGTCAAATTAAAATTTCAGGCACACCAGATCGAGAGAGATCAAAATGGAAATATATAAAAACATGGACATTGCGTATATATACGTACCTTGGGAAGGGGCTGTTCTTGACGGCCTTTTGTCCGTACTTCCTCCAACGGTATCCGTCCTCGAGGTGGTCCACGTCGCTCTTGGTCATGAAAGCGAACCGCGGCTGCCGCGCCCGCTTCTGCCCCGCCGACGGCGACTTCGTCTTCCCCGGCGGCTTGCTCCTGCATATGCAAGATTTAATTTTCGTATATTACTGATATGTAACTTTATTGTATAAGGTACGGTGAAGAAGACGACACACACAGTGTGCATGTACTGGTAGTTCGACTGGTACACGGAGCTAGTAGTATGTGTGTACCGATCGTCGACGCCATATATATGCGTGTGGCCGGTGACCTCCAACATATATACCTGCTTGCATGTGATAAGATGGCTGTACGTACGTACGTACGTGCGTAACTGATAAATCGTGCATGCTATGCCATTAATTATGCATATGTGATATAATCGTCCCTCTTGTTCTTGTTCATGCATATATATAGCCGCTGGCCGGTTGCACATTGTGTCGATCGGATTATATATATGTATAGATTCGGAGGGCATGACGTGACAATCAGTGTCTCATCTATGTAGATATGTTTATTATTATTATGACGTGACAACTACTCTCTCTATTTTTTCTGAAACACTCTCTATTTTTAAATAGTTCTAACTTTAGATATATAGCTTTTTTTCTCGAGTGGGTCTAGCCGAAAGCCAAATTGATTTATAATCTAGAGTATATAGAGAGGAATACTAAAAGTAGTAATCATAATTAAAATGGTGTGATTATCTTAGTGGTTTCTAATTAGTAATTAAAACACTATCACTAATCATAGCATATAAAAATTCTTACTAGGATGCATTTAGTACGGAAAATTTATACTAAATTTTGAATGCTAAAACACTAATAAAAACCCACATACTAGGAGAATTAGAAAATTTTAGTGGCGAATGAGAAAAAACTCAGGCAAGTTGTGTTTTTGTAGTATAGATATGATGATGAAAAAGCAAAAGAAATAAATTAAACCTGATGCAAAAAAAAATAAGAATAGTAAGGAGGAGGAAGCGCGTGGCTCTTGTGTATATATTTTATTTTATTTACTAGTCCAGTAGGATATACTGTAGGATAGGGAAAGGAGCTAGTAGTGGCTAGATAAATAAATTTGCCGTGACGCACGAGAATCGCGGCGCAACGTCCGCTTCACTTCAATTCCATTCCCATCCTTCTCCTCTCGTGCAAATTTACCCAATTGCCCCTCCGTTCGGCCGTTACAAGAGAGGCCACCGCCAGTAATTTTCATCCACTTATAAAATCGTAAGTCGATTTAACATTTTCAGATCCATACATAGAAGTTTTTATGCATATAAGCACATCATATAGCTAAGCGTGTAATAAAAGCTAAAACAACTTACGATTTAGAAAATATAATGAACGGAGTATAACAATAACGAGAAGAAGAAAAGCAAAGGTTAAAACGAATCCAACGTCTTGTTCTTTGCTCTTATTTTTTTTTTTTCTTTGTCTAATAAAACTTATGCCAAATGATCTCTTGCCGTTACCAAAAGGAAAGTGAAGGGAAGGGGAAAAAAAACGAAAGAGGTGAAATGTGCTATAAAGTTGATGTGGCTTGATGCACGTACGTAACAACAAATGCAAACACCAAAACAAATCAGCTCAAGTGAAACTAAATCCTGAATAAAAAGTAGTAAGTAAGAAAGAAAAAAGAGAGTGAAAGATAAGGCGAAAATGCGCAATTTGCAAGCAATGACTATGAATTTCTACTAGGCTACTAGTGACAGTTACGGGTTCAATTAATTTGGCAAATTAAAGGATCAGATCAGAGATGGACATGAACGAAATGGAACAGAAAGGGATCTGAGCTGCTAGCTAGTAGCTAGTGTGAATGAATTGTACTGGCTGAGAAGGCACTAGCACTTACGCTGCCTCGGTGGCTGCGGTCGCCGGCCCCGCGTCGGCGCCGTCGTCGGTGGAGCTGGCCGACGACGCGCCGCCGTCCAATGACACGGCGGACCCGGCAGGCGTCGGCATCGTCGTCGCCTGTACCGCCTGCTCCTCCGGCAGGCAGGGCGTCGGTGGCGTGGCCTGACGATCCTCCAGCGGCGGATCCAGCGGCGGCAGCATCATCATCGACATCATCAGGTCCTCTGTCGTCCCGCCGGCGGCCCAGCACCCGGCGAGCTCCGCGAACATCGCCGAGGAGTCGGCGTAGTACGCATCATCGTCGGCCGTGACGGGCCACTCGGCGCCCCCGACACCGACGACCCCCGCCACTTCACCGCCACCGGCACCACCGGCCATGGTTATTCCGGCCGGCCAAGGCCAACACGCTGCACGTCGCCCGGCTAGCTAGCTAGAGGCTAGTAGCTACGACCTTAGCTAGGTTTCTTGGCTCTCCCTAGCTAGATCAGCTGCGTAGTGGTTTGCTCCTCGATCGATTATATTGCTCTCCCTCTCTCAAATTGAAGGCTCTCTCCCTCTCTCTTTTCTTCTCCTTTTTGAGCTCTTTTTAGAGTCTTTTCATTGAGATTCTTCACAGTGCACTGGTGTGGTGTGTGTGGTTTGCATTGCTAGCTTGCTTGCTCGCGAGGGGGTTCTCTCTGCTTCTCTCTATCTATATTACTTACCAGTGGAGATATATCGAGGGAGGGAGGGAGGGAGGGAGGGAGAAAGTACGTACTACGTACTAGCGTCAAATTGATTATTTACTTCATTGCTTATTAATTTATTTAATGTGTACCACTTCGATCAATTCCCTTAGCTACCCCCTAGCTACTCCTATCCTTATCTCACTCACTCTACTGGCTGGTCCATTCTACTGATTCTCGATCGTTTAACTCAACTGCTCTCCTCCTATCTATATAATATGGAGCTATATCCCTAAATAAATTAATTTCTAGAGTTATCTTAAGTCAGACTTTTTATATTTAACTAGATTTATAAAAAATAAATATTTATAATTTAGCATGCCAAATAAAAAATATAGTTTATAGTGTATTTAATAGTACTAATTTGGTGCCGTGAATCTAAATGCTCTTTTCTATAAATTTGATCAAATTTGAAAAAAAAAATTAAAAGTTGATCTATTTAGGGATGGAGAAAGTACTAGTACTGTACATCTCCCTCTATCTTCTTTTATTGGCGTTTAACCTAGATATCATGTTGTCAAAAAAAAAAACTAGATACTAAGATAACATCATGATGGATTCGTTGTTCACCCAATACCTTGCTTCGTTGGCTGTTGCGCACGCTTGATTGACACGATGGCCTAGCTAGGGTCGTCACCACATTGCAAATGCTTAATTGGCCGTAGGGCTCACCATACAGCCATGTATGCATTAGCGGACCCAGCGCTTGATTTAAGAGCTTAAGAAACTGATGAGGTTGTGTGTTTTTAAGCTTTTAGGAGAACGTGAAACAACATATTCATTCTTGGGCGTGAGTCGGCGACGGAGCCCGGGCGTGCGGGCACCAAGGGTCGCCGGACCCTGGGTCCACCACTGCATGTATGGGTACTATAGCTCTTAATTTTTATTTTATTTTTATTTTTTGTTGAGGGGTTACCAAGGGAATCCCCCAACCTATTTTTTCAGTATTATATAAGAAAATATTTACAAAAGTACACATTTAAGAGAAGCGCAAACTACGGAGCTTACAAATCTCAAAGGAAAAAAAAGGAAAAGGCCACTAGAGAAGGTTGTCTTGGCAAACACTAAGAGGTTCTTTGATCTTATCCTTGGCTTTGGTGCACGCTAGGGCCAAGCTCATCCTTGAGAACTGATTTTTTTTACTTTTGAACACTGCAAGGTTTAATTTGTTTTAAAAAATGACGTCATTTCTAGAAGTCCAAATGACCCAGCAAGCATTAATAACAAACTCTTTGAAGATGGGGCTACCAAAAAAAAGTTCTGACATCAATCAACATGTGTCCAGAGGAGGAACATTCCAATTCACTGAATTTCTAAGTAATTATAGCAGGAGAGGCTAAAAGGACAAAGAAAAAGGTGGAAGCTGGTTTCTTCGGTCCCTAAGAGACAAAAGGCATTGTTGTAGTCATCTAGAAACTTATTCTTTCTCCTGAGTAGATTTCCTGTGTTTAACCTGTCCTTAAGAAGGAGCCAAAATAAAAAAATTGTGCTTGTCGAGGTTACCTGAGGACCAGAGCTAGGAGAAGAGGGGTGAGGCTTCTCATGATCCTTGTAAAATTGCATATGCTTTCTTTGAACTAAAAGTTTGAGAGCTCCAAATGTAGGTCCATATGGCTTTCGTTTTTAGATCCTATAGAAAGTTCTGAAGGGAATCAAGCTAGTTTGAGGTTTGGACAGAGAGAGGTAGAGCAAAGACTGCTCGCCTCATTGTTAAGGAAATGTCTTATGAACCATTTTGGTTTTCTGGCAAAGGAGAATAGCTGGGGCAACCTGAGTTTGACGTGGGGCTGAATCCAATTCTCAAGCCATAGTTGACTTGTATTGCCTGCTAGACTGGGGTTGCAAGGGGCCATCAGTTGGAAGTCTTTGTGAATTTTGAATGCATCTTTCCACCAAGCAACGTGTCTATCAATAGTGAGGCACAATTATGACTTTGTCAATATCAAGATCTACTGATTCAGTCTTTTGTAGTTGCTCAAAGGGGCAGGATGTATGTGCGTTCACAAGGATGAGTGTCAGTGTTTATACAGTGATTCGCAAAAAACTATATTTTTTATATCACCATGACGATGTTAGGTTGTAGAAGGTATTAAGTACTCATTAAATGCTATAATATAAGGTTGTGAAATGCTCCCCTTACTTATGAATATGTTCCGAATTGAAAGAACTTGGTGTAAAAAAAAGAACTAGGGTGGTATAAGTAGATCTTTTTCACGTGTTCAGTTACAAATTTATTGACTTCTAAGCTAAATTGACAAGTCAATTCTCTATATAGAATAGAATTATAGACAAAAAAAAAAAAGAATGCTCATATATAATTCACTAATTTTTTCACATCTCTTTTAATTTATTTTTTCAGTCTCCATCATCTATCTATCGATGACATGAACTGAAAAGGATAGGACATATGCGCACATTTAGCCACCACGAACGTCACATAGATTGAATGCTAATTGCTAGCTACCACTACATACTACGGATGATATACAATGATATATAGTATCATCAATAGAAAAGGAATCGAATCAAGAGGGAGCATACAATAATCAAGAATTTTTTATGATACAAATAGATGGTATACTCCCTAGCTAGCAACAATCATAAAAAAAGATGTTATAAGAGGGTATTAGTGCAATGGAATACTATAATGGTGCAGTGTGCATGCATCTGCATGCATAGGAAGCCTGATAGATGGACTGTACTGTTAGGTAAGTGTTAGGCCGAACGGATCCCGTTGAGTTCACTCACCTGTCCATTCTTCTCTAGTATATATATAGTAGTACTCCTGTGTGTGTATTTAATCGCACTGTCACTGCAAAACAGCAAAAGGCAAACTTCTTTCTTTTGTGTGCCGACTCTTGCTGCTTGCCGGCCCCAGATCTGGATGGAAGACCGATTGGCGTGTCCAGGGTGATATCCCTACTGTACTAGTTCGTTGAACTAGTACTACACTAGGCACGCACTAGTTTTATATATAAGGCTATGAGCTTTGGTCTGGGTAAAGTTGGGGCAGGATGCCCTGATGCCCCATTCATCTAGGTCAGCTCAAATCATTGTGACAACATATATCTAGTACAAATGCACAGTAATTCGTCAACATCATCTCTATATATATCCATCCATGCCATATGTTCCCTTGTCTCTGTATATATTTATATATAGGACCCTTGTTCTGGTTGTTTACTTGATAATTAACCTCCTTAACTACAAAACATAATATCTGGAGGAAAATATTTAATTGAGAGAGAAATTTGAAGGACTCAGTCACAAGAGTTTGCTGAACAATTGATATTTTGAGGAAAAGATTGATCGACAAAGGATGTTTTTTTGTGTTTATGACATTTTCTGCGAGAGCTTCTCACACGTGTCTGTATATGTTTTTTCCTTTTTCTTTTCTTCACATGGGTTTGAAGCTTATTGGTATTGTATTATACATTTACATAATACAAAATAATTTTAATATAGCCTACAAAATTCATTAGAGAATGGATGTTTGGTTAATGAAGGTGTTTGGGGTGAACCATCTTATTTCCATTTTAGACTAAAAGTAGAGTTTTCAAACAACTTTGACTTTTTCCCCCAAATGTACACATAGTGCATGCAATTTAACGGCTGGAACATGCATGCATCAATTCCTAGATAAGGTAATGTGTCTCCATATATTATAATAATAATAATAATAATAATAATAATAATAATAACAACAACAACAACAACAACAACAACAACAACAACAACAACAACAACAATAATTTTCTTAACTTTGATGCAAATTCTAAGGTAAAGGAACATTATGTAAATTCTAATCCTATTATTGATGTAAATTCTAAATTTTAACTACTACAATTTGTTATAATATATTTATAAATTACAGCATATGTGTACTTCTATGAAACTGAGTTCAAGACAAATGTTCATGTGAGACTGACATTGTATTGGCTGGAATATTTTTGCAAATATTTGGTCTACTACAATTTCTTAACTTTGATGCAAATATATGGTCAAAGTTAACTAAATATGACATTTTTTTATGGGGCGGAGGAAGTATAAGTATGTGCATTGTCTCGGCTGGAATATTTTTGCACAATAAATTAACCATACCTTCCTAATTAAATATAAAGGCAGTTTGCTTCATTGATTATGCATGCATGCATACACCCACACCTAAGCTATAGCTAGCTTTCCTCATGAATTAGGTCAGCGCATACAGTAGTACTATTGCATCCTAGTGACACTAGCCGATCCGTATGGCTTGTCTTTGTAGTAGTTCTTAGTTTAGTATTGGCGCAATAGCTAAATTCGTCCTCGAACTGTTGGCGAAAACTCAGTTTCATCCCTGAACTAAGAAAACGGTCATTCTAGTCCTCAAACTTTCACAACCGGTTCAGTTTCGTCCCTAAACTACAAAAACAACAGTTTTTGTCCTCGAACTTTCGCAGCCGGCTCAATTTCATCCCTGGTCTGATGTGGAGCGCCATGCTGGCTCGCCTCGTCATCGTCCAGTCAGCTGATTTAGTTGGAATTAGTTTCTAAAAGTCTGTAACTGATTTATTCTTATTCCAAGTAGCAGTCTGGCAAAACAATACAATAATCGGCATATATTAAGGTAGAAACGCCGTAGAAAAAAGTATCATGCCAACAAACAGTAGTTACAGATTCGAGCTATATATCTAGCTAGGTGACGTGTGCTACATTTAACTACCATTGAAGAGAAATTATTGACATATATTCTAGCCTAACGCGTTGTACCAGATTATAATCAATGTTTGTATAGGAGGAATACCGTCTGTGTGGAGTACTACTCTGGTTAAGCTACTGCATTTAGAAAGTTAATTACAATTCTAGAGTGGTGATTAGAATTTGGAGGAGAGCTAGCTAGAGTACAGTACTGTGGGGATTGCTCCCCCGGGTATCCTCAGCCGAGGGCCTGGGCCGAGCGGTCGGCAAAGGCCCAGCCCGAGAAGACCATGCCGGCGCTACCAGAAGACCGTGGAGTAAGGCGCAAGACTCGGCATGCAGATATGATTCGCCTAGATCATCGGGCGTCGGTTTCCTTGAACCTAGGATTTCCGGTCTACCGGCGTGTGCCGATCGGGGAAAGCAAGATTAGATTGATCTTGTAACCCTGCCCCCCGACTATATAAGGCGGGCGGGGACCCCCCTCCAAAAACAGATTGTTCCCGATCATAATCCACAACCGAACACGGGACTAGGGTTTTACGTCACCTCGGCGGCCTGAAACTGTCTAAACCCGTGTCTCGTGTTACTTTCTTGCTCTTGATCTCGCGCACCTCACCACCCTCGATCTCATCTACTACCTCGGGCACCCCAAGGTAAATTTGCCGACCGATATCGTCGGCGGTGGCGGCGCCCAGTAGGGGTGTGCGTTTCAGATCCGTCGCTGAGCAAGATGGTTACTCCTTCCACCGTCGCTCTCTCCGCCCGCGTCGGGCATGACCTTCACCGTCGGATCCATCACGTGGACCGCCGCCCGAGCACGATGGCGGGGAGAAGCGGCCAACCCGGGTCCCATCCAATGGAACCGGGCATGCGTCGGCCCGGCCGACCCGAGCCGGCGCCTCAAGCGAGGCCACGGCGATCCCCCCCGAGGGCGGCGGCTGCAGCGCCCCGTCGGGAGAGGAACCCCGTCAACTCCGACGACTGATTGAGCTCATCGGCCCGGGTCGGTGGAGGCATCTGTAGTGCATCGAACTTCGCCCGAAAACACGCTTCGCGAGGCAGTTTTTAGCGAGCACCCACCCGTCGGACCGGGATGGCAACCAGCAGCGTCGCCCGGGCACCACGCCGATCCGACCACCCGCCGCCGAGGCCATCGGCCATCCCGGTGAGGCCCACTGGACTGGGCGTCCCATCGCGGCCGGCCGGACGACCCACCCGGGTTTGGGCCCCGGTGGTTACAGGGAGATTTCCTCCGGCACCCAAACCACTCGGCGGGGACGCCATCGCGATATCCCAGGAGGAACAGATCTACAACCATGGTGGCATCACCCGACCCGCAAGGTCCCGCGGGTACCCACCAGAAGTAGCACGGCGACAACTCGCCCAACCATCAGCGGGTCGACACCCCATCGCCGACCGTTAACATGGTACACAGCTCCACCTGCTGGAGAACGACGAGTCACTCCACACCATCTGGAGGAGCAGCCCGGTTCCGACTCCGATGCCTCTCCCGGATCCGATCTAGATACATCAATCGTTGTTAGTGGGCGGAACCCTCCGGCGAAATTACACCCCTCGGTATACCCGGCGCGGATCTTCATGCTCCGGCGGTCGCCGGACGAGGACCCACCGGCCGGCGAGACAGATGGACATCGCGCCCGACCGCGGGCGCGCATAACGCCCGATCGAGCGAGCGCCGTGTAACTACGAGGAGGCAGGGCAGCGTCTCCTCCGAGATGCGGCCGGCCGGGGCGCCACCTCTGAGGAACTTGGCGAGAAGAGTTCGTCTACATCGGCCGAACAGATCGTAGCGCCGACCCGGCGCCAATCTCGCCCGTCGCCGCCAACGAGCTTGAGGCGCTTGCCCCGACCCCTCGGGTAAACCGGGCTAAAGCTTTCATCAAGGCTGCTCAAGTGCGGTGAATAGGCTACGGGAGATGCCGTCCGGATCCTCCACATCCGGATCCGGCCGCCACCGGTCGGGGAAGATCCGGCGTTCCCGCCCGATCACGCAATGGCGGAGAGGTAAGCGCAACGCTGGCGGCGAGCGAAGGCGGCCACGACATGCGGATCCAACTATCAACCAGCCACCCGCCCGGCGCCCGTGCGATCATCAATGCGGACGTGGCTTCGCGCCCGTCATCGGCGCCCGGACGCACCGATGCCTACAACGCCGAGATGGAGCGCCGCCCGTCGTTTCGGCGCCCGAGCCGCAGGCTCCGGCCTGCTTGGCGCCCCGGTGTCGAGGGCCCCAAGCCCCTCTCGGCACGGCTGCGGTCCCATCGGTGGCCCGATCACGCCGGATCCCAGGCAGTGGAGCCCTACGGCGGCAAAGGCTAACCCCGGCGGTGGCTCCAAGCGTGCGCCCGTATGCTTGATCGGCGCAGGGGGAGCAGAAGACACGATGGCAAACTACTTGCTGTCATCTTTGGCCTCCCCAGTCCTGAACTGGTTCACGGGGACCGGAGGAGAACTCCATCGACAACTGGGCGCAGCTCGGGAAGCTCTTCGTGGACAACTACATGGCCACGTGTGACGCCAAGCCACGCGCCACGATCTCGAAAGGTTGGCGCAACGTCCCAACGAGACGCTCCGGCAATACATTCGCCGCTTCTCCACGCTGCGCACCGGCGTGTCGCCAACGTCAATGACACCGGCGTCATCACGGCCTTCATCCGAGGCCTTACATACAGCAACTCCTCCCTCCTGAAAGCTCGTAAAAAAAACGCCCGGAAACAATCGGCGAGCCGATGAAGACCGGCGACGCCTACGCATACGGGGAGAGGGAGGCCGAAGGGCACCACAGGAGACTTCGTCGCGGGGAAGAGGCCCATGCCCCCTCCTCCGCCGCCGGGGAGCTCCTCGGCCCAATGATCGCAACACCGACCGAGGGATCGAAGGTCGGATCATCGCCACGACAACGCGACCGCTCGGACCCGATACCGAGGACGCCGGCCCGGCGTGAACAACGTCAAGTCACGGGTCAAGCGAAACCTCGACGCCGAAGTTCGACAAAGTCTGGATCAGCCGTGCCCGATCCACAAGAATGCGACGCACACCATGCGCCAATGCTACGGGCTCGGCAAAGTTTTCCGGGAAGAAGACATGAAGCGCCAACGCCGCCGTGACAACGACAAAAACGGCGGCGACAAAGAAGATGACCGAAACCAGGCGGCGGTGCCCGTACCAAACACCGTCCAAGAGCGTGGCCCACGATCTGCGGTGGGCCACACGCAATGGAAAGCAAGAGGAGCAAGAAGGCGACCGCCCGGGAGGGTCATGGCGATCTCCGGCGAAAAAACTATCGCCGACCCGCCTTCTGCCATGGTCCGACCAGCCCATCACCTTTGGCGAGGGAAGACCCGGTGGTCGGACATACCATACCGGGCGTTTCCCCGGTCCTCGACCCGGTGATCGGCAACGTCCACTTCAAGCGTGTCCTCATCGGCGGCGGGAGCTCCTTGAACATACTCTTCCCCAAAGTCGCTCAGGGAACTCGGCATCGAAAAAGAGGCCTTACGGCCCGGCCGAATCTCCGTTACGGGGCATCATCGGACAAGCCATCGGGCCGCTTCGGCCAAGTGACCACCCGATGCAGTTTGGCACCCGGGCCGGTTCCGTAGGAAAAACCTGGCTGTTCTCGTCGCGGAGACCGACCACGACCCATCATGCCATCTTGGGGCGCCCGGCCCTGCACAAGTTTATGGCGGTCCCTCACTACGCCTACCTCGTGATGAAGATGCCGGCTCACGGTGGTGTGCTCACCCTCCGCGCCGACACGAGGCATGCGCTTGCGAGCAAGAAAACTACATCATCAACGAGACCGCCCGGCCTCATTTGCCAAGATGCAAAGCGTGCCTCGCCGACTCCAAAAAGTGCCGCCGGAAGACCAGGAGATCCCGGTCAATGAACCACGCGCTCCTCCATCAAAAACAAGGAGACCAAGGTCATCGACTTGGGCACGGGTGACCCCTCCAAGGTCACTCGGATCGGCGCCAACCTCGACCCCAAATAGGAAGACGCGCTCGTCGGCTTCCTCCGGGACAACGTGGGCGTGTTCGCATGGAAACCTGCGGACATGCCCGGGAATGCACCCAAGTATGCCGAGCACGCCTGAAGGTCTCATCCTCCGCCAAGCCGGTCAAGCGAGAAGCTCCGCCCGATTCGCCGGGGACAAGAAAAGAGGCTATTAGGGTAGAAATCAACCGGCTCTTAGCCGCCCGGTTTTATCAAAAAGTGTATCACGCCGAGTGGGCTGGCAAACCCGGTCCTCGTCCTTAAAAAGCAATAAAGAATGGCGAATGTGCGTTGATTACACCGATCTTAATAAACAACGCCCTAAAGACCCGTTCACTCTCCCTCGCATCGGCGAGGTCGTAGATTCCACCGCCATTTGCGAACTCCTCTCGTTTCTTATTTGTTATTCGGGTATCACCGGATCGCCCTAAAGGAGTCCGACGAGGTCAAGGCGGCCTTCATAACTCCATTCGGCGCCTATTGCTACGGCGATGTCCTTCGGCCTAAAGAATCTTTGGGGCGGCGTACCCGGCGGACAATTCAAGCATGCGAAGGATCGAGATAGGCATCAACGTCGAGGCCTACGTCGGCGGCGTTGTGGTAAAATCTAAAACCGCCGATAGCTTAATCGCCGACCTTGACCAAACATTCAAAAGTCTCGAGTGTATCGATGGAAACTCAATCCAAACAAGTGCATTTTCGGAGCTTCCTCGGGAATCCTGCTCGGGAATACGGTCGGCGACCCACGGTATCGAACCAAACCCGAGAAGGTGTCGGCCATAACCAAAATGTTGCCGCCAACCAATATCAAGGAAGTCTGAAGATCGCCGTTGCTTGGCGACCCCTAAGTCGATACATCTCCAAGCTAGGAGAGAGGGCCATGCCTTTCTTCCGCTTACTCCGGCGTCCGACAAGTTTGTTTGGACCCAGGAGGGCGACGAGGCATTCAAGGAGCTCAAGGTCTTCTTGACGGCGCCCCCAATTTAACGGCTCCGCTACCGGCGAGGATCTCCTCCTTTACATCGCAAAGAACGAATCGGGTGGTCTCCACGGCGGTCGTCGTCGGCGTGACGAACCCGGGCATGCATTCAAGGTGCAGCGCCGGGTCTACTACATAAGCGAGGTCTGAGCGAGTCCAAAACTCGTTACCCGCAAATACAAAAAGCTCATCTACGCCGTCCCCATCGGCGTCACGTAAGGTGAACCACTACTTCGGTCTCACAAGATAACGGTGGTGTCCCATTACCCGATCGGCGACATCATAAAGAACAAGGAAGTCGACGGGAGAGTCGCCAAATGGGCGATTGAAATCGGCGCATACACCGTCGAATACGCGAGCCGCCCAGACGATAAAATCAGGCGCTTCGCCCGACTTCATCGCCGAGTGGGACGGACATGCGAGAACCAGTCCCACACGAGCACCCCAGCCTTTGGAAGATGTACTTTGACGGTGCGCTAAATGTGGCGGTCTTTTGATGCGAGGGTCGTACTTGTATCTCCAAGCGGCGAGGAACTCCGATACGTCTTGAGAATACATTTCAAGGCATCTAACAACGCCGCCCGCCCGAAATCTGAAATTTGCCATTCACGGCATCAAGATTGCTATATCCACAGGGGATCAAACGCTGGAAATCTTCGGCGACTTCGGCGCTGGTCGTCAACCGAGCAAACAAAGGCGGTCTTGCACCGGCGAGAAAATGGGCGCCCTCTTGCTCGGAAATCCGGAAACTTCGAGAACAAATTCTACGGCATTGAGTTCCACCACATCGTTCGGGAAGAAAACTTCGAGAGGCCGATCGGCTCTCAAGTTAGGCTCTACACGAGCAGCCATTCCGCCCGAGGCGTATTTGCGCCACGATCTCTCGACACCATCTATCGGCCAAGGCGGGCGGCGCCCAACCCGACCATCTGCGGAGAAGGCGTCGCACTCGTCGAGGCCAGCAGCAAGACTGGCGCTCCCGTTCATCGGATACCTCACCAACTCACGAGGTCCCGCCCGACAAAAGCGAGGCGTAAGCGTTTGATCTGGCGGAGCAAGCACTACGTCTGGTAGAGGGCTCGGCGATGCGCTTGAGAACGCCAACGCTAACGTTACGCAAAAAGTGCGTTTACTTGCGGCAGAAGGCTTGAAGATACTAAAAGAAATACATGCTTGGACTCTGTGGAAGCCATTGCGCCTCTCGGAACCTGGTCGGCAGAGCCTTCCGAGCTGGATTTTTCTTGGCCGACCGCCGTGGCAGCCTTGAGAACACACAGTGCGACATTGCGAGGGATGCCGGTTCTTCGCTAAGCGGCCTCACTGCCCGCCCCACGCTCTAATGACGATCCCGTCGGCTGGCCGTTCTTGATGCAGGGGACTCGACGGATCGGCCCCTTGAGCCGCACCGGGCAATTTTAAATACGTCTTGGTCGCCATCGACAAGTTCTCCAAGTGGATTGAGTACAAACCACTCGCCCAGCTCGACAAGCAAGAAGGCCGCCCGAGTTCTTTGAGGAAATCGTTCACCGCTTTGGCATCGAACAAGCATCATCACCGACCTCGGGTCAAACTTCACGGGAAACGAGTTCCGGGAGTTTTGTGAAGAGCGCTCCATCTTGGTCAAATATGTCTCCGTTGCGCACCCAGCGTAACAACCAGCGGCCAGCCCAAGAAAGCGGAATGATCTGGGCGCACTTAAAAAGCGCCTATACGGAAGGGCGACAAGCACCGGGAAGGTGGTGAAGGAACTTCCACCAGCGATGCAGGGACTGCGCCGCTTGACCGATCGAACCACAGGGGGTTCCCCCTACTACATGGTATCTGGTCGGAAGCTGTCCTATCCGAGGGACGTCGCCTTCCGATCGCCAAGAGTGGAAAACTACTCGAGGAAACCTCCGGCCAAGCGGCCGACGACGTCGACCGTGCGAGAAGAAGAACGCCTAGCCGCTGCGTCCGATCGGCAAAGTACCTAGAGGGCGTCCGTCGCTATTACGACCGGCAACGTCCGGAAGCGCCCCTTCGCGGTCGGCGATCACGGTCTTACGTCGCCGCCACGAGCTCCGCGGGCATGCATAAGCTCTCTCCTCCCCCGGGATGGTCCTTCATCGTCAAGGAGGTCACCCGAGCCGAGGGTCCTATATTTGGTGGAGTCGGGGCGGGCGCGATATCCCAAACTCGGCACGCCGAGCACCTAATACGTTTTTACGCCTAATAAGTCAAGATGAACAAAGATATGTACTCTGTTTCCCTTTGTAATCCAAATATATATATGATTTAATGTCTTTTTTGTCTTGTCTCTCTTTTCTCCTCGTGCATTCATTTTTCATATGTGCTACCCACGCACTATACGCCAATAAGACCGCCCAAGCACGCACTTTAACTCAAACCGTCGGAACAACCCCTGCCTCGGCCCAAACCTACACGTGCTAGCGGCTCGGCGCTGCGTCATGGAAAGGCCGGCCGGTTCCCGAGGGGACCACAGTACCTGGCACGCGCAATACAAGGAACATGCCCTTGGCGCTATGAGATACTAGGAAACTTGGGCGGTCAAGGCAAGGCGACAAAGTCACACACTTGGGGGCATTACGGCAAACACTTTACATGCATAACAAAAATGATATTAACATCATTTCTGGGACAGCGTCTCCACACGCAATACATAAGTTAATTCTAACGCTCTTCTCCTAGGGCGCGTCGGCCTCGGCGTCGCCCGAGCAGGTCGGGTCCTCCACCACCTTGACGGCGCATCGGGAGGACTCGGGCTCGGCTTCTCTGGTCGGCGACCGACTTGGTCGGGCAAAACCCGCCTCGACCGGGATAACTCCACCCGGGGATAGTGCGGCCGGACGGCGCCAGTAGCGTGCCGGCGGCGGCCTTGAGCCGCTCCGTGAACAAACACACGTGTTTGTTGTAGAAACGGCTTTGGCATCGCACCGAGCGTGACACCGAAGGATAGCGCTCCCCGAGCACGTCCGGTCGTAAACCCCCCGTCGGATCGACGAGATTCAACGGTGGGGTCGGTGGGCGATGGTGTCTCCATCCGCTCCTCGGCGGCTGCGAGCGCCGTTTCAAATCCGCTGGGGGCCGCCGCGTTCTCCCGCACAACTAGCGGAACAAGTGTTAAAACCCCGACCACGGGCAATCGGGTAAACAAAGCAAAAAAGATAGCACTTACGGCTGTGCCTCGGGACGGCTGCTGCCTCCGACTGGGTAGCCTTGGCCGCCTCACGGGTTAGCTCCTCGACGAGCTGCCGAGGCTAGAGCTGCGGCTTCGCCTTCAGAGCTGCAGGCCGAGCACAAGTCGGCCTGAGAATACACAAGAGCGCCCGAAAGGAAGGTAGGGAAAACATACGGTCACCGCGCTGCAAAGTGTTTGCCGCGCGCGCCCGATCGGGCGGCGGCCGCCTCCCACGAAGCGGCGTTCTCACGCTCCAGCTCTTCCACCTGCCGGCCTTGATTGGCCGCCGCCCTCACGAGCGGCCGATTGCGCCGAGCCGACCCGACTCGCCAAAGGCTGGTCTTTTCACGAAGAAGCCGCTCGTTGTCGGCCTTCATCTTCTCGTAGGCGCCCGCCGGCTGCTCCGACCAACCCGCTGCCTCGGCTGCGGGCCAGCTCCCATACATATTCGACATAAGCTCAAGAACACTATCAAGCGAGACAATATGATTACTTACCTTAGCGGCCCGAGCAGCCTCGAGATCGGACGTCCGATTCTGGTATTCACCGGGACGGGCGATCTCGGCTGCCCACCCCTCCACCCGTTCACCCCGGGTCGATAGAACGTCGCGGCAAAGCCGCTGAGCCTCCCGCGGGCGCTGGCACTTCCCGTACCACCTCCTCCATTTCGGGCTCGCCTGCCACCCGGTGCTCCACCGTGGCGCCACTTTGCCGGGCGGACGGCGGGACGGCATGGAGCAAAGCCGCCGAAGCCCTCCCTCGCCGGGCAGGGGAACAAAGGCTTGATCTGCGGCCGAGCAGGCTGGGGGAGCCCCCCACCAGCCCCAGATGGCTGGTTGGGAGTCACCCCGCATCGGCCGCCGAGGTGGGCTGTCTGGGACGACCGGTGTCATCCTCCCCCGCACGGCCGGGGTCCTCCTCCACGGGATCGCTGCAGCGGACACTCCTAAGCCAAACCTGGACAACACCGGGAACAAAAAAAGAAACGAAGTTGGTACTTACAGTCGGATTTGGCGGTGCCGGCTGAAACGCCGGGGACCTCGAGCTGCCCGCCTCGGGGTCGGGTGGGCGGCTGCGATGGCCGCTAAAGGCGCCTTTGGCGGCGCCCCAGCGGTCGGCATTTTTCTCAAATACCGGTCGCCGAGTCACCGCCGACCGGCGCCGACGCCGGGGTCGGGGGGCTCGTCCAACGTCTCCGTGTCCTCGATCTTCGTCATCTGGAGAGGATGGCGGCTTCCCCGCCCCTGCTCCTCGCCGATTCGAACGGCGAGGCGGGGGGAGCGGCCTCCCTTCTTGCGCCTCTTCGGCGAAGGCGCCTCCTCCGAGCCACCCCTTCGCCCGATGGGCCCTTGGCTCGGCAGCGGGGGCGCCTTCTCGGCGTCCCCTCGTTCATCGAGGTCCTCCCGCAATCTTGCGGATTTCCTCGTGATCGCCGCCCGGTCTACACCCGGTCGGCAGTGTCGTCGGGCACATCCGACACATAAACTGGCTCGATCTGCATAAGCGGCGGCAAGCGGTCGGCCAATCACACATAATACTATAACAAAGCGAAACTCACCCGCCGGTCGCGGATTGCCAGTTGTAGAACTGCATGCAACTCCTCATTTGGGTACCTCAAGGCAACGGCGTGAGCACCCCAAAAAGAACCTCCTTAGAGATCGCCTCCGGCGTCTCACGCGTAAGTCCTTGTCCCGGAGTACTCGTACCCCGGTGCTCGCGCTCCCTTGCATGGGCTGGATGCGCCCCGCAACCAACTGATAGCCACCGCCACCCCGTCGGGTTCATGGGGCGGATGATCCGAAGCGGCTCCTCCACCGCACCATGTCGGCGGATGATGGCCGCTCGGACCGGTTGGCGTTGGCGCTCCACCACTCGTTTACCTCATTGGAGATCTGTGGAGCGGGGTTGTCGACGACGAACCATTGGGTGTTCCATCCCTTGATGGAAGAGGCGAGGGGGGCCCCGAATCATGGTTCCTCATCCCGTCCCCGAAGACAAAGATAGAGGCCACCAACCACCTTGGGTGAGCCGGCTCCGGTGAACGCCCTCAGGCAGAAGAGATGGCGGAAGAGGTTGAAGTGGGGAGGAATGCCGAGAAAAAGCCTCGCAAAAATGGATGAAAACAGAAAGATGAAGAATGGAGTTGGGGTGGAGATGAATGAGCCGGATCTTGTAGTATGCAAGAAGCTTCGGGAGGAAGGGGGTGCGCCGGCAGGCCGAACCCGCGGCGGAAATAATCCGCAAACACTACGAGCTCATTACCGTTCGCCGGGGTGGGGAAGGACTCACCGCGGTGGGGCGCCAGCCGCCCAGCGCCGTCGGGCGGCTTTCCGTCGCGGGCGAGCTCATCGAGGACGCCAGCGTGCGCAGGTCGAAGTAGCCCACTCCACCTCGCGTTAGGCGGACCTCCGCGCCGGATCTCCGCCCGCCCGATGCGCCGCCGCCCGCCAGCGGAACCACGCTTTGCCCCTTGCCGCCGGCCATTTCGGATCTAGGTTTCGGATTGGGAGCGCCGGTGATGTGGGGAGAAAGGTTGGTTGTGCGAGAGGAAGGCGAAGAGGCAGGGGTTTCGAGGCGTCGAGAGGAAGGCAAAAGTGTGGACCGAAAGGCCATGCCCGGTCTTAAAATAGATGCGTGCTTGGCGGTGTCGGGCGCCGCGCCGCCGCCTTCCTTCCGTGGGGAAACCGCGCCCGCGCCGTTCCGTGGTTATCCGCCGGGCTGGACTGCGGTGTTTCCCGAAGGATGCTAGGCCCGATGGGCGGCCCGCCGAAGCTCGACCGCGGTCGCAGCCCCGCGCCCGACGTAAAACCAAAGTTTGGACCCTAGAAGATGACAAGCGGTCTCGAGGGGACTGGTCCGAGATTCAACAACTCATACTTTGACAAATTTGATCGGCACCAGATCTCATGCATCGCCTACTACCGATCTCGGGGACTACGTGGTACACGTCGGCTGAAGCGACGGCGGCGTGGTACACGGGACCCGTATCCCGGAGATCTTTCTTTTTTTTTTTTTTTCTCTTGAGCAGCTCGCGTCTCCCGGAGTGGGACCTCTGCGTTCCTCTCAACCGCGGCGACCACCGTGTGTTCCACGGCGCAGATTCCGCCTCCCTCCGGCACCGCACCGGTCGGCCTCGGCGACGCCGACCGCCACGACTCGTCGGATCCGTTGATCGACTTCGCACCCCCCGAACACTTGGTCGGAAGAACTCCGCGCAGGCACCGAGGAAGACGCTGAATGGTTCCCAACCTTGGGTTGAAACACGCAAGCTGCTCGGGGGACTAGGCGTAGGGGATTGCTCCCAGGGTATCCTCGGTAGAGGGCACTCGGGCCGGCCGGTCGGCAAAGGCCCAACCCCCGAGAAGACCATGCCGAGCGCTACCAGAAGACCGTGGAGTAAGGCGCAAGACTCGGCATGCGAGATATGATTCGCCTAGATCATCGGGCGTCGGTTTCCTTGAACCTAGGATTTCTGGTCGGTGGTTGTGTGCCGATCGGGGAAAGCAAGATTAGATTGATCTTGTAACCCCGCCCCCCGACTATATAAGGCGGGCGGGGACCCCCCTCCAAAACAGATTGTTCCCGATCATAATCCACAACCGAACACGGGACTAGGGTTTTACGTCACCTCGACGGGCTGAACCTGTCTAAACCCGTGTCTCGTGTTACTTTCTTGCTCTTGATCTCGCGCACCTCACCACCCTCGATCTCATCTACTACCTCGGGCACCCCCAAGGTAGGCCGATATATATCGTCGACAAGTACAATGGTTGATTATATTAAATATTCTAGACAAATTAAAGGCCGTGTTGAAGTAAGTCTTTGATTTTTTTTCTATCAGTAACGTTTAAAATACATGAAATTCCCATGCTGTTTAGTCGACACTATTGAAAAAAACACTGCCATAATCTCAAAAAATTTCACATTTATAAATATATTGTTGTAGAAAATATAATGACTAATGGTATAAGTTGGTTGGGCCATCAACTAGAATATTTCAGTCCAATTAAACACATTTGTAAATTACTTGAGTAGTAAATAATTAATGAAATCCATAACACTCCATTTATTTATTATTAGTCCCTCTCTTCACTACTACATATATGTGGGGACTAGCATGACTACAAACACCCCTACTAGCTACTAGCTAGCTAGCTAGAGAGTGAGGCACATGGCGACCAAACAGCCATGACTAGTTTTTGATTTATTATACATTTTAAGCATTCTCCGATTAATTAATTAATTGATTTGTAAATGGAGGAGAGGGATTTGATGGGTGAGACGAGGAGAAGATTAATTAGTACAAGCAATTAAAAGAAGATGAGCCGAAAGGGACGGCGCGTGATTGACAGGACAGAGGAGGACGGACGGTGACAGCCGGGGGGCCACCACGAATCTTTTGGCGACCTAACTTGTCCATCACGAAACCTCGCACTCCCTGTCCTGTCCCTACCCAAATATTAGCAATTAGACATTTCAGTGAATAAATTTTAACTCCAGTACTATTTTACAAGGTTTGAATCAAATATTAGGAACATAAATCATGAATAACTTTTAAGTTGTTAAGTTTAAAAATATGAAAACCATATGAATAGATTTATCTTAAAAATACTTTCATAAAAATATAAATATATTACTTTGTGATGAGTATTTTTATACAAATACAAAGTCAAAATTATTCTTTGGAGGTTATGTCATTGTCTAAAAACGACATCTATTTCCTATACGGAGGGAGTATTATTCTACTTTCCCTGGAATGTACGTGCATATTATTACTCTTCCTTTCTTATATATTACTATATAAACACTACTAGTTAGTTAATTTTCCTTTTGCATTTCAGGGTACAAACATTTAATCTATAGCTAATGGCGTGCCACCCTTCATAATAATGTGCGGCATGTTAACATGACTAAGAAAGTATTTAGTTTTCCTTCTGTATATTCAAGGTAAAAAATTAATAATCAATGGCGTGTCTCATGCTTAACGTGCGAGGTAAAATAATACTACTACATCTGGTCTCAACAAGCACAACACGTCCACATGTCTCGTAAAGGGTAATTCCATGTTATGTTTTATGAAATAATTCATTAAATTTTGATTGAAGGAGGGCCAGCAGCCCAGTGGATCAATCAAACATAACATATGAATTGGTTATAAATCTCTACATTATCCACAACCAAGTACATACAGATGATCATAAAGAGTAGTATTATTAATTATATTGCATGATACAAACTATATATATAGGCCATGCATCATGGACATAATAGTACGTGCGCACGGATGGGATCTGCCACAGCATATGCATATGCATTCACGCATAGGTTTGTACACGTATATATAGTATGTATATATATAGAGCGAGTACGTGCACGCGAGTTAAATATTTTGTACGTGCGCGGTGCTGTTGCAATCAAATGGCATGCAGCTGCACCAGCACGTACGTATACGTAGCTAAGATTTGGCAGCTCCATACCACGCTATATATCTCGTGTGTTGTCGTCCGTCCGGCGGTCCTGCACGTACGGCATTGGATTTTTTATATATTTTAATCTTTTTTTAATTAATATTCCAAAAATAACCGCACCCAAAAAAAATATTTTTGCACGACATAGCCCTTTTTGGTCGCGCCAACATTGTCGCGCCACATGCATTGGCGCGGCAAGATACGGCACTTCAGACGCCGTTTCCGACGTGGAAAAAGTGTCTTGTCGCGCCAGCGGGAACGGCGCGACAAGACTGAATTTTTAAAAAAATCATAACTCTTCAATACTACGTCGGATGGAGATGATTTTTATATGAAAGTTGTAGCTCTCGATGAGATCTACAACTTTCTAGTTTTGAGTTTTTTCATTTGAAGCCGTTAAGATACTCAAAAGAATTATATAAAGTTTCAGCACCAAAATAATCGCGTATTAGCGCTTGATTTTCAAAAAATCATAACTCTTCAATACTATGTCGGATGGAGATGATGTTTATATGAAAATTGTAGCTCTCGACGAGATCTACAACTTTCTTGTTTTGAGTTTTTTCATTTAAAGCCGTTAAGATGCTCAAAAAAAATTATATAAAATTTTAGCACTAAAATAATCGCGTATTAGCGCTTATCGCGTCATACAAATAATATCTTTTTTTGTATGGATTTAAATGAAAATACTTTTTATCCAAAAATTGTAGCTCTCAATGAGACCTACTACTTTGTAGTTTTGAGTTTTTATATTTGGGGTCGTTAAAAAAACTCGGGAAATAATATAGCATATTCGTGTTGAAAACTTATATTATTTTCTTGACTATTAACTCGGCTTCAACTCGATGGCATATCTGCTAGCGGCACCGCCCAGCAACAGGGCCGTCGGCACCGTCCTCCCCACGGATGCCGACGACGGGGGGGCAGCTGCACCTGCCTACGCAGCTCCTCGGCTGCCTGCGCACCGTGGGGCGGCCAAGCAGCAAGGCGAACCCGCTCTTCGTCGCCGCCGTCTACGCCACCGCCAATGCCAAGATCATCTCCCACATCGACCTCAAGCTCGTAGACGTGGCGACCGGGCGCGACGGTCGCAATGCGGCTGGACAGGCAAGGCAACGACCACTTCGGCGTGACCGGCGGCCTCCTCGCCTCGTCGGCACGGGCGGCACGACCACCGTCGGCGTGCTCGACCCGGCCACGGGCGACGTCACCGGCATCCTGGCGTGCGCGAGCGGCAACGAGGCGTCGTCGGCGTACGTGTTCGGGCACGTCCCCACGACGAGGGAGCACAAGATCCTCCGTGTCTACGCCGCCGCCCACGGCGTCCGGCATGGCGGGGTGCCGACCGAGCACAAGCAGTCCTACGAGATCCTCACCCCCTGGGCAGCGAGCAGCAGCGGTGGAGGCCGGCGCCGAGCCCTCCGGTGCACGTCAACACGTTGATCGCCCAGCACAAGATATTATTTGTATGACGCGACAAGCGCTAATACGCGATTATTTTGGTGCTGAAACTTTATATAATTTTTTTGAGCATCTTAACCGCTTCAAATGAAAAAACTCAAAACAAGAAAATTGTAGATCTCGTCGAGAGCTACAATTTTCATATAAAAATTATCTCTATCCGACATAGTATTGAAGAGTTATGATTTTTTGAAAATCAAGCGCTAATACGCGATTATTTTGGTGCTGAAACTTTATATAATCTTTTTGAGCATCTTAACGGCTTCAAATGAAAAAACTCAAAACTAGAAAATTGTAGATCTCGTCGAGAGCTACAATTTTCATATAAAAATTATCTCCATCCGACGTAGTATTGAAGAGTTATGATTTTTTGAAAATTCAGTCTTGTCGCGCCGTTCCCTGGCGCGACAAGACACTACATTGTCGCGCTAATGCATGTGGCGCGACAAGCTTTTCCACGTCGGAAACGGCGTCTAAAGTGCCGTATCTTGCCGCGCCAATGCATGTGGCGTGACAACGTTGTTTGGTCGCGCCACGGACGTTGGCGCGACCAAAAAAGGGCTATGTCGTGCAAATATTTTTTGGGTGCGGTTATTTTTGGAATATTAATTAAAAAAGAATTAAAATATATAAAAAATCCTACGGCATTAGCAGATGCTCATTATAGGAATCCAAAGTACACGGCCGTACGTACGTCTCAGTAATTTTGCTGTTGTGCATTGTGTATATATATGGTATGAGCTACTATCATGCATGCATGTTGGGCCAGGTTGTAACCAATATGAGCTTGTCCGCACGGCCTTATGTTATATGCATCATCCATTTATGCACGTTTCCATTAAAGGAGCCGCAGCAGCTTGTTCATCGTGCCGCACACATTGCAATTTTATAGGTTAGGTATATGTAAATTTTGCCCTTTTTATTGTTGCATGTAGCGGGTTTTTGAAGCCCGACAAATTTTGCCTAGGTACGGCTTTCTATTACAAGTGGAGGCAGGCTACACCTCCCCGTGGATCTGTCCACCTCCCGGCTAACATGTGTCTGGCCATCTCAACTTGATGGCCATCCTAGCCAGTGGACCCCTTGTCTTCAATTTAGCCCTTGGGCTATGAGCTGTTACGCATCTAGACTCATCCTCATTTCTAGGGCACACGCGAGTGAATCAGGCCAACATGTATCGTCCCAGCCACCACGGACCTCGTCCTCGATTGTCTTCATCTCCATAGTGCGAGAGGTCAGAATAAAGAGGCAGTACATGATTGTCAAGGCCACCTCTAAGAACAATCTTCAACCAACAAACAAAAAAAAACTAGCTTTGGTTTGATGAGGGCAGATAACACCCCCACCACCCCTCTTGTCCTTGCTCTTAATGGACAAGAGCTATGCCATTACTTAGTTCAAAAACTCACATATAAATGGGATGGATTATATTGGACTCAAGGGCAAATATATCTTTCCAAAGGCCCTTTTGTTTACACAGTTCAAATTTAGTTTGTAGCCTATATATCTAGTTCAAACTAAAAGCTAAGCAGAGGGGGTCAGAGAATGAAGTTAGCTATATAAACAAAGCGACTTTAATTTCCTTTGAAATCTTTAAGAACTAGATTACCCACTACCCAAGTGAGATGTTCAATGCTTTGGAGTATTTGGACAGAATGAAATAATCTCATCTTCAGAGATACGCAACCAAGTGTGGGTTCATGCAAAGCTTCCTTCAAAGAATTCTTTGTATGGTTATCCATCATGAAAAGGAGACATACATCCTAGAGATTGTGTGGCTAGAGATCTTTGGGTAAATTTTCTGATTTTTTTTCCTTTCTTGTTTTTGTCACTTTGATTGTATTCATGCTACTTTTGTCCCTCTTTAATATATAAACAATTGAGAATAAAATCCTCTAATGATCTTCTCAAAAGAAAAATTACCCATTGCTCCATTATTAAAAAATCCAGGAGTAACAAACAAATAAAGCATACTGAATATTTGGTTTTTAATTAATCAACTAACAGCACTCTTTGACACCGACACACTTTTATTGCTTTGTTTTCTGTTTAATCTTTTCGAGAGATATGAGTGTGGTGGGTTGTATCTGCCTGTGGAAGTAAGCTCTGCTATTGGAGGAGAGGAGAGAGAAAGTAGGGTTATTTGGAAGCTTGTATCTGGTGATGAGGTAGTGCAGGTATTTACCTCTGGCTTTCCTAGATAATTACCTATCACAGTTGATCTTTCTCTGTCTGACATGTACGTGTCCGTTTGACATCACGTTTCTTTCAGCTGCAGGGGCCCGGCCGGCCCTATCATAGTAACTTTGTTCCATGTGGATCGGAGCTGAGGCAACTGCTACGTGCGTGCGTGCTAAGTAATATGGGGTTTCGTTTTTTTTTTTTTTCTATTCTATTGTTAACAAGGTACTAGAAACAATGCTTGTGTAAGTTTCAGAAAAAAAAAAAAAAAACAATGCTTGTGTAAATTTTGGGAAATGAAGAAAAAATTCAGCTTACTTTCACAAATCATCAAAGGATTATGCCAGCACTGTAGATGAGCTCATCTTATTAGTATTTTTTGAAAAAGCTTAGTATAGATGCATGCATCTACCGATATATATGAAGCTGGTCCTCCACACGTATGCCAATCTGTGATGCCAATGCCATCTTCGTGCAATTTGTTGTCATTAGTTATCGTCAGCAAATACCACCATGCATCCATCACAATCGCATATATATGTGGATCGATGGCAACCCTCTAGGTAGCTAGAGCGTTAGAGATACTATGTACTGATCCTGACAGATCTGCATGGGCGACGACGACGTTGACGGAGGTGTGACGGCACTGGTGTAGCACTACTCAAAATACAGTGATATTTCTGTGACGATAGGCAATTGTAATGAAACAGTGCGGGCTGATGTCGGCTAACATCTTAATTAAGGGCGTGTTTGGTGCGGCTCTACTCTGGCCGCTCCGTTGCCACAGTGGGATCTTTAAAGATAGTGTCGTGCACCAAAACAGCTCTCACTTCATGTACAAGAGAGAAGAAGTGCTACTCTACGTGACATCATCTGGTGCAGCCCAACTCACTCCGAACCCTCCGCGTGATATCATCTGGTGCATCTCCACTCACTCTAGTGCATGAGCCACACCAAACAGGCTCTAAAACTATAGACAACTTTGCACACATGGAAACCTAAATAATATCGAACCAAATATGTAATAGGAATTTCTTTGCACCGCTATCTTTACTACCACATATGAAATCATTGCTGCCTTGTAATTGGGTTACACGATCTATATATGTTGATCTTCTTTTCACGTTTTTGGTATTTTTAGTGGTAACCCTTGGATTACCACTTGTTATATTATTCGATAAACTCTGCTTTCTCTTAATGAAATACGAACCATGGTCGAAAAAAAAAAAGAAAAAAACAATATATAATTGGGCAGCTCCTGTTTCATTTATTTGAGTAAGTTCATCGTCTCTGCTATAATAAAAATGGGTATTCTTACGCACGTTTTAAAACGATTTTTAAGACCGGCTATCAAAACAAAAAGATAGAATCCTATAAAAACAACAAACGCTTCCTAGAGACAGGTTGCCAAGCACGTATATCACCTTTCAAAAAAGAAAATACACCTATACACTAGTACACAGAGCATTTCCACAGGCGGTTCAGCGCCTCTTCACAGCGTTCGGGGTACCTTGTCGGGGAGGCCAGTGGAAATGGAGCATTTCCACTGGCGTCCCGCTGTCAACCGCCAGTAGAAATCTATTTTCACAGGCGGTTGACATAACCAACCGCCTGTGAAAATAGTATTTTCACTGGCGGTTAACAGAACAAACCGCCAGTGGAAATACTATTTGCACAGGCGGTTGGTTATGCCAACCGCCTGTGCAAATATTTTTCCCGCCAGTTTTAAATTTGAATTTGTAAATGTGAAACGCCCTCCTTCCCTCCCTGTCCCTCTCCCTCTCCCTTTGTCTCTCCCTATATCTTATGTCAATGATCTTTACATGCAATGATAGGAATACAAAAGGCTATTAAATTATGCTAAAAATGACCAATATAATTATATACATATACACACCATTAACAATTTAATTTAATTACAACATTTATATATACATCAATATTCATCACAGTTGTTTTGCGGCCACGACAACAAAGTTTTTCATCGCAAATGATATGATGATTCTAATAATCATCTCGACTTAGTTTGAGAGCGCTAATCTCTCTTAGCGCTCTGAACTCTGGCCTCGCTAAGACGCTATCCGGTTCGTGGTATTTCCCCTCGCTTGGAATGATTTCCTTCATGATGAAGGAGCACAGATCCTCGACTAGTTCATATAGATTTTTTTCCGTGAGGTGTTTGGGCTTCGATGATTCTGCAATCGCCTGGAAAGGAAGTTTATAGACATCATATGTTTGCACTTGGTAACGACATAAATATAGCGTGACTATTAGTTATACCTTATAAGGGTTTTTACGGTACCGTCCGTTTAGTCTCATGAACTCGTACACGTAGAATCCACAGTATACGGAGCCAGGTGGTTGCTTGTGGCACTACATAGAGGAGAAGTTGTTATTGACTTGCAACATCGTCTTAACTACGTACTGTACACACATGATCTGGCTTCATATCTTACTTACCGGCCAGTTATGAAATATTCTTAGTTCCTCGCCCTTTCTGGATAAGTCGAACTTCCCACCCTTGAACTTGTACCACCTGTAAACCCTATGGTCTCAAATAGAATTAGTTAGTTTTTCGTAACTTTCAGCTATAAAAGTATGTATACAAGTATGTTAGCTTACCGTTCCAAGATGGTCGTGACCGTTGCATAGCTTTCAGGTCTATAATCTGTAAAGTCAAAGACCAGCATCTTTCCGTCCCTAAGATAGATATAGAAGCATATCCAGTGGTCGCTGCAAGAATGGACCAGAATTGTCATGTGTTTCTATTCATATTGTTAACGTGATTTTTATATATACACTCAGACTTACCCGAAGTTGTATGGTGCAATTACCACTTCCCTGTTTTGGAACTGAAGAAATGCATTTCCTATGTACGCGGCGTAGATAGCCTCGTGTCTCTTCTCCATGTCTTCTTTATTCTTTTGCTTCTTTTTTCTGTTAATCCTTGTAATTGATCATTTGTCATGACCAATCCGGAAGGTGTGCTCGTTCTCACAGATTTTCTTTGGGCTAAGGTACCCAGTTCGTTTGCTTTCATGTTTGTTTGGTCCAGGGCCGTAAGTGGTCTCGTCCTTATCATATTCCATTCTGCATGGCACAAGTGCATGTCATCAAAGGGATATCTTAGTAATACAACTCAATAATACTAAAGGATAAACATGTTAGGGGACGAGTGAGACTTACAATGCAAATAATGTTATGATTTGAACATCGAGCCGCTTGAGGTTCATCATCAACCAAATGTCTTCGAAGGTTACAAAAGCGGTATCTCGTTCAAAACGAAAGCAGAGGGTGGTATGCTTACTTGGATCGTGTCGATGCCGAAGAAGCGACTCTCATATACCGATCATGTAGTCTTTTTATACCGGTGGTAGTTTCTTGAGTTTTTTTCCAACTAAGGAGAGGCCTACCCGGTATGTATCTGTCGGGGACATTTTCATAATCCTCCCATGTGGGCTTCCCCGACCTGTAAGACATTGATCTCGGGGCCTTTTGACGACCCTCTCCCTTTCGGCTAAGCCAACGATCTTTGACTTGCGGCTTTGTGCAATCCCCGATAAAAAAAACGGGCGGTTCCAGCAGTTTTCCTCTTTAGCTCGAAAGGGGATATCAATTTGGGAACCGGAAATTTCTTCTTTGGTGGTTCTTGGATCTTTTTGGGGGGCGGCGGTGGTGTCCAAGGCGATTGTTCGAGGTCATGAGGTGGTGGGGAAGCACGAGCTGGATCATTGAATGGTGGGGTTTCAATAGGATTGGCTTGTGGTGGTGGAGATCCTGTAGGTTTAGGTGATGATTGTGGGGTTTCAACAGGATTGCCTAGCGGTGATTGTATATTAGGTGGAGGAGATTGGGGACATGGTGATATCGGGGTTGGGTCCGGAACAACTTCCACATGTTGTGACTCTTGAGTTTCTGGCAACACTTCAGCGGTTGGTGGTTGCTGCGGTTGTGGTGGCTGCGTCAACTCCACGTCTCGTCGAGGCAATAGGATGAAAGTGTTAATGGCCTGTCCGAGTGTCTCAACATTGTCGGGGCCTGGAATTTCAAGCATATCTTCCTCATAGCCAGGGACGACCGTATGCACTTCTACCCTGCAGTACTCTTCTGGTATGATGGTATGGTGGTAGTCACATCCTGGGATTGCAAAGCCTGTGGCAACTTCCTTTGTACGAACATGCTTCATACCATATCGTATCAGCAATTTGCGTGGTGTCGGTGATTTCGATATCATCCACCGGGAAGCGGTCTTTGTTGCCCGTAGGCCCCATTAATCGCTTGGAAAGCCGGTGATTGTGTGGACATGGCAGCAATCATCTCCCGAGGATCCGCCCGCTTGTCGTGTGGGGATGATCTGCATCTGCGGACCTTGTGTGCTCATCTGTTGAGACATTGCACTAGCTAGCTTCTCGTATTATTTGAGGATCGGGATTTGTTAGGAAATCAGACATCATGTTCTTGAATTGTTCCTTAGCCTGCTCCCCATAGAAATCTTTCATATATTCCTTGTATCGATCTCTTTTCTTGTACATGCCCAACCACTCTTCACCAAATCCCTCTTTCCATCCCTCTTCGATGATATTCCTCGTACACGACCGGGATGCTCGGGGTTGCCTAGACCTATAGTCAAGATGTCCCTCTCCCTTTGTGGCTTGAATCTTCCCTCTTTGACATCCGCGGCCAATTCCACAATTTTTCTCTTTTGTCGGTGTCATTTCATCGGGACAGTTCAAACCCGTAGAAGTTTGTTTTGTTCCTCTAGCTTTCAGCCAATTCGCCGTCCTCTCACCAACTTCCTCTGAGAGGACAGGCTTGCCTTGTTTCTTGAGCTCTTCCTCCTCTGCCCGCCACTTCGGAATCTGCAGCTTGTAACCACCGTGCCAAGGTGGTGGTGGTACTTGTTCTTCTTTGCTAGCTCAAGCGGCTTCGCTCTTTGCTTGGAAAGTTGGATCTTTCTTCGCTCCCCGAATACGCCCACCGACCGGCGGTGATCTTATACTTACTAGTTGGATCCAAACCCTTCTTCAGATATTTGATATTCATTTTCGATCTATAGTTTCGAATGACGTTGCAACCTGCTTGAAGAAATACTCTTTCACAATTTTATCGCCCCCCCGTAGGGATGACAAACCTTTCACCGAACTTTCTCCATAACTCTTTTTCGTGTATCTACGCTCACATCCGCCCACCTCGGATTGTGATGTCAAGCTTATCCCCGACCAAGAAACCAATCGTATTTCTTATTTTGGCCGCCACCGCATCCGACACTAATGGCTCTCCTTTTGGGCTTATGTCGGGGGAATAACATAGGTCCTGCTTCGGCCACTTGTTCGTCCCTCTTTCACCTCGTTTTCGATCCGTGCGTTTCCCTTTTTCTTGACTTCGAGGTGGTTGTCTCGGTTGTTTTCGGGGCTTCTCCTTCCGGCATACGCTTCCTCGGCCAGAATCTCCCGCAATTGAGACAAAACCTCGCACGATATATATATGCAACGCATCATGGAGCGGAGCTTATTTTTTTACGGGATCAATGAAAACATTTGTTTGTATGTAATAACTGTACCTCATCGATAGCTGGATCATAATCTGGGTCTACACTACGTTGACGTTGTCTATCTATGCTAGGGCATGGATCACTTCGGTTTCCGTCATCTTCTTCTTTTTCTAACATGTCACCATGGTAATCTTCTTCTTCTTCTTCTTGTGCCTGGGGATTTATAGTTCTAAAAATGCAAGGCCAATAAGTATGTGAGTTCTTCCTTTCTATAAGTAATCGTTCCAATAAACGTGGGGATTTATAGTTCTAAAAATGCAAGGCCAATAAGTATGTGAGTTCTTCCTTTCTATAAGTAATCGTTCCAATAAACGTAATTGTGTCATACTAACCGTTGGTCTGGGGGGTGTATCAACCTTATTGGGCGACTCTGCTACTGGTCATTTGGTCATCTGCATGCTCTCCGGATTTTGGAGAAGTCATCTTCTCTTTAGTAATGCTAAGTCATTAAAAAAATGATAAGTCATTAGTACACTAAGTCAATATTTCACATATGATAAAGGAAGTACTATTTCATTGCAAAGTACTTAGTCATTTACATATGCACTAGGAAATATTTCACATATGATAAAAGTACTTAGTCATTGGAAAGAAAGTACAAAGCACATACAATAATCATTGCTTTACTAGAATTGCTAATATCACACATATTATAAAGGAAATAATAGAAAGCAACAATATTTATTATATTTACATAAAATATTAGCACATGCAGTAGGTACAATTAATAAGCTAACAATAATAATAAGGTCATTAAAAAATATTAAATCATTTACAATATTTGAGAAGGAAAGAAAAATATCTCTAATAAAAAAATATGATAAAGTGCTAATAAGTAATGCTAAGTCATTTACAATATTTGATAAGTGCCAATAAGTAATGCTAAGTCATTAAAAAATATTAAATCATTTACAATATTAGTACACTATTAATTTTAAATGCAAAGTACTTAGTACACTATTACAATATTTAAGAAATTATTTACATATGATAAAGGAAGTACTATTTCATTGCAAAGTATTTTTAATAAAAAAAAAAAAAAAAAGGCCTTCTTTGGACCCATTGGAGGGCCCAAGAAGGGCCCAACACGGCAGAGGCCCAGAGGCCCAACACGCCTTAGGGTTGGGCAGCCGCCGCGGGCGCACCGAAGCCGCCACGCCGCCACGCCATGGCGCCGCCGAGCCGCCACGCTGCCAGATCGGCGGGCCCCCCGCCCGCCGATGCCCGGCTGCCCGCTGCGCCAAGGCTGCCCGCGCCGCCAAGGATGCCCTGCTGCCGCGCCGCTGGCTGCCCCGACGAGCACAAACACAGATGGAGGTCCTCCTCGCCGTTGAGGAGATGGAGTTCCCCGACGAGCACAACAACAAGGCGGGTGCAGAGGCGCGGCAACTCACCGACGGCTTGACGAGCGCCGGGCCGGGCGGAGACGGCAGAGGGCGGAGACGGCGGGCACGGTCGCCGGAGGATCACGGGCGAGGAAAATCGGGTACCGGACGGGCGTCTTCTTGCTTTGAATCGCACCCACCGCATTGAAAAATTTCAAGTCCCGTAGCGATTGGTATATATAGAATTGCATCTTCACGGGCTGTGAAGATCATTTTCACCGGGCGGTTGTCATTGTCAACCGCCTGTGAAGATGATCTTCACCGGGCGGTTGACAATGTCAACCGCCTGTGAAAATGGCTTCTTGGTTTATTTCTTTTTAGGGTATAGAGAATTTCTTTTTAGGATTAAATCTTTTTAGGATGTAGAGAATTTCTTTTTTTAGTATTATTTCTTTTAGGATATAGAGAATTTCTTTTAGGATTATTTCTTTTTAGGATATAGAGAATTTCTTTTAGGATATAGAATATTTCTTTTAGGATTATTTCTTTTTAGGATATAGAGAATTTCTTTTAGGATTATTTCTTTTAGGATATAGAGAATTTCTTTTTAGGATATAGAATATTTCTTTTAGGATTATTTCTTTTAGGATATTGAGAATTTCTTTTAGGATATAGAATATTTCTTTTAGGATTATTTCTTTTAGGATATAGAGAATTTCTTTTTAGGATTATTTCTTTTAGGATATAGAGAATTTCTTTTAGGATATAGAATATTTCTTTTAGGATTATTTCTTTTTAGGATATAGAATATTTCTTTTAGGATTATTTCTTTTAGGATATAGAGAATTTCTTTTAGGATTATTTCTTTTAGGATATCAAATATTTCTTTTAGGATTATTTCTTTTTAGGATATAGAGAATTTCTTTTAGGATTAAATCTTTTTAGGATGTAGAAGTAGAAACAAAAGGACTTAAATAAGTTGAAGAGCAATACCAAAGGATACCAATTTATGAGTATAAATTATAACCGATAAATTGTTACATAAGGCATTGACTAATACAAAATCTACCTAGCCGACTACTATTCTTCCTTCTCCACCGTGGCGCACCCATGGTAATGAATTCTTGGAGATATTTCGCTCAACATTTCTAATCTTTACTTGATGATCATTGAAGAGAGACATGTGTCCGAAGTGGTTGAAGTCATCTAGGTCAATTACACCATCAACTCCTATAGCTTGCTGCTTTCCAGGAAGAACTATATGCTTTGTCTTGTCGCTACTTTTCTTCTCTTCTTTACAAAGGATCTGTTCGGCATAGAAGACCTGTGCAGCACGGTTAGCAAGGATCCAAGGATCATCCTTGTAGCCTACTTTACTTAGATCAAGAACTCTCAAGCCATAGTTATCCACGGTGATATGGTTGTCATCAATCCATTGGCATCGAAACACAGGCGTCTTAAATGAATCATAGTCTAGTTCCCATATCTCCTCAATGAAGCCAAAGTATGTAGCAGTTTCATCTGAATCATCTATGGCCTCGCAACGAACACCACTGTTTTGCGCCATGCTCTTTTTATCCCTAGAAGTAGTACAAAATGTGAAGCCACTAATGTCAAAGGTGCGCCATGATGTAACTGGCGAGATGGTCCAGCGCCAACCTCTTGATAGTTTGTTGCTCAATTGTGTCTCCATTTGGAATGTTACGCTCCATTAGCCATGTGGTGATTCGACGTTTATGTTCCTTCGATACCCAATCCTCTGTTTGCCCGGGGTTCCGATCGCTTAGCTCTTGTATGTGTTGTTTAATCGGAGGATCCATTATTGAGAGGCGATGTAGGATGCTATGATGCGCCTCGAGGACAATATTGTAGTCCGACGGGATGAATGATTTCGACCCATCCTCCCACACCCATATAGTCTACCCTCATGTCGAGTCGGAGGCAAACCTATTGCAATTTGGTCTTTTAGGCAAGTGTTGCAGAATGGACCTCCGGACTCAATGGCCTCTTCGGTAGTGTATCCCTCTGTCATAGATGCCTCGGGGACGAGCACAGTGGCTACGTACCCATTAAGAATTGACATGAAACGCTCATATGTCCACATCTCATGCAAATACATGGGACCCAATGCCTGTATTTGTGGCACCAAATGCACGACAAGGTGTACCATTATATCGAAGAAAGAAGGCGGGGAAACACATCTCAAGTTGTGACAATGTCTCCATTGCGAATTTCTGAAGAGACTCCAACTGCTCTTGATCAATTACCTTTTGTGATATCTCGTTAAAAAGAAGCACAACCGTGTGATTGCCATCTTTAAGAACACCGGACTTATAGCCCCGATGACAATAGGGAGGAAAGTTGTCGGCATCACATGACAATCATGTGAGTTGTAGTTGGTGAGTGTAAGGTCCTTCATTGACACAATGCTCTTAATGTTGGAGTAGAATCCAGCTGGAACTTTCAATTTCTTCAACCACACGCACATGGCATGTTTCTCATCTGTGCTCAAGTTGTAGCTTCTTCTTTGGGAGGTGGTACTTTTCATTATCTAGCAATACCGGGTGAAGTTCAGGCTTTATATTCAAATTGACCAGGTCCTGACGTGAACTCAATCCTTCCTTTGTCTTGCCCTTTATGTCTAGCAAGGTACCAATTATGCTTTCAAACACATTCTTCTGGATGTGCATACCATCAACCGCGTGTAAATGCGTCAAGCTCTTTCCAATATGGCAAGTACTTAAAGAAAATTGACATCTTCTTGAATGTAGCCCCGGGGAGTTGGCTTTATATCCTTTCTTACTTTTCCATCTTTTATCTTCTTACCAAATACAAACTTGATGTTCTTAACTATCTCATATACTCTGTGACCTTTACTATTACCTGATAGAGCAGTGGACCTTAGTTCATCATGATTGTCAAAGTACTTATCCATCTTTCGCAAGCGGTACCTATGACCTTGTGATAAGAAACGCCTGTGTCTCATGTACACTATCTTGTTGGAGGCACTGAGGGACACATAAAATGTTTCATCCAAGCATACTACACAACCAACCTTGCCCTTGAACTGTCCTGACAATACAAAGAGAGCTGGGTAATCGTTGATTGTAACAAAAATAATTGCTCTTAGTGTGAATGACTCTTTCCGGTATTCGTCCAACATGGCGACACCTGTATCCCATAATATTCTCATTTCCTCCATTAATGGCTCCAAGAATACATCCATGTCAACAACAGGTTGTGTAGGTCCAGAAATAAGAATGGTTAGCAAAAGATATTTTCGCTTTTGTAGCAAGTGTGGAGGGAGATTGTAGATGGTGAGGATCACCGGCCATGTGCTGTGCTTACTGCTCCTTTCAGCAAAGGGATTCATTCCATCGGTACACAGTGCGAACCTGATATTTCTTGTCTCCTTAGCAAATTCTGGGTGGTCCTCATTGAATTTTTGCCATTGCTTGCCATCTGCAGGATGTCGAAGCTTTCCATCTACTTTGTGTTTATCGAAGCATGCCAAGTCATAAGCTCTGCATCCTCGGGGTTTGCGAACAAACACCTCAACCGATCTACTACTTTGGAAGGTACCACATGACCATAGCGGGGAACCCTTCTCGTGCGTAGTAGTCTTCTTCTTCATTTTCTTTAGTGCAGGGTTTTAAACTCTGTTGAGTCTTCTTTCTCTTTTTTCTTTAGAAATGGAGGCTGCATTCTCTTCTTGTAGATAGTCTTTTTTCATCTTGTACCGACTTGCACCATAATTTGGACAGTTGTCCAAGTCTTTGTAATCACCTCGATATAGGATACGGTGATTTCGACAAGCGTGGATCTTACGGACACTCATAGTAAGTGGACTGATTAGCTTCTTTGCATAGTACGTGTTAGCAGGCACTTTGTTCTCCTTTGGAAGCATATCTCTGAGAGTACTCAATAATGCATCGAAGCTGGCATCGGACCATCCATATCTTGCTTTCAACATCAACAGCTTCAGCACAGACCGTAAAGTTGTGAACTATTTGGTACAACCTTTAGTCTCATCGTACAATGGCTCTGCTGCTGCCTTCTCCAAGGCATCCATACCTTTCATAAAGAACATTGATGGATCTGTATGACGACGCAATAGTGTAGCCATCAGTTCCGCATCTTCATCCATCATTTCAGTTCTGTTGTCCTCGGTTCCTCCAACATTCGCATCATCATGAACATCAGGCACAACATGTTCACTCTGCTGGGGACAATGGTGATGAGTCTCATGTAGGAACTGACTAATATCATCAACAAACATATCTGGGCCATTCGCTCTGAGGTTCGCAGGGTCTCCAACTGTATACGGCGTAGAGCTACCCTCTCCATGCTTTGTCCAAATCAAGTAATCTTCCATAAATCCTCGGCAGACCAAATGATTTAAGATTGGTTTTGTGTCTTCATAAACAACAATATTCCACGCAATCGAGCAAGGGCAATATATGTGTTTCTTATGTGTTCTCAAAGCATGGTTTTTCGCAGCATCGATAAACTTCTGAACCTCAGGTATGTATGATGGATCTACTCTTTCTAAGTTATACATCCAGAAGGCTCTATCCATCGTTACCTGTTAAAAAGTTTAGTAGATTTATATATTGTAAACACTACAAAGTAGACATAGATGTTTATTTATATTAATTATTAACTAACCTTTGTATGATCAATACACTCGTTCAAAAGAGTATATATAGATGAAAATGACTCCTCACTTGTATATTTGAAATAGTACACATTCGAGCTAAATTACATATAGTAAAAAGAGACAAATTAATGAAACCCTAATTAAAGCAAGCCTAGTTACTATAACCATAATAAAAGCCTCACCACTACTTAATTCAACAAAACATATCTAAATAATTAAACAAAAACTAATTCAAAGCATCAATATTTAGAAAAATAATAAATAACTAAAACTAGATTAATTAATGACAATCTAGCTACAAGCATCACTACTAGCTAATTAAACTAAACATAACTAAATAATTAAATAAACCATAGCTATAAAAGTGAACCCCTAGATAAAAAGTGAGTAGAAATACTGAAAAAACAAAAACCTAGCTACTCTTCTCTCACCTATACTTCATTAAACAAAAATTAAAAAATTATTAAAGCATCAATTAATTAGATGAAACCCAAAAAAAATTAATGACAAAAACTAATTTAATGCACCAATATCTAGCTACTCTTCTCTCACCTATAGTTACTAAAAACCTATTTGAAGTCTCACCACTACTCAATTTAATAAAACATAACTAAATAATAAAACAAAAACTAATCTAATGCACCAATATCTAGAAAAATTCCAAATAACTTAAACTAGATTCATTAATGACAACCTAGCAAGCATCACTACAAGCTAATTAAGTAAACATAACTAAATATTTCTTTAAGAGTAACTAATAAAACTTAAAAATTTAAACCGTAGCTAAAAAAAAAGTGAAACCCTTCATAAGAAGTGACTAGAATTATTGAAAAATTAAAAACCTAGCTACTCTTCTCTCTCTTGAGGTGAAACCCTAGATCTCAAGAGTGGTGGGGATTGAGGAAAAAAGAAGGAAATGAGACAAGAAACACATAAACTAACCTTTTTTAGCTACCTCCTCCAAAGAAATCAGGATCAAAACCTCCCCCCTTGTATTGGGTCAAATCGGACCTCCAAAGCTCCTCCCATGGCACACTGCGCTCGGGCTACAGTGTCTGTTCATTCTGGTGGGAAAGAAGAAGGGGTTTATATATAGGGCAAAGTCACCACAGGCGGTTTACATAAGGAAACCGCCTGTGAAAATAGTGTCACTTTTCACAGGCGGCTGGTTACTTAAACCGCCTGTGGTGACTTGCATTAACACTGGCGGTACGGTTCCTAAAGTGAACCGCCAGTGTAAATGTGACAATTTACATTGGCGGTTCATTTTAGGAACCGCCAGGTGTTGAACTTTTTTCCACCGGGCGGTTATAAAGATGGGGTCCCTGTCCGATTTTCAGTGGCGTGTCTAAACTACAACCGCCTGTACAAATAGATACTCACCGTCAACACAAATGCTCTGTGTACTAGTGATAAATAAATATTATATTTCTTTGGTACTACCAGTTCTCTGTCTCCTTCTCTTAATTAGGGTACGGTACAGTAACAATAATCCTTCAGGATATCTCTGTGGTTAATATATAAGCCATTTTTTATCGTACGGCTCTGCATTTCCTGCCATGCTGGAGCGTACGTATACGTGTACGGTGGATGCGATGCGAGAATCGATCTCGAATCGTGTATGTATCCTTTACATAAAGCTACTACAAATATATATGGATGGATCTGCAGCTGCAGTACTCGATGGGATCGGAGTCACCGACGATCGTATGCACGGTAGATGCCAACAAGCATACGTACTTGATCTGTATTCCCGGCGAACGACAGCTAGCAGTGGTATATATGCATGTACGTACACCTCATCACTGTATAATACAGGAGATGGGGAGTGAGTACTAGCTAGTAATGGCGCATCCATGCACACACTGTACTGCAGTGCTAGCTAGCCATGGATGTAGTACACTACTATACCCGTACTGTGCATATCTTAAAGAGAGATCGATCGAGCTCACATACTGTGTGTATACAGTACGTGCTTACACATAAACACTGGACAGTGGCAGAGCAGTAAAAAAAAATTTGATGGACAAATAAACAGGAGCTGCTGTGCATGCACGCGCATGGACATAATTTTCACTGTACATGCAATGCAATGTAAAACTGTCGCCCTGGGTACGCAGCATAGATTTAGGGCAATTTTGGACCTGTAGTGTTTGGATTGGATCACTGGAGTAGACTTTAATTTTTTCTCGAAAACGCAAAAGACTTACGCTTCTTTTTCATTAAGAAGAAGAATATAGAATGCAATGCAAAACAAATGGACTGGGGTGGAAACAAGATTTGAAACACGCTCTGCCACCTACGGTCAAACGAACACGAAAGAGAAAAGAAAGAAGGCCACCTCCGTCCCAACAACAACCAGCGGAGCGGAGTTCACGCGAAGACACGACCCCAGCGACCGAGCCTGCCGACGGCGACGAGACACAAGGAGCACCGGGGCGGCAGACGAGATGGGAGCTCATGGCGGCCTCATCGGAGCCTTCAAGAAGGGAATGACGTCCTCAGGCGCCAACTCCAGAGGTGCCCCGCCGGAACCTTCGTTCCTGAGCCCGCCAGTCGCCGCAGACGGGCGGAGGGCCGACGACGCCTTCAGGAAGGGAATGACGGGAACGCCATCGTCGTCGAATCACCTAAAGTTTAATTTCAAGCTATTCAAATAGATACACTACTAGTTAATTAAAATGTGGATTAAAACTTTACTCCACCTCAACTAGTATATATATTCAATCAAAGAACGAACGAAATAAACTTTAATCTTCTAAATTTCAGTTGGATGAACGACAATCACCGAGTCCAGGTGATCCAAAGAACAAAACTCATACATACCCTTGTAGTTCTCTCTGTCAAAATTGTATTTTGCATTGCCGTCACATACTGAGACTGTAAGCCAGCTGATAAGCTAAAACTCTATTGAAACTGCTAATTTTCTGTGAGAAAAAAATATTATTAGCTGATAAACTGAGACGGCTCTTCAGCTAAAGCGAACAGGCTGATTATTCATCTTTTATGTCCACATTACGCAGTTGCCCTGACAGATGCTATCTAATTTACTTGTACGTAATGCCGTTTACGTCTGGCTTCATGCCACTGCACTCGTGCCCCAAATAGGGGTTGTCGTTGTAAGTACAAAGCCGCTCTTAATGTCAAGATTATTCTGTTGGGGAACACCCACCCGCGCAACTCCATCATGTTGGCCCGGGTCGACTAACTGTTGTTGATGGGTCTGGTAGCATTTTGGACATTGTTCTGTAATAACAGTTCTTTATTTATTACTCTTCCTATTTTTGAAAGAATTAATTTCGAAAATTTTCGTGCCAGTTAAACTATTTTAAATTTGACTAACTTTATAGAAACAAGTAACAATATATATGACATAAAATAAGCATATTGTAAACATATAATACTAAATCTAATGATGCTAATTTGATACTAAAAATCTTAATAGTTTTTTCTAGAAACTTATTTAAAATTTAAAAGTTTGATTTAGGACAACTTCAGAATTTTTTTCTTCTAGGAACGAATAGAGAGCAGTAAATTAAAAAACAGAGGATGAGAGTGCCTCCGACGTGGAGATATCAACTGTATCAAGGTAGCTGCTAGAACTACATATGTAAACCTTTTTTCCTCTGATTGGATTAATAATTAATGCACTTTCTCCAGTGTCCTATTTGGACTAATTTTTTGTACATCAGCTCTGTTTTTTAGAGAAACCTATGGCGGCAGCTAAGGCTGGGACGCAAAACTTCGAAGCTTCGTTAGCTCATTTCGGCTCGTGATCGATTTCGGCTCGGCTCGGCTCGGCTCGTTAGGATAACGAGCCGAGCCGAGCCAAAGTTTTAGCTCCTTAGGATAACGAGCCGAATCGAGTGGCTCGCGAGCTGCCTCGCGAGCCTAACGAGCTTAGCCGAAAACCCAGTATATATATGCTATATTTATGCATACGATGGATCTAATTTGTACAATATATTATTATACTTATAAATATGCTAGCACATATTAATTTTTGTTCGATTTAAGATTATTGGATATGTTATTTTAGTATTACTAGCAAATATGCCCGTGCGTTGCAACGGGAGGTATAACTTGGATTGAATTCCATTCGTATAAACATAATTTCGATTTTCTTGTAAAGTATTTATTTTATTTGAAAGACTCGGCACCACCAGCTCTCAGTTATATATAGAGAACATATTGAGTGGTCCAAAAGAAAAACTATCGGTACCATGAAATAAATTTAGGTTAAAATGTTTTACTTCATGCCCACTTTCATATGACTTTTTATAATTTATCTATAGAGTATATATAAAGTATATAGAATAAATTATGTAATAAGAATGAAAAGATGATTGAAAGTCTCTCTCAATGGTCTAGTCTCTCTCTAGTCCAGTCCGTTATGGGTCTAGGCCCTGTGTTTGGCCCAATAGTAGACAAGAGGTGAATAGCAAATATGCCCGTGCGTTGCAACGGGAGGTATAACTGGATTGAATTCCATTCGTATAAACATAATTTTGATTTTCTTGTAAAGTATTTATTTTATTTGAAAGACTCGGCACCACCGACTCTCGAGTTATATATAGAGAACATATTGAGTGGTCCAAAAGAAAAAACTATCGGTACCATGAAATAAATTTAGGTTAAAATGTTTTACTTCATGCTCACTTTCATATGACTTTTATAATTTATCTATGGAGTATATATAAAGTATATAGAATAAATTATGTAATAAGAATGAAAAGATGATTGAAAGTCTCTCTCAATGGTCTAGTCTCTCTCTAGTCCCGGTCCGTTATGGGCCTAGGCACGTGTTTGGCCCAACAAGAGACAAGAGGTGAATTCTAAACTGTTTTATTTGTTTACTTATTAATTAGTGCCACATCGTCTATAAAACTATATGCTCCACGGTTAATAAACAATGATCGATCCTCGATGATGTATAGCAACTATTAGTTAATAATTAATAATAACTAAAAACAGAAAATAAAATCACATCCTAGTAATTTTGGATAAAGAAAGTTAGAGCGAGAGTGTGAGTGCAATGACTGATTTGCACATTCACGAAGTTAGTTTGGGAGGCCATACCAAAAAAATGGGAAGAAATTTTGCCTCTTTATTAATAGGTATAGATTACTATTCTCAAGCTTTAGATAAATACAAATATTATATTTTTGTATATTTTTATACCCTGGCTCGAGAGCTTAACGAGCCAGCTCGAGCTTTTAACGAGCCGAGCCGAAGCTAGCTTTCTAGCTCGTTGAAATAACTGAGCGAGCCGAGCTAGCTCGTTATCTTAACGAGCCTTAACGAGCCGAGCCGAGCCGAGCCGAGCCGAGCTGGCTCGTTATCCAGCCTGCCGGCAGCTATGACACTGTGTGGACTGTGTCTAATATATGACGATTTGGCCCATTGGGCTTTTCAGCTATGGGTTCCTTAAAAGCCTTCCGTTCCATTTTTCAAAGACTCTGTTGTGGGTAAAATTAGGGGGTCATGCAACTGCAATCTGTTGGGCTGCGGACATGTGAAGGAGCTGAAACTGCAATTTAACGAGATTTTGGATAGACGAGTGTAGTCGTTGATATGAATAAGGTAGATGTTATGCTGGATCAGCTAATCCCCTACAAAAGGACACAACTATGATGGATTTGTATCAGTCAAATCAGTTTAACTAATATTGATTTCCCTAAGGCCTTGTTCAGTTCTTCGTGATTGAATTATGAAGCGGATTCGTTCCTAGAGAGGAATGAGTGAATCCGGTTGTGTCACTTGTTACGAGAGAGGTTTTGTTCCAGAGGTAAAGACATGGTGATTGATTCTAGGTTGCCAAGAGGCTGAAATAACCAAAATAAGCTAGAATAAATTTAGGACCGATTATATTCCGATTCGAACTGAACGATTATTTTGTATTTGGCCATATTCTAAACTGGACCAAATCAATCCGCACGGAATAGACCTTGTTCGAGTGGTTCCGTAGAACCAAAGGAGATCTACTAGGTTTACTAGAAAATATATTTCATAATTGATTACTTTAATAATATTTATCTTGTATTATAAATCAAGCGGCTAGTTCACTTCCCCACCATTGTTCTCAACTCGTATCTCGTATGCTGCTGCAAAGAAACGTTGTGGTGTTTAGAGGAGAGCCAGATGGAAAAGCCTCTGGCTTGCTTGATGGAAACATCTCTGAGATGTCTTGACTCTCAAGAAAGTTAGAATAACTTATAATTCTAAACGGATGGAGAATTATTTTATTATATAAATTTAGTTAAATTTGATATGCTTTAATTCTCCAATAAAATTAGAATGACTTATAGTTTGAATTAAAAGAAATACATATAAAATGCATACAAGTGACTCTAACAAGCACGTTAAAAAAAGTGCAGCCAATAAACTCTAATAAATTGGGTTACTGTATAAATTGAATTATTTATGAGGAAGTGATGTTGTTAATATTAAGAATTTGTCGGTTCAATTTTTGAAGATGCTCATAAAATATATGTGCATACGTCATAGACGTGAGTGTACGTGCAGCGTGAGGCATAACTGTGTAATTTTTTTTTAAGTAAAGGAGATTCTTTCCGAAATTGTCAAGGGTTTGAGGAATATTCCGTTTGATTGATACCAGCACTCTATCCTAGATTCGTCGAACTGACGAGTGGGTCCCGCACCGTCGGTGACCCTTGGGCACACCTAAATTGCTGAGGACACAGCACGAGCAAGCTTCCCTACGGCGTCCCCAGTAAAATGTACCCCGAAAACCCCCACCTCCGCTTCCTCCTCTTCCTCGCCGTCGCGGCCGTCGCCGCCGGCGGGGCTGCGGCGGACACCACCCTCACCGCGTCCCTCTCGGGCGACCAGATCAAGATCCGCTGGACGGGCCTCCCGGCCCCGGACGGCCTCGACTACGTCGGCATCTACTCGCCGCCGTCCTCCCGCGACCGCGACTTCCTCGGCTACCTCTTCCTCAACGGCTCCGCCTCCTGGCACAGCGGCTCCGGGGAGCTCTCCCTCCCGCGCCTCCCGACCCTCCGCGCGCCCTACCAGTTCCGCCTCTTCCGCTGGCCCGCCAATGAGTACTCCTACCACCACATCGACCACGACCGGAACCCGCTCCCCCACGGCAAGCACCGCGTCGCCGTCTCCGCCGACGTCTCCGTCGGCGACCCCGCCCGCCCCGAGCAGGTGCACCTTGCGTTTGCGGATGGGATCGACGAGATGCGGGTCCTGTTCGTGTGCGGCGACCGCGGGAAGAGAGTCGTCAGGTACGGGCCGCAGGAGGAGGACTTGAAGGAGTGGAAGGAGGTGGGCACGGATGTGAGCACGTACGAGCAGAAGCACATGTGCGATTGGCCGGCGAACAGCAGCGTCGCCTGGAGGGATCCGGGATTCGTCTTCGACGGCCTCATGAAGGGATTGGAGCCTGGAAGGAGGTACTTTTACAAGGTACTGTGAATTATCCCCTGCTGTAACTTGGAATAGTTCAAATTTTCTGATTTTTCGGTAGAAATTTGGCTCTGTATGTATCATTTTTTTAAAAAAAAACAGTATTTTACTTATGTAAGTAAATTTTGTCCCAAAAAGAAAAGGTACTAGCTCCTCTCAAGCCATATATGCCGCAGCCTAATGTTACAGTTGGGTTGCCTGACACGCACAAAGGTTGGAATTAATTGTGCTTTAGAGTGTGCTGGATGGATCATCCTAAGAGTAAATTGTGTTGATTCAGAATTAATGGCATAGTAAGATTTTATATTTATTAGTTATGTATACAGTTCGTAGTGGAGATATCTGAAGTACCATGGCTATGTATTAGGAAGTGTTCAGGAAAAAGATTGAATTTTGTATTCAGCACATGTGCCATAATAATAAGGCTTTGATTCTCAAGTTCTGCAATCTTGGAAGTATGCATAATTGCATAGTCGAGTTTATTAAAGAGAGAATATTCTCACTTGCTTACAATCTGTTGTCTTATAACTTGTTCTTAGGTTGCTGCTTCACATGAGTAGTTTGTATTTACTGGCAATTGCTCATGTATATTGCGACTGTACTGATTTTGATATGTCCAGAATATATATTTATATTACTTAGTAGCAAATATGGTTAGAAATGTCAATTTACCCAATAAAAAAAGTGTAGTTAGCACTGAATGCTAAAGAACTGAAGTTGGTGTAGTTGAGCATTTCAAGCTTCTATACTGAACTTGTAGTTATAATTTGGATCCATGTAATAGCTCTGCTCAAGTGATATATTCAGATATTCCTTGGCTGTTCTTCACATTGATGGAGCTTGGAATGACCCAACTTTTTTCTTATTCTGGGTACCAATTAATCTCCATATCAATTTGTTAAAAAAAAAATCACTTTATCGATTCGTCCCAGGGGGAAAATGGTTAGCTTTTTTCTGCCATATAAGCTCCAGCAAATCAAGTTAGTGTAATAGCATGCAATCTAGGATTTGAGCTCTAGAGTGGACAAGATGGATTGTTGGTGTGGAAAAGATGGGCTTTTGTAGGTCATACCACATGACTTGGTAAGCTTTTGATCTGTATACTGAACATATGAATGGGGAGAGGTCATGAAAAGGTAGAGTCTTGCTTGCTTCACCATCAGTTTTTTTTCTTTGGTTGTTCAACTGACTAGTTAGCTTGTTTCACATGAGGTGGTATGTATCAGCTGGAATTTGACCTTGCAGTTTATAATTGAACTTGTTATTAAGTCTTCAGAGTTTACTTGCAAAGTTGTACTAGTACAAAATAGCAAACCGGATTCAATGCAACTAACTGTATTGGTGTAGCTAGCAGTAACACTACCACTTGAAGCATGATCTATGATCATTCCATCAAAAACTGAAGTTAGTATACAGTTGCCTGAAGTGTAAGTTTCTGAGACGTTACTGTGTTGTTAGAAGGCTCAGAGCACTAAGAACTACTGTTTGAGTGAATGGTTTGAATATCGGATCTTTTATTTCAAAATTGTAGTTCTTAAAATTTAGATTTTTGTTCTGAATACTAGAACTAGGATCCAGTTTTATGGGGAGTTAGACACCACTGGCCTTTTACTGTGGCTGTTTATATATATTCTCATCATTTACTAAATTTAATCAACTCAACCATTTTTGCAGGTTGGTAGTGATACAGGAGGATGGAGTGAGATATACAGCTTTATTTCACGTGACAGTGAAGCCAGTGAGACCAATGCGTTTCTGTTTGGTGACATGGGAACTTATGTGCCTTATAACACCTACATCCGCACACAAGCTGAGAGCTTGTCCACTATCAAGTGGATCCTTCGTGATATTGAAGCCCTTGGGGATAAACCTGCCTTTATTTCACACATTGGGGACATCAGCTACGCTAGAGGTTATTCTTGGGTTTGGGATCATTTCTTCAGCCAGATTGAGCCAATTGCTGCCAATACTCCATACCATGTCTGTATAGGAAATCATGAGTATGATTGGCCACTACAACCTTGGAAACCATGGTGGGCTACATATGGAAAGGACGGCGGAGGCGAATGTGGAATACCCTATAGCATCAAGTTCAGAATGCCTGGCAATTCTATTCTACCTACTGGTAATGGAGGCCCAGACACCAGGAATCTTTATTACTCCTTTGATTCAGGCGTGGTGCATTTCATGTACATGTCAACCGAAACAAATTTTGTTCAGGGCAGTGATCAGTACAACTTCTTGAAGTCGGACCTTGAGAAGGTGAACCGAAGCAGAACACCGTTTATTGTTTTTCAGGGCCACCGCCCCATGTACACCTCAAGCGATGAAACCAGGGACGCTGCTTTGAAACAGCAGATGCTCCAGAATTTGGAACCACTGCTAGTGACATACAAGGTGACCCTTGCACTGTGGGGACATGTCCACAGGTATGAGAGGTTCTGCCCGATGAAGAACTTCCAATGCGTCAACACTTCATCAAGCTTCCAATACTCTGGTGCTCCAGTGCATCTCGTGATCGGGATGGGCGGGCAAGACTGGCAACCCATATGGCAGCCGAGGCCTGATCACCCAGACATGCCCATCTTTCCACAGCCTGAGAGGTCCATGTACCGTGGTGGTGAGTTTGGATACACAAGACTTGTAGCAACAAGGGAGAAGCTAACACTATACTATGTGGGGAACCATGATGGGCAAGTCCATGATATGGTGGAGATATTTTCTGGCCTGGTTTCCAGTAACAGTAGTGTTGCTGAGACGGTGGATGGTACCAAACTTGGCACAGGAGTCAGCACCGTGCGAAAATTTCCTCCGTTGTACTTGGAAATCGGAGGAAGTGTAATGTTTGCACTGCTCCTGGGGTTTTCCTTTGGATTCCTTGTCAGGAGAAAGAAAGAAGCTGCACAGTGGACTCCAGTAAAGAATGAGGAATCATAAGTTGCCAACACCAGTGATCTTGGCGCAGTGGTGAATCCAAACTTCGACCGAACCATTGGAATAGAGCCCCAACAGAGTGAAGTCATTTCTGACATTTTGGGGCTCTGTAGCCTTGGTACACTAGTGTATAGTTGATTAGTTGTGTAAAATTGTGCCTCTGTATACGATAGTCTCAAGAACTGAAGCATTTGATCGGATATCTGTTTTTGTTTGATAGTCCAATGCCCCAAATGTATAATAAGATTGTAATAAATGATATATTGTTCACATTGCTTTGGTTGACACGAGTGTTTAACCTTGTATCATAGCTTGACATGGTTTGCCGAACCGTTACAGTGATTGTGGAGGTTCTTTGTAGTTGAAACCAACTGTTTGTTTTGTGATCCTAGCTTTCTGTATCATCTGTCTGCTTTTGGTGGCAGATGCACAGAATCTTGTCGATGCGGGACCGATGCGGGATCGAGACGGTTCCGTATCAACACGACTTCCGTCCAGGTGGACCCACAAGGCAGAAGCAAGAGGACCGATTTCGAGTAGACGTCCTGTCCTAGTTAGACAGATAGAAAGTAACTCCTGTAATAGAAACAAAACTCTCTTTACTAGTCCGACTAGGATTAAAACCAAAGCTCTGGCTCCTTTCTCTCATAAAAAGGAGCCAGCGCACCCTCATTGTAACAAGCGAACAACAACACACAATCATACATCAATCCAACGCAAAAGGCCAAGGCCGACTGGAGTAGAGCTTTTACTCGACGACGAGGGCTCGAACCAGGATAAACCGAGTGTCTCTTGCGTGAAACCGCCGAGTTCTAGTATTCGCCGAGATCCAAATCAATTGCTACGGGAACCCCGTTGCAGGCTATCGGTGGCTAAACACCGACAGCTGGCGCGCCAGGTAGAGGCTTTCGGCGAATTCAACGTCAAAGGCTCAGCGAACCTACACATAATGCTTTTCCCAAAGGGCTCAATCTTCGTCTTCAGAAGCTGGATCTGCGAGGCAGACGACTACGGAGCTCTCCACGGTCGACTACTTCAAGAACCCGAACCGGAGACACATGAATTTTTTTCAAAACTCAAGATCTCAGAAGAAGGAACCTCAGGGCCAAGTCTACTGAAAGTACCGAGTTGTTTTCTCTACGGCCTCAACAACGCGACAAGAACATATCAAAAGACTATCCAAAAGGCGATGGAATCTAATGATCTCGCTTCAAGGAGCATCTCCAAACAAGATAAGTACACCACCCCCTCCCTTTTCAATATGGAAGATCTTTAGAAGGAGAAGAATCCGACTATTCGCTCAAGGCACACAAAGAAGTGCTCATGGTCAGGCAACCCCTGATACCACCAGTTCAACCCAACTACAAATCTTCAGAAGAATCAGAAGCCGATATCCCACCAGACTCCGTTACAAGAGAAGGAGAATCTGAGAGCCAAAGGGCAGCAAGAGAAAGAAGAAACAAGAAAAAAGGAGGAAGGCGGAATTGAGCTCAAGAACGCGGAGAAGCATGGCGCAAATACGAAGAGGAGTTAGCCAAGTACAATGAAAGAAGAGCCGAAAAAGAAGCCGAGGAAAGGCGAGCCACAGCAAGGGCCAGACTTGACCCTATCAACAAAATACAGGAATTGATCAATGAAATCAACGCCATACAATGACCAAGTGAAGAGCAAGCTAGACTCAGAAACCTACTCAGAACTACTGCACAAAGGATACAAGACGACCGAGTACCTCCTCGTCGTATACCTTCTGAACAAATGTTGGCATTTCTAACGTCACTACTAAAAAGCAGAGATAAATCCTACCTCTAGCAATGACCCCCAGAAATGGTCAGTTTATAATTACTTGTCATTAGCAACTAACCACTCTTGAATTACTAACATTACTAAACATGAAGTAGGTTGTCATCCCCAATTATATTGCTAGGAAATTAACATAGATTTACATTATACTATTGTGACTAGGCAGATAAAATATATGAATAAGATATGAATGTAAACTAATGGGTTCTGCAAGCGGACAGATAATTATACCGTTGTAGCATTTTACCTAGGAAAGTCTCCACGTTGTCGATTTATAATTATACCTCTGGGAAAGCTATGTAATAAACTATTATTATTATATTGATGAGAAACTATATAGACATGATAAACGTTATTACCTAAGTCTTATACTCTAATCGTAACAGGCAGAGGTCACAAGATAAATAAGAATAAATATGGGTGATAGCATAATCATCAAGTGTCATAATTAAGGATAATCATCAGAGCATCTTACTAGTCATAATCATAGCTAGCCATTTGATAAACTAGGGAAATAGGTCTATAACTACGTCAATTGAATAACTCTAATTAGTGCAACTACATCTAGTAATCATTGCTAAGTCAACCCTAAATCATCATTGCATGTAAAGAGGCATCAACTAATGAGGGTATTAAGACCTAAGTCACCTCCTTCGTGACCGTGCCCATGCTAGTCCTACATACGGGGGGTGGATTACAGAGGAACTAACGTAGCTGTCACCTACGCAGACTACCACACATCCCGGCATATCAGGGTGCACTCGCAGATAAACAAGACATCTAGACACCACGTCTACATATCGCATATCATCTACCCATTGTACATATGGATAAACGCTATACGAGCAATTACATGAATTCAATAAGATCGAAGTAACTAAACTAGACATATAATCAAAGTAGACAATGACTATTGCAATTAAGAACATATGAATCTATTTAGAGTAAAGTCTCCCTAATCTGAATAATGAATACAATAAAGTAATTAAGAACTAGATCTATTACCGAGCTCTCGCTCCGGCCAGGGCGCCGGGGGCTCGGATCCGATGAAGAACTAGATCTCCTCTACTCCTAATCTAGCTAGCTAATCCTATGAACTAGAAGGCTCTTGATGAACTTGAAGGCTCTTGATGCTTGACGGCTTGAGGCCTTGATGAATAATGAATTGGCTCTCTCCAGGGGGGTCTACCCCACATATTTATAGTCCGGTGGGATGCGGCGTGCGCCGCAGGATCAAACCGACGTAACGTAGGGCCGAGATGAACCCTTGGAGGCGGTGGAGGAACATTCCAGAAGGGGAGCCAAACCCTAATAGGGGCGCCGCCGCCATGGTGGGGCCGGCCGGCCCCACCTGGCGGCCGCTGGCCCTCCTGCTCCTTCCGGTGTCTTCTGGAGTCTTCCTGAGTCTTCCCGTGATGTAGTCCCGTGGCGGATAAGTTTCGTGGTTATTTTGCACTAGAATCCCTCTTTTTTAGCTTTTCTGGAAATCACCTTGGAAATTACAGAATATGCAAAACTCGTGGAATTTGTCAGATAAAGCCCTAGACTAGTGTGTTTTCTTGTTTTTCTTTGGGTAAAAAGCCTTAGTAAAAGTTGACGCTAACAGGTGTCAACAATACCCCCAAGCTTTACCTTTTGCCAGTCCCTTGGCAAACACACCAAGCCTAGTTGATATTGTATTTGGATCAGGAGTTGCTAAAATGTCATTATACTTTCCAGTACACATGCTTTCAAACGAAAATTTCCTCCAGATCGAACAATGTATGCTCTAATCTTCAAACTTACTCATTTCACTGTAATATGCGGCTTCACAGCTTTTGCATAAGTTTTGAGCAGTCGAAAGATAGAACAATCAAGCTAAGTGCTATGTCTCAAATTCTTTGCAATACTAACATTCCGGAGTTTTTAATAAGTTTTCAGAATAAAACTCAGAGCTTAATTGTACGACACCCTCAAATCTCTCAATGTATGTGGTATTTGTGGTTCTCTCTTAAGGCATTAATGTTGTTGTGCCTCCTGTAGCTAAAGTATATATAGTGGAGCTTATAGGATTGGAAGTAACAAGGTTAGGCATACTTACAAAACATATATTGTAAAGTCAACTAGTGGATCCACAGAGAATCGAGGCATACAATCAAACCAAGATGTGCATGTGTATGGAATATGGTGGATGGGTGCATTTATTTATGGCTAACTCCTATTTCTATTATTGCTCTTTTGGGAATGACTCTCTTTTACAACTTTTCTCAGGAAAGACATGGGCTATCTTTATTATTTCTTTTTACTCAGGGAGGCGGGCATCCAGTACCCATTGTTTTAATTCTTTGGGACACTTGTCCATCTTTTACTCCCCTTTTCTTTTCTTTCTTCTCTCTCTTTTTCCTTGCTTTCTTTTCTTAATTTTGCATAGCCACACGTATCCTTCGAATACAATAAATGAATCGAGAGATAAAATCAGGACTTAGAGCATTAAAGACAGGGGTTATCCTATAGGGTGGTTGTATATTTTTGTGTTCTCTCCCAGTGTAGGAGGTGAACATTTTATGATGAACATGTATGGGAGTATGGTAAATGATTGCGATTACTCCTTGAAGTAGGAATAATGCATATGTGGACTGGAGTGTGCAAGTGATTCTTGGTTTTAAAAACATGACAAGACTCTCATAAGGTATACAACACAGATTGACTGAACTCAATGCAAAGCAAGTAGCTTAAATGTGAAAGGGTTTTCCTGTAACACCCCAGGTGTTAGTCACTAGCTTAGCAACAAGATTAGACATAAGCAAGATATATTAAGTGATGATCTTGATCTTTATCTCACATCCATCTCCATCCACCTTACTTATTGGAGAAGTTTCATAAAGATTAGAATCAAAAAGCCTCATGAAATGATAAGTCACACCCTTGCTTGAATAACCTTATCAAGTGTATGAGTATATAGAGTGTCAACCAAGTCTAGCCATGTTTTCCAAAGGACTCTAATTGGACTTAGAAACAAAAGTCATGAAGGGTCTATGTTGAGCAAATGTCAAGAAGGTGCTCAAATGAGGCTAAAAGCCTAGTTTGGAGTTTTATCAAGTTGCTGCTTTGACCAATGGAAAAGTATATCTTAGGTTCATATTCTGGTGTTGGACCTTAAATAAAAGTTGAAGTTTAACTTTTATACAACAAACTTTATTTAAGGAGCAAGTTATGATTCACAATGGAAACATGTCAACCAAGAGCTCGAAGATTGAATCTGCTGCAGTTTCAGCACTTTCTAAGTCTGGAATTCAATGTCGATTGTTGACATCTCGCGTTCTCCAAATTTTGTGTAGCAACTTGAGTTAGTCCGAAAATAAAAGTTGAAGGTAATACAATAAAGAAGAGCATACAAAAAGTTGGGTTCATTTTGAGTAAGTTTGGGCTATCAATTTGGAGATCGAGTGCGTCAAGGCTTAACCCCAATCGACATGCTGACACTATCAAGTTTCATACTGTTTATCCTCTAACCTGTAGCTCTAATGACCTAGACCCTTAAATAGGTTTTGTAGAGCATCAGGTGATGTACAAATTTGTTTTAAGGCCCAAGGCCCAGTTCGGAGAGAAACCTGCTCAAAAACGGCCTCCTATGAGCCCACATCGGCGCCCACGAGTTGTTCGGCAGAATGCCTCCGTGGCAGCGTGCATGGACGCCGCGCGCCCCTGCCCTTGCCACGCCTCCCCTGCCCTACCTGACGCCGATGGGGAGCACCAGGCGCTGTCCCCTCACTGGCGCTCGCCCTCCCTCGCTCTCCACGCCCGCTCCGTCCTCTCTCGCTCCCTCTGCTCGCGCAGAGCGCGCCGCCGCCATTGCCGGCCAGGAGAAACTCCGACGCCGCCGCCGTTCTCCTGCCTCCGTGCCTTCCCGTCGTCACTTGAGCACGGCATCACCTTCTCCTCATCACGTCGCACATCCGCGCCCTTCCTCCAGCCTTCGTCGTTGCAGGAACGCCGCCGCCGGCATGCAGCCACGGCAGGCGCCGCCTGTTCTCGCGGACAGGCCGCCTCGGACCATCGCGAGGCCAACCGAGGCCACCCTCGGGTGCGGGTCATCACCGCGAGGCCGTGGCGCCCCTCAGCCCTGCCTGAGCTGGCCACCATGGCCGGAATCGGCCTTCCCGGCCGCCTCCTCTGTTTCCATCCACGTCAAGGAGCTACGTCTCAAATTCAACAAAAATCAGGGGGTTTTCTGTAGATAGGGTGACTCAGGTGAATAGTTCCAAATAGTACCAGAAATCTGCAGGGGCCTTCCTGCAAAGTCGTTTTTCCTTTTTCTTTTCTTTTTATTTGATATCTGGCTGAATCTTTGATAATTCATAGAAATTTGTAGAAAAATCGTAAAATAGTAAATGAAGATGTTTTGGAATCCTTGTAAGGAGATCTATCCAGTGGTATACTAATATTATATGTTTTAGTAGAAAGGTTGTGCAGTAAAATTAAATCTTTGTTATCTAGGGTTTGCTTTTGTTATTTGCATATCTCAAGTTGTAGTGCTCCATTTGATGTGAAATTTGAATGGTAGGCTACTCATGACTTGTGTGTACTGTGGTTAAAATTGTATGGTCATTGGATGCAGTTTGGTTGAGTTATTGATTTATTTTGATTGATGTCTAGGAATCGGATTTAATTGATTATTAATTCAAATAAAAATGTAAAAATGGAAAATATGGTTACACTGCCTTTCTATGATGTTGTTATGACTTATAGATGCCTAACATGGCTAAGTGTTTCTGGAAAATGTGAAGTTTTAGATTTAAGTTCCTCTCACATGCTTAATAGCAATTAAGGTTTGTCTTTTTCATAGAGATTGTTCTGCTTATTAAAATGCTATGAAATTTGTACAGTAGACTAATGGGAGTATTTGTGAGCTACTGTAATTTTCTCATAATTTACTGTGCATATTTTATAGATGTTCCATATATGCTCCTTAAGTCACCTTGTTATCTAAATAAATAAAAAAGTGCATGATAATAATTTATTTGAGCTTGGTCATCATGTTTTATGGTGTTTATTCAATATATGTTAACTGTTGGTAACATTTCTTGTGCCCAATTTGATGTTTAAAATATGAGTGAAATATTATTTGCTCTATTTATTCCTTTTCGATGCTTTCTGAACAGTTTCTAGAGCTTTGATGATTGCACCTTGTTAATGATATTTGCTGTAAAACTTATCTATAACAAAGTTATAGATAACCTACATATATAGCTTGTGTTAAAGTTTCATAGCTATAGCCTTTATAGTTTGTGAGTTATGGCTGTGTAATGTTCAGCTTTAGAAATGGCTTCTCTCTGAAATTTCTAGAGCTGATCCTGTACATGTGTAATTTTGACCTGTTAAACTTGGGAATCATGCTTTGATAATTAAAGATGAATTGTAGACAATTTGATAAGCTTTCCAGATTGTCTTGTTGCATTTCATTTAGATGTGTATAACTCCAGTTATACCTAAATCTTGTAGCTACTATGTGCAGTCCAGAAATTGGTTGATTCTAGTTCTAGTTGTTTGCTTTGTGTGTTGCTAAGTGTGACTCATGTCTTTATGGATGGTTAAGTAAAATACCTGAGATCTTGTAATATTAGTGTCATGTTTCATATACTTGTTATCTTTATGTTTGGTATGATTGTGAATACCTTTCTCTCTAAGTGCTATATCTTCTAGTGTGATTTGATCCTTGCTTTGCTTTCTGTAGGTGATACATTATCTCCTGCACTCCCATGTATTCATACATATGCATTGTACATCTCATATAGGTACGTTAGATGAACTACGTGAAGGATGAGATGTTGGAGTTAAACCCGAAGACGGTGCAAGCTAACTTGACTGACTTTAGGTCATATTCCAGGCAAGCCCCGGAGCATTCTAAGTCTCCCACCCTTTTATAAAATGCAATTGAGTACTTTATGTTGTTTATTGCATTAAGTTATAGGAGTTGGTTGGAAACACTTGCTGCATATGTATCCTCTCCTTGTCCAGCAAATTATACCTTGAATCCTATCTAGGTTCAGGAATCGAGATAAATGCTTAGCCTGCTTAGACCGGTAGAAGTCAGGTGATTTCCTGTCATCCGCGAGATATAGGGTGTTACTTCTCTGGTCACGGTTGGCTATATGTGCTATCGTGGAAAAGAACCATGTGATAAATTAAAAGAAGGCCGGGCAGGGATAGTGGACCCTGTCTGAGTCGGTTAAGGACTGGACGCGTTGTTTCACTCTTGGTCATGTTGAACGCAGCCCAACACATAGTTGGTCCGGCCCTGTGTGCCAAGTGGCCGCGAAGCTCGGTAGCTCAACTCAAGATGGGAACGCGGGCGGCGGTTGGGCAATTCGCGGGATAGCGGCATACTAGACCAAGGGTAAACATGTCTAACTGATCCTGGCGTCGTCCTTGGGTTAGCATGATTTGAACATCCTGGCTATCCGACTTTCCGGTTTTGCCGACGTGATAACCGGGCCCGAGCCTGAGTTGTACCAGGAGTAACCTAAGACGACTCTAGCTAGGTTTGTCTGGGTGTGTGTTGGGAATACCCCCTGAGCTCAGTTGGAATCGATTCGAATCGCCGTCTCTCCCGGATAGTGAGAACTTGACCTTGCCTGGCATCGTAGAACTCACTAAATAATGATGGTTCTAATGTTGATGATGATCATAATGATGATGATATTGATAGCTGGAATAAACCTGATATGGTTATTAATGTTTGTATATAATCAAGTGATTGTTTAGTACAGGTGCTAATCTAGATGAAAGGTTGATTAATAATAACCTACTGCTAGTATAATAAAATACTGCTCTTATATCACTTATGCTTTTATGCAAAATGTTGTCAAGCTAGCCCCACTTATATAAAGCCTTGCATACTCCTTGGTGTCATTTTATTTCTAGTTTATGACGGGTAAGTCTAGCTGAGTACATTCTCGTACTCAGGGTTTATTCCCACTTGTTGCAGGTTGTGATGTATCATGATTACTGCAAGAATTGGATGACTCAAACCATAGCGGAGGAGTATGATCATGGGCATGATCCTTCTTATCTCTCTTGTCTCTAATGCTTTTGTCGGAGTTGACCTTGGTACTGACATGTATTTAAACTAAGAATAATGTTAGTTTCAAATTACTTTGTTTTCGCTACTTTTGAACTTATGTTGTAATAATTATTTTGCACTCTGATGTATATTGAACTACTTGTAAAAAGGTTGTAACATTTGACTTGTTTTGTTGAATCATTACGATCTTGGCTTATATGTTGGTTGGTTTGAAGTCCTTCGTGATTTCAATGGACTATCGGGATTATATGGGCTCAAGTGTGAAAATTAAGTCACTTCAGTGATTATTTTTATACTTGTGCTCTTATAATTTGGACGGTTCTGTTACATTTTCTATCCTCTAAGATATAAATTATAGCTTTGGTAGGAATTCACATTTGTCATACAAGAGCTCATCATGTAAATTTTTAGATTTTCAAAATAAAATCTCCGAACTTAGTAATGCTAGAAACAAGATAAATAGCAGCTCAACCTTCATGAATCATATCAATCAACTACTTAGACTTTAGCGCAAGCTTATGCCTCCACTATTAAGGTTCAGAATAAATTCTCCAATTAAAACAACAGTGCTTGGAACCAGGGAGATTTTAAGTTTGGCAAGTAGGTACTTAGTAGGCATTATAATAGAGCAACTATTCATCATCTCCAAAACAATTTTAATGTTCATCAATCTTAATAGCTCTAGCTTTGGACTAATCATATTCTACTAAATATAGAACTAAGTATTTATTTGGTTTTATTAGTTATATATCTTTTTATGGTTTTAATATCTAGCAAAAGACTATGACTTTGTGGACCTTCATGTGCCCACATATTTTTGGTATTTTATGACTATTTATAGTAGACTCAAAAATCGCTTAGGTGTAGTCACCGATAACTAGGGGATGCTCCTCCCCAAGTATGATGATTGCAATATACATTTGTAAATGTCCTTGAGCTAACTAGCCAATAGCGAACCCGGTGGTTGCCACCGATAGTCTCTCTCCTTGCTATATTGTTGTCCCCTGCATAAATACTCCACAAAAAGAAAACCAAAATCGAGGCTCGAATTTAATAATGGGTTAGCGGTCAGCTAAAGAGTAATTGATTACCTTTATGAGTTATTTTTAATGTTGTCTGATTTAAGCAGGAATTCTTTTTTTTTATAATGCAGGAATTTAAATATGAATGCTATATTTTTGTTATTTTTATTTTTATGTCACCACAGTGGGTATTCCTTTGGGAAATGTCATAGGGTATCCACATGGGGCTTTATAATGGCATGAATAATGCAGTAAATATTTTTGTTATTTTATATATGAACAAAATTATGCTAATAAATTGTGAATGCATTGAATGAGATAACTACCATTCTATCCTCATGGCTAGGGTACGGAATTTAAAGTCTACCGACAGGACTTAGGCAGTGAGCACTTACTCAGAGGGTTCATCGTCTGAGGTAACCTCAGTTAACTCCCCATCTTGTGGTGATGTGTCGCGTGCCTTCTTCCATCTTGCTTCGGTCTCTTTTGCTTCTTTTTCTTCTATCTCTAGCTCTTCATCTTTGTTTGCTTTCTCCCACGCTTCTAATCGTGCTAGGATCTCCTCCTTTTCTTTCTTGGCGTCTGGTCCATCCTTTTACGCTTCTTACGCCCGGCTACTCGGCGAGGTACTTGCTTGTTCTCTTCTTGCTGCTGGGGAAGCGATCTTCATATTTCACGATCTTGCCGGGAAAGTCTTCCCATCCCTAGTGAAATTGAGCGGCTGACGGCGTGCTTGGCGTCTTCTCCTGTTGCGTTGCTTCCTGGCCTGCTCATGGTTATTTAATGTTCTGAATTGACAGCGTACCTTTCCGATAGGTAGGTTGAAATGGATTTGTCCGGATCCAATGTAGATGTTGGCGTTAGCGGTGTAGAGGAATGGTCTTCCCAAGAGAATCGAAGAGTCATCGTCTCCCTGCATGTCAAGGACTAGAAAATCTGTAGGTATATATTGTCCTTGAATTCTTACCATGACATCTTTGACTACTCCTTCAGGAAATCTTAGTGATTGGTCCGCCATCTGCAACTGAATATATGTTGGGTATAAAGGTAAATTAAACAATTCATCATATACCTGTTTTGATATTACGTTGCGGCTGATCCAGTGTCGCAGACGGTGTGAGGAAAAGTGGTGTCTTTGATGGTGCATTCAATGATTGGGACACCTGGATCACCTCTCTTGATTGGAAATGGCTTGGGTAGCATATGATCGTTTTCTGTGTTGAGAGCAGTGATTAATTGAGTTGTCTCCTCTAGTGCATGCTTGGTCCTCCTCCATCTTACTGTTGTTTCTATTGTTCTTCTTCTTTGGCATTGGTTCTTTGTTCTTGCTCTTCTTGTTCTTTGAAAACCGCTTCGGGGCTGCAGGAGCTTTCAGGACGCGGTTCTTGAATGTGAATCTCTCCTTCTTGTCTTTGATGGACAGGACGATCTTGGCGAACTCCGCATAGATGATGGCTTTTGTTGTGCATAAGAATGGTCTGTCCAGAATGATGGGTGCCTTCTCATCTACTCCTGTCTCCATGATCACAAAGTCAACTGGGACATATGATTGTCCCACTCTAATGACAACTTCTTCTAGTACTCCCTCAGGGTAGCAAATGGACTGATCTACAAGCTGCAGGCACATGTTTGTGTACAACAGGAGATCATTTAATATTTTCTCATAAATTACCTTGGGCATGATGTTGACACTTGCGCCGAAGTCACAGATAGCCTCTGGAAAGCTATGGCATCCTATGGAGATAGGATGACAGGTCTTCCAGGGTCTCCCATCTTCTACGGTAGAGAGTGGTCAATCCTTCGCACATCTGCAGGCTCAATATGATATTGGGTTGCATTGTGAATATCAACAAGGTTAGCGGTTTCTAAATCTTCCGGTTGGCCGGAATCTTGCCTTTCTCTAGTGGAGGAACAGCAGCAGCCTAACCGCGAGCTAATTGTGATTCTAACATTTTATTAAAGCTATCTTTGATTCTTCATGGCGAAGAAGCAAAAGTATCCATTCTAGCATGTATGCTTTCCAAAGTTTTATCATTTGATGTTAGCTTCCTAGTCATTTGATCTAGCAGTTTGGATTGACTAGTAACTAATTCTCTCAAAGGCGGAAGGTTGTAATTATTAAAGTTGTTACCTTGGTTGTTACCTTGGTAATTACCTTATTGAGGTTGTTGATTCCACCCTTGATTTTGTTAAGGGACGATAGTAGGTGTTGTTGTTGATGAAGTTTACATCCTCTTGCAGTGTAGGATAGCTGACAGCTGAGTGCCCGTAGTCTCCACATTCTTCACATGTCATATGGGAATCATTGACATGCATGACTTCCTTCTTCTCTATGTCGAGCTTCTTCATGATGAGGTCTAGTTTGGCAGTGACCATGTCGGCTTTCTTGAGATGATGGATTCCTCCTCCCTTCTTGCGAGGCTGAGTACGTTCTTCATTGCATGTTGAGTTTGAGGCCATCTTCTCGAGAAGTGCTTTAGCATCAGAGAGCTTTAGTGATAGGAAAGCTCCCCCATTTGCGGCATCAATAGACTCACGGGTGCTAGAGATTAGCCCGTGATAGAAAGTCTGCATTACTTGACCACTCCTCTATCCCATGATGAGGACAGTCTTCAATGTAGTTCTGGAATCTTTCCCATGCTTCAGTGAATGATTCATCATGTTGTTGTTAGAAACTTGAAATCTTTCCACGCAGAGCATTGGTCTTGGCTGTAGGAAAGAATTTTGCTAGGAAAGCAGTTGAGCATAGGTTCCATGTAGTGTGCTTATCTTTGTTGATGTAGAACCACGGCTTAGCTTTCCCCAATAATGAGAACGGGAAAAGACGGAGTAAGATAGCATCTTTTGGTACTCCTCTGATCGTGAAGGTGCTGCAGATCTCTAGAAAGTGTTGTAAGTGTGCACTTGCATCTTCATGTCCTTTTCCACAGAATTGGCTGGCTTGAACCATGGTGATGAGAGCAGGCTTGAGCTCGAATCCATTCTCCCCAGTGTTGATTGGCTGGTCCGGTCAGGATGTTTGTTTGTTGTTGGTTGGGGCAGAGAACTCTCGCAGCGACTTCTCAGCCATGTCTTCAAACACAGGAGCTAGGTTTTCACCTAAATACTCTTCTGCTTGTTCTTCTATTTCTTCTTCAAATTCTTCTTCCAGTGTTGGAGCTGGCTCCTCCGAAGAGTTAGCTTGAGCAGCAGAGGGTGTTCTTGATGGTGACTCGAATTTGTCCCTTTGCTTCGCAAACCTTTTCTTTCTAAGAAGTTTCTCGGATTGTCGGTAAAGTTCTTTGGAAGAGAAAAACCATTCATTCATCACCCCGCATAAGATAAGAAAATGATAACAACGAAGGGTGTACCTGATAGAGTTAGAGATCGATTGGTAATGTGACTTTATCCATGTGTATATAGGTTATCAATATGTCCTAAGTTTATTGTGCCTTCCCCGGCAACGGCGCCAAAAATGCTTGTTGGCATTTCTAACGTCACTACTAAAAAGCAGAGATAAATCCTACCTCTAGCAATGACCCCAGAAATGGTCGGTTTATAATTACACAACTAGCCACTCTTCAATTACTAACATTCCTAAACATGAAGTAGGTTGTCATCCCCAATTATATTGCTAGAAAATTAACATAGATTTACATTGTACTATTGTGACTAGGCGGATAAAATATATGAATAAGATATGAATGTAAACTAATGGGTTTACGCAAGCGGACAGATAATTATACCGTTGTAGCATTTTACCTAGGGAAGTCTCCAGGTTGTCGATTTATAATTATACCTCTGGGAAAGCTATGTAATAAACTATTATTATTATATTGATGAGAAACTATATAGACATGATAAACGTTATTACCTAAGTCTTATACTCTAATCGTAACAGGCAGAGGTCACAAGATAAATAAGAATAAATATGGGTGATAGCATAATCATCAAGTATCATAATTAAGGATAATCATCAGAGCATCTTACTAGTCATAATCATAGCTAGCCATTTGATAAACTAGGGAAATAGGTCTATAACTACGTCAATTGAATAACTCTAATTAGTGCAACTACATCTAGTAATCATTGCTAAGTCAACCCTAAATTATCATTGCATGTAAAGAGGCATCAACTAATGAGGGTATTAAGACCTAAGTCACCTCCTTTGTGACCGTGCCCATGCTAGTCCTACATACGGGGTGGACTACGGAGGAACTAACGTAGCTGTCACCTACTTGAGACTACCACACGTCCCGACATATCGGGGTGCACTCGCAGATAAACAAGACATCTAGACACCACGTCTACATATCGTCTATCATCTACCCATTGTATATATGGATAAACGCTATACGAGCAATTACATGAATTCAATAAGATCGAAGTAACTAAACTAGACATATAATCAAAGTAGACAATGACTATTGCAATTAAGAACATATGAATCTATTTAGAGTAAAGTCTCCCTAATCTGAATAATGAATACAATAAAGTAATTAAGAACTAGATCTATTACCAAACTCTCACGCTCGGCCCGGGACGCCTGTGGGCTCCAGATCCGATGAAGAACTAGATCTCCTCTACTCCTAATCTAGCTAGCTAATCCTATGAACTAGAAGGCTCTTGATGAACTTGAAGGCTCTTGATGCTTGACAGCTTGAGGCCTTGATGAATAATGAATTGGCTCTCTCCGGGGGGTCTACCCACATATTTATAGTCCGGTGGGATGCGGCGTGCGCCGCAGGATCAAACCGACGTAACGTAGGGCCGAGATGAACCCTTGGAGGCGGTGGAGGAACATTCCGAAGGGGGAGCCAAACCCAAATAGGGGGGCACCGCCCGGCGCCATGGTGGGGCCGGCCGCCCCACGGGCGGCCGCTGGCCCTCCTGCTCCTTCCGGTGTCTTCGGAGTCTTCCCCGAGTCTTCCCGTGATGTAGTCCCGTGGCGGATAAGTTTCGTGGTTATTTTGCACTAGAATCCCTCTTTTTCAGCTTTTTCCGAAATCACCCCGAAATTACAGAATATGCAAAACTCGTGGAATTTGTCGAGATAAAGCCCTAGACTAGTGTGTTTTCTTGTTTTCCTTTGGGTAAAAAGCGTTAGTAAAAGTTGACGCTAACAGGTGTCAACAACAAACAAGCCAAAGAAGTCGGAGAGTTTCCGCATTCAAAAGATTATCTGTCCCAAGTCATAGTAGAAGAAACCAACCACATCATGACTGGACCGAGAGAATAGGGGAAAATAGGGAAAGACTACCGACTCCTCCTTGAAGCCCTCTCAGATCTATTACAAGATATAACAGCCAAGCAGATTCTGACTACAAACCAGAAAAAGTACCCGACAGATTCCCCTGCTTCGCGAGAAGGCTACTCACGGTCAGACTACCTCATAAGTTCAAACCATCAAATCACTCAAAATACGATGGCAAGACAGAACCAATGCGATGGCTCAGGATCTATTCCCAGTCGATAGAATTAGCCGGAGGAGACGACGACATTAAGGCATTATTTTTTCCAATGGCACTCGAAACACTACCACTATAATGGTTCGATAAGTTACGCCCAGGCTCAATCAAAACATGGGGGATCTTCAGAAAGCTTTTTGTGAAAATTTCGCAGGAATACTCATTCACCCAATAACACAGGCCGAGTTGAAAGGCTTAAAACAAGATCAAGGAGAAAGCCTCAGAGATTTCTATAGAAGATTTGGGGAGCTAAGAGCACAAGTACATGATATTACCGAAAGAGAAGTAATCGAAACATTCTCATATGGCTTGAGAGTACGGTGGATGTTCCACGACTTCTGCAAAGAAAACCCATGAACAAACGACGAGTTCAAGAGAACAGTCGAGAAGATGATTACGACAGAGAAAAAAACACGGGAAAGATTCCCAGACAACAGAAACAACCAAGATAGAAGAAACAACTCAGATAGAAGGAACAACACGGATAGACAAGACAACGCAGGGAGATGGAACAACTCAGATAACAGACAAGAATACCACAACAGGAAGAGATATTCGGACAATACGGTGGCCGCCACCGAAAGAAAGAAATTCTACCCAGCTAGAAAATTTGAAGAACTCGAGAAAATGAAATGCATCTATCACCCAACTGGAGTTCACCCAATAGAAGAATGTCGAATATTCCAGGAAAGAAATATGAAGAAAGATAGACAAGAAAAAGAAGAAAACAAAGAAAAGAAAGAAGAAGACAATGATCTAGCAGACAACGGGTTTCAAAATCCAAGAGCAACAGTAGCAGTAATATTCTCAGGGGTCCCTGGTTCTAGAAGCAAACAAGAAGACAAACTAGCCTGGAGAATAATCATGGCAGCGGAACCAGCTACTCCCAGATATCTAAATTGGTCTCAATACCTAATACAGTTTTCACGCGAGGACCAGTGGACAAACGTCGAAAATGCAGGGTTATACCCGCTAGTACTAGGGCCAACGATTGTAGCTATAACAGTAACTAAAGTACTTATTGATGGAGGAGCAGGACTCAACATCATATTTGCAGACACTCTACGGAAGATGGGGTCAGAATTCACAAAAATGATTATACCAATAAGTGTACCGTTCTATGGAATAGTACCCGGAAGGCCAGCAATGCCCCTCGGGCAGATTGCACTACCAGTAACATTCAGAACTCCTACAAATTATCGTACGGAACTCACCAAGTTTGAAGTCGCAGATTTTGAATCATCATATCATGCAATATTAGAAAGACCAAAGCATTAGCAAAATTCTTAGCTATACCACACTATCCTTATCTACTACTTAAGATGCCAGGACCACACGAAGTACTTTCTCTCAGAGGAGATCTAAAATGTGCCTATGAATGTGATGTTCAGGCCATACAGATATCTTTAAAAGTCCAAGGAAAAATCAACTCGGCAACAGCCGAAGTAAGAGCAGAAGAATTAGAAATTCTAGCCAAAAAACAAATCATCCTCACCACAGGCGAAGGAGAGGGTACCAAAAAGATTGATCTAGGGACTGGCGACCCAACCAAAACCGCTACCATCAGTGCTCACTTACCTATCAAATAGGAACTCGCGCTCACCAACTTCTTACGGGACAACAAAGACATATTTGCTTGGAAACCAGCCGATATGCCAGGAGTCCCAAGGGAGTTGGCTGAGCACAAAATTGAAGTCAACAAAGGAGCAAGACCAATTAAACAAAGGTTACGCCGATTCTCACCCGACAAGAAGGAAGCAATAAAGAAAGAAATAGCCAAACTACTGGCAGCAGGCTTCATAAGAGAAATCTTACATCCAAATTGGTTAGCCAACCCAGTTCTAGTACACAAAAATTTTAACAATCAACTCGGACAACCCAACCTGGATGCAAGTACTTATAAACTACACCAAAGAAAAGAAGCTGTCTGATAACAAAGCAGAAGCAACTCGGATTATCAGAAGAAGCAAAAACTACGCCCTGGTAGGGAATAATCTCTACAAAAGAGCAGTATCATCAGGAGTACTACTAAAATGTGTCCCAACATCAGAAGGAAAAAAAATATTACTAGAAATGCACTCAGGATGCTGTGAAAATCATGCATCTTCAAGGACACTAGTCAGAAAAACATTACGATCAGGATTCTATTGGCCAACAGCACTAAAAGACGCCGAAGAACTAGTCAGACACTACAAAAATTGCCAGATGTTCGCAAGACAAGCACACGTTCCAACTCAATCTTATATGCATCCCACCCGCATGGCCGTTTTCATGCTGGGGGCTTGATCAAGTCGGACCACTCAAAAAATCTAAAGGAGGATTCGAGTATATTTTTGTGGCCATTGACAAATTTACCAAATAGATAGAATACAAGACTTCAGTAAAATACAGCTCAGCTAAGGCACAAGAGTTCATCCAAGAAATAATGCATAGATTTGGGATGCCAAACAGAATAATCACAGATTTGAGATCACCTTTTACAGCCAATAAATCTAAAAGTTGGGCACAAGACTGTAGATTCAGCATAGATTACGCATCAGTCGCCCATCCACAAGCAAACGGACAAGTCGAAAGAGCCAACGGCCTCATCCTGGCCGGCCTAAAACCAAGATTATATGAAGACCTTAAAGATTACGGATCAAAATAGATAGACGAACTACCAAAAGTAGTCTGGGGCCTAAGAACTCAAATAAACAGAGCAACTGGCTACTCACCTTTCTTTTTGGTATATGGGTCAGAAGCCGTACTACCAGCAGATTTAATCTGGACATCTCCAAAGATTGAACAATATAATGAAGGGGAAGCAGAGGAGACAAGAAAGCTAGAAATCGACAGTATGGAAGAAGTTAGAATCAACGCAACATTACAATCAGCTAGATACATGCAAGGATTAAGAAGACATTATGACAAGAGCATTCAACCAAGAACCTTATAAGTCGGAGACTTGGTCCTTCAAAGAATTCAGAAACCAGACGGAAGACACAAACTTCTCAGCCCTTGGGAAGGTCCCTTTATAGTAGCAAGAGTAACAGGACCTGGATCCTATGAGCTGATGACAGAGGATGGGCTACCAATAAAGAATTCTTGGCACATCTCCCAGTTACGACGATTCTTCGCATAACCACAGACAAAAAGATACTGTAATCTGTATTACCTTTATTCAGTAAAGTATCGTTCATCAAAAAGAAGTCTACAATTATCCTAGCGTCTTTTCAAACCTAGATGAGAGCCAACAGAGAGCTTGACCTATCTCGACTTCTATACTACAGAACTCGGATGAGGGCCTACGGTCCGAAATATCCTAGCATCTTTTCAGACCTAGATGAGAGCCAACAGAGAGCTCGACCTATCCCGACTTCTATACTATAGAACTCGGATGAGGGCCTACGGTCTGAAATATCCTAGCGTCTTTTCAGACTTAGATGAGAGCCAACAGAGAGCTTGACCTATCCCGACTTCTAGATTACAGAACTCAGATGGGGGCCTACGGTCCGAGATATCCTAGCGTCTTTTCAGACCTAGATGAGAGCCAACAGAGAGCTCGACCTTTCCTGACTTCTATACTACAGAACTCGGATGAGGGCCTACGGTCCGAAATATCCTTGCGTCTTTTCAGACCTAGATGAGAGCCAACAGAGAGCTCGACCTATCCCGACTTCTATACTACAGAACTCGGATGAGGGCCCACGGTCCGAAATATCCTAGCATCTTTTCAAACCTAGATGAGAGCCAATAGAGAGTTCGACCTATCCCGGCTTCTAGATTACAGAACTTGGATGAGGACTCACGATCCAAAATATCCTAGCGTCTTATCAGACCTAGATGAGAGCAGAGAAACAGCTCAACCTATCCCGACTTCTAGATGACGGAACTCGGATGAGGACTCCAGTCTAAAAATAAAAGCAAGAATAGCTCAATCTATCCCGGTTCCTAAAATATAGAACTTGGATGAGAATCCACAAGTCCAAAGCTAACAGACACCTGTTCAAATGAACTCACACAAAGGGATCACGATCAAGAATAAATCAAGAGCAAAGCAGAAAAATTTTCTTTACAAAAAAGCCTCAGAGAGGCGCCAAGCATTCTTACAATAAAAAGTTTACTGTTGGCCACCACTACTACCAACAGGCACAGAGTCTATCTCCACAAGTTCCATAAATTGCCTAGCTAAATTCAAGACGGTGGTCTTGGACTGTGAGAGAGCCTGCTCAGCTTCAGGGGTATCTGCGCCATCCAAAATCCTATCAAGAGGCAAATCCGGGTCAATCAATCGAATACGCCTCAAGACACCTTGGACGCCGACTAAGATAGCATCCTTCGCAAAGCCAACAACTCGGCTAGTCAGTCGAGGGAGAAACTGAATCCAAGTTAGGCCAGCATCTTCAGGCTTCCTCAACATGTCGGCAAGCTTTCGGACAGAGCTCCAAAGAGCCAACCACTTCTCTAAAGCCTTCAGACGAGCCGACAAGTCCTCCACTGATGCTTTAGCCTGCAAAAGATCCCGATCAGCACCTCGCCTAATCAACTGAGCTCTGGCAAGGGTTTCTTCAGCATCTTTCTTTACCTTCTCCGAGTCGTTGCGGAAGGTCTTCACCTCAAGCTTCAGAGCTTCAGTCTCTTCAGAGTACTTTTTCTTCAAAGCTTAAAAAACAAGCAAAAAGAAGTCAGCAAAGAAATAACATCAACAAGGACAAAGCGCAAAAATAGCAAAAATAATACCTTGGAAATCCTTATCAAGAATTTTTAGCTTCCGTGAAGTATTTTTCTCAGACTCCACAGCGGCCGACTTCTGTTGCTCATCTTCAGTAACTTGAGCCCGTAAAACGGTCTCTAACGACTGGCGCCTCTGGCGCTCTGCATCAAGCTCCAACTTCAAAGAAGCCAGCTCTTCCAACAACTTCCTTTGTGACTCAGTTGAGCCAAAAAAGAGATCAGAATCGCTGACATAATCCTGCAACAAAAGAAAATCAGAAAGAAAAAAATACAAAACAACAGATAAAGAACATACAAAAGACTCACTCAAAATTGCTGAGCAAAAGAGTGAACTGAAGCCTGAACAGAGTTCCATTCAGACTCAAGTCCTCGTAAGCGAGAACTCGGATCAAACTCCGCCTCCAATTCCTGCACCAACTTCATATCACGAATCGTGTCCCAGGGAGCAAGGGAAGGAGATGAAGGAGAAGAACATCCAACCCGAGGACGAGAAGAAGTCAGGGGTTGAGCAATAGGCAATTGCTCTCCCCCCCGAAGCAGCGGCCACCACAACTTTCACAACTGGCAGCAAAGAAGTCACAGCTGCAGAAGGTGCGTCCACCACCAAAGCCGACTCCACGGTCGGATGAGGATCAAGCACAGAAGACACCTGACCTGTAACTTCCACACTCACGGTCCTCTCTGAATCAGAAGCCAGAGTTGAAGGAACAGCAGAAGACGATCTACAAAGACAAAAAACTTAGACAAAAAGACAAAAGGAAGAAAAAAAGAACTCAGAAGAAAAGAAACCCTTACCGGGGCACGCCGAAGAGCAAGAAGAGGCCGAGAAGGCGGAGGCGGCATGACCTCGTTCAAACCAGCCAACAACTCGGCAGCAGAAGGGGAAGGGCCCGACAAAATTTCCAGATCCGGGAAAGAAGTAGAACCGGGGGCTGCAGAAACAAAGCCAAAAGTCAAGAAAATCGACAGAAGAAAAACCAACATAGACATAAAAAAACAAAAACAAGACGGCACGTACCGGCGAAGAAGGGGAGAATCATCAACATCCTAGGTCTCATCCTCATACAGGAGGACCGAGCCACCATCTACCAAAAAAGAAGAATCAAAACCGCACACCCGAAAAGAAACAAGGCAAAACAAAGAAATTTCTCACTTATCAGAATGTTACCTGAAGGCTGAGGAGAAGAAGAGCGCGCCCGCTTCTGTGGCGCAGAAGAAGAAGTGTCATCAGCTGCAGACCTCTTCCCAAGAGAGCGAGTAGCTCGAGGGAGGGCCACCGGCTGGTAGGGAGCATGCTGGAGGACAGGGTCCTTTTCAGAAACCCCAGGCAAAACAACCCGGCCATCAATAACATGATGACTTACAGTTAAAGGAACCGGAAGAGGAGCAATCTCTCCATCAACAAAGAGAGATTCGTCAACGTCAAACCCCCTGCCAAAAGGCTACAGAGATACCAAAACAAGTTAAAACGATTCAAAAGCACTCGGAAGCATAAAAGGAAGAAAGGCAGTCAACTTACAGCAGGGGGAATTGGCAGCAGAGTACTCTCTGTCGGTGTTTAGCCACCGATAGCCTGCCACGGGGTTTCCGTAGCAGTTGATTCGGATCTCGGCGAATACTAGAACTCGGTGGTTATGCAAGAGACACTCGGTTTATCCTGGTTCGAGCCCTCGTCATCGAGTAAAATATCTACTCCAGTCGGCCTTGGCCTTTTGTGTTGGATTGATGTATGATTGTGAGTTGTTGTTGCTTGTTACAAAGAGGGTGCTCTGGCCTCTTTTTATGAGAGAAAAGAGCCAGAGCTTTGGTTCTAATCCTAGTCAGACTTAGTAGAGAGAGTTCCATTCCTATTACAGAAGTTACTTTCTATCCGTCTAACTAGGAAAGGATGTCTTCTACTCGGAATCGGTCCTTCTGTCTCTGTCTTGGGGATCCGTCCTGGCGGGAGTCATGTTGATGGGGAACCGTCTTGGTCCCGCATCGACAAGCCCCCGAGCATTTCGAAGTTGAACTCGGGTGACGACTTGTATCATGAGTGATGCTTTGAAGTGGTCTTCCTTGAATTTTCTCCTCCTTTTCGTTGTGCACCGTAGGTGCACTCATTGAGTGTAGCCCCCGAGCCTCTTGCTATTTATTTATAAGTAGCTGGAGGGTCTTGGAAAATTTAGAAAAAAGTTGAGGGTGTATACCCTGTAGCCCCCGAGCCTTTGTCCGAGTTCTTTTCCTTAAAAGTAGTCGGATGATGGCTTCTGGTTATCGTGCGCCCATAGGTGCACTCAATGAGTGTAGCCCCCGAGCCTCTTGCTTTTTGGGACAAAGAGCTGGAGGGTATTGAGTAGCATGATGGCTTTGAAATTGTAGCCCCCGAGCCTGAATTCCTTTTCTCAAAAGTAGTCGGATGATGGCTTCTGGTTATCGTGCGCCTGTAGGTGCACTCAATGAGTGTAGCCCCCCGAGCCTCTTGCTCTTTGGGACAAAGAGCTGGAGGATCTTGAATAGAAATAATGCCTTGAAATTGTAGCCCCCGAGCCTTTGTCCGGGTTCTTCGGTGCAGGGTTTGGACGCGGGCCCGTGACTCTTTTTTGGTGGATTGCTCTTTTACTGTAGCTTTTATGTCTTTATTTTATGGTTGGGCGTTGGCAGCTGGTGCAGTAAAGGCTATATGCTTTTACTGTGATGGGATATTCTCTGGATATGCTCCTTTACTGCACTGTTTACTGTCCTCTTTTAAGCCTTGTCAGAGTCTTTCTGTCTTGGTGAACTTGGTCCATGTACGCCGATCGTGTTCTATAAATAGTTCTTTCTTCTTGGTCGTTCAGGGCCTTGAAGTTTGTTGCCTTCTGTTCTGGTGTTGGCACTGATTACTGACATATATTAACCGCCAACTATTATCCAAAAAGGGAGAATTATCATAGATATATTCACATATACCTTTACTATTGACCTATTTCCACTTGTATTGGAGAATTATTGTTTTACAGGGAACATACAAGAAAAATAGGAAAAGGTCACAGAAATACGCTTTCCGGCAAGGCGGAAAGGGGGAAATAAAGCAAAGCCCATCAAAAACTTCAAAACTGGGCTAGCAGCCATCAGAACCAAGATCCAGGTCCAGCCCACAGCCCACCGGCCAAAGGCGGTGCCAAGGGGAGCCACCCCTGGTGCGGGCGCACCAGGGTGTGGCCGCACCCCTGGCTCGGCCAGGTGGGCCCTCCTTCCTGTGGCGGTTTGCTGAGGCGGTTTGGACGTCGGTTGTGCCGGTCATTAATGCCCCTACCCCCTGAACCGACCTAGGCCTAGTATAAAGCAAGGGGTGAAGCTCCTCATTTGGGACACAACACACTACACCTCTCACTTGTACTCTCAAGTGTACTTCTCCACCTTTCTCTTTATCCTTAGTAGAAGTAGAGGAGCAGGGCTCAACTTGTAAGAGGATGAGACATCTTGGCTACTTTTGGTATGAATACTATTCTTTCCATTATGCTATTCTTCTCTTTTTATCAATATAGCAATGTTCTAGAATTAGAGTGTAGTTCTAGCGCTATGATCTTGTTAGATGAACTAGGTACTAGTTTGTGTAGATGAACTGGGTACTAGTTTGTATAGCTAGATCATAGAACATAGGACTTCTAGTTCATATGCCTTGTTCATGATATGTGTGCTAGTTCATAGTGTTCATATCATGTTCGTAGCATATAGAGCTCCGTTCTTAGTCGTTCATACATTTAGATGATGAAGAATAGAGTTGTGTGCGGGTTGGTGGTTCATCGCACAACATCCAAGTTTTTTACTTGTTCATCCGTAGGGTGAGAGACCTGGGGGGGCTTGGGTAGCTATTTTATATGCGAGCGTGGTGCTCGGGTATAGGGTAGCCGGTGATTGCACTTCATAGTCCACGGATGAGGGGGTAGGCAGCAGGTGGTGACAGCCCTGTCCGTCCCTTCGTAATCCCCCCACGTTCAGCTATGGTGTAGAAGTCTAAATTACCACCCATCTCGCTTGCAGACCAGCGGCAGGTGGTCTTCTGATCCATCGCAAACACGGCTCTAGCTCTGATTCATGTATTTGTATGACTATCCACTATCTAGATATTAGCTGTATTAGGACCATTGCTCCCGTAGGATATTCTTTTATTCTTTTATTCTTTATGCTACATTCATCTTTCCCCACTTGAGAGACATCTATTCGTACGTGTGTGTCCACTATCATAAAAACTGTATTGTTTACCCCTGTTATGAACATTGGTCTACTTTTCATACAGCGTATAAGATTCTTGATTATGGTTTCATACTAAAATCTACACTAGCCTTTCTTTGGGAAAATATAAATACGACACCTAGGATTTCTTCGGGTTGAAATGCTACAACGGTAATTCCGTGCGCTTGCGGAGTAACATCCAAAACTGTAAAGGTTTACCGGATCACCGTTATCTCTTACTGTAGTTAGGAATATAGTTTTAGCTCCAGTGTCAAGGAATGCTAAAAGTGCGTCGTATAGCATCTCTGAGGCATTAGCAGCTAAGGCTATATTCCTAGCGTTATTAGGGGTATAACTCTCTTGATAGAGGTAAGGATAGTCTTGGTATATCACTAGTAGCGATAAAGGGAATAACTGGTGAGGTGTGCCTCAGTACCATGGCTGATCTAGTGATATGGTAACGGAGGTACACCACCCCAAGCATTTCCTACTTATTACCGGGGATAGACTTACCTCTATTCTCAGTAGTAATGTTAAGGAATGTCAACTGCATTTCTGGCGTTGTCACCAGGGATCCAAACTTGGTGGTACGCTAAGAAACGCCAACAAGCATTTCTAGTGCCGTTGCCGGGGAAGGCTAGAAAAGATTTTATATGAAAACATAAACTTGGATAATATACTTGTGTAAAAGTAACCTTTGTTCATACAGGATAACTTTTCTTGTTTTCTCCTGTTGTGGATGAAAACAGATAGTGTATGACTGGGTTCGATCTGCCGAAAAACTTCACCAGCAATCCAGAGGCTATCTTGAAAAAGACTCGGTCCCGTACCGTTTCTTCTTCAAGTACTCCACCGACAACCGAACCAGTCACCTTTGCACCCGAAACCACCGCTATGGCCGGAAAGTCACTCCGCGAGTACTCTGTCCCCAATGTTGCCAACGTGCCCACTGGGCCCGCTGTCAACCTTCGTGACAAGAACTTCGAACTTCGCACCGGTCTTATCACTATGGTGCAGGCAAGCACATTCTGTGGCTTGCCAAGTGAGGATGCCAACGCTCATCTCCAACAGTTCCTAGAGCTGTGCGACACCATCGCCATAAAAGACGTTGCACCGGAGGCCATCCGCCTCCGTCTGTTTCCCTTCTCCCTCACGGGAAAGGCGAAACAGTGGTTCTACAAGGACCTGGAAGCTGTTGATACCTGGGCCAAGTGCTCAGCGGCGTTCCTTGCAAAATTCTTCCCTTTAGGCAAAACAACTGCCCTTAGAGGGAAGATCACCTCATTCCAGCAAAGCAGTTTAGAGAACATCCCCGAAGCATGGGACAGGCTGCAAGACTACATTCAAGCCTGCCCACACCACGGGATGGAAGATTGGATGATCCTGCAAACCTTCTATGAGGGGTTAATCCCCATGTCGAAGGGCCATCTAGACGCTGCAGCTGGAGGAGCATTCCTCTCCCTCACTATCACTGGGGCAAAAGCCCTGATTGAGAAAATTCTGTCCAATCAAGGATGGGGGAGGAAAGGTCCCAGTCATAAAAATAAAAAGGCATGCATACTGTCAAAGAGGCAGATATATATGCTTATCGCAAAAATGGACCTATTACTCAAAAGATTGGACGAAAGAGCCCATGAGAAAGAGGCCATGAAGAAGGGCTACGTCCAAGCTATAGACTCACACATGACGTGTGAAGTCTGTGGCAATGTTGGCCACTCGGGGAATGACTGCCCTGAAACCCGTGAAGAAGCTGCCTACATCAACAACAGCAGCAACGGGTATCGCCAACAAAACAATAGCGGATGGAGTAAGCAACCCCGTCAACAAGGAGGTAATTCGAACTTCAATTTCAATTACAATTCGAACCAACCTTCATTGAAAGACTTGGTATTAGGCCAAGCAAAAATAAATGAAAAATTGAATAAAAAGTTATCTTATAATGATAAAATGTTTGAAAACCTAAATACGAAAATAGAAAATCTCTCCTCTGCTATTAGTAATCAAATGAGCTTCAACAAAACGATAAAATCCCAGTTAGCTCAAATAGCTGCCGCTATTCCTGTCGATCAAACGGGACAGATCCCGGGGCAACCCGAGAACCTTCCCGATAATCCTTTTGCAGCCAAATAAAGGGGGAAATCAGGTCTAACCCACCAGACCATAAATAGGGTGAGTCCTCGCCGCAAGTAAACGGTACAAATTAAATTTATACACATTTCAAAAAAAAAATCAATTGAGGGTTTTATTATTAAGTGAATATTTTGGTGTATTTTAAAAGAACAAAAAAATCTTGCAAAAATAATTTTTTTACGCACCAAAATAATTTGGCATTCTCAAAACTTATTTTTTTCAGAATTTTTTAAAATAAAAATTTCAAAGTTAATAAAAATTTTAAATCAAAAGAGCCGTTGGGGGTCTCACCGAACCCCCAACGGTTTGGAAGTGGAAATGGCCGTTGGGAGCTACCGGCCAAAGGGGGGGAGCAGGCGGGCCCACCTGGTGCGGGCGCACAAGGGTGCGGCCGCACCCCGTGCCGCCGCTAACGGCTCACCGCCGGCGGGCTGGTCCAGTGGCCGTTGCCGCCTCTCCCTCCATGGCGGTTGCTCTGGCTATAAGTAGGAGGGAGGCCGGGAGGAGGCTCTCCACCCCCCACACACTCTCCATTTTCTCTCCCTCTCATTTCACTCTCTAGCTCTCTCTTGCTCTCACCCATTCTAGCAAATACAAGAGCAAGAAATCCTAGCTTCCGCAGCAAGCTCTCGCTAAGCAAGCCACTTGCAAGCTTTTGCTTCACCACCCACCATGAAGAGATTCAAGGAGGGAGTGGCGGGAGCCGTCAAGAAAATGACAAGGTCCCGCTCAAGGCGATCGTGGGGGAGCTCAAGCGCCCACTACTCCACCGAGCCTGAAGAAAGCTCGGTGCATGAAGAAACTCCCCCGGTCGTGGAGGAGGAACAAGCACCGATGGATGCCACGCCGGACATCGACCTAGAGGGGGATCGAGAGGAGCAAGCCTACAACCTCATCAAGGAGCTCACGTACACCCACACGCCGGTATACGACCCCGACATCCTCGCAAAAATAGGTATGGATGAAGAATTTACTCTCATTTGGAAGCATGTCGGGTGGGAAGGTGTTGATCCTGTGTGGGAAATGGGCACTCGATTTCTTACCATGCAATTCTTGTGCACTTTAAAAGAGGTAGATGGTGGAATTAGCTTTCGCATGTTTCAAGTTGAATATTTCGTTTCATGGAAGGACCTTAGCCAATATCTAGGGTTTAATAAGAAATGCTCCCTTTATCTTGATCGTACCCTAAGTAACTTCAACTGTTTCTCTTTTTGGGAAGAAATTTCGGGGGAAGTTCAAACTGGCAAGTTCCAACCTAGAAATGCTCAAATCCATCACCCTACCCTTAGATTCATGCATAAATGGATGGCCATGACTTTGTTTGCTAGAGAAGATATCCGTTATGTTTATAGTGATGAGCTAAAACTACTATATGCGATGGTAAAGAAAATAAAAGTTGCCCCTGTTAGAGAAATAGTTGCTTACTGGCTACGCTACTTTTCATACACAACTACTATCCCATGTACCTCCCTAATAACTCGCGTCCTTACGGCCGTCGATGCTTCAGAAGGGAGGGAGTTGTCTGATTTCTTTGATATTCCTGCTCCTAGAGTAATGATAACCGAAGATTCTCCTATACATGGGCATCACCTGAAAAAGAATACAGCCGGTGAACTTTTATACTCTCCTGGAGGTGCACTCGAAATCCGGTTACCTAACCCGAATCTTCGACTGTACAACTGTACTGAACTAACCCTTCCGATCATTTCACGAGAGGAAGCCAGCAGGAGAAGTATTTCTGGCAAGTCAACCCGGAGTACCACTCAAAGAGGGGAAGCATCAAGCTCACACCAACCCCTTTCTTCTCACCGATGGGACAGCCAGGGTATCTTCCAGCAATGCACACACCAGGATATACTCCCTGAAATGCATTCTCGCTTGGGGGGCATACTCCGCACCCATATGAATTTGGAGGGTCGGGGTACCGCAGGCTGGGGCCGAGGCTTGGGGAAGCCACCACCACTCCTCAGACTCCGAGGGAATGCCTCCCCACGTGCCACCATGCCAGTCAGTCACACTCGAGACACTCCACACTCAGCTGGGCGGACTTGTGATCCACACTGAAGAGTTACAGGAGGAGACGGCACGCCAAGACACCGCCAACAACAACAATGGCAACTCTAAAATCAACAGTGGCAACAACAGCACCATCAAAGCATCACCGGCGGTGGTAGACCGAGCAGCAACAACAGTGGGCCCACCTCAACGAACAAATGAGACCCCGGAGGCTAGGGTTCAAGCCGGCTTGGGGAGAACCCCCACTCAGGTATCATTGCACTTGCATTTCTAAATATCTTTCTTTTTCTTGCATATGCATATGCATATAAAAAAATAAATAAATAAATTCCACTCCAAATATGTGAATTATGCTATGTATAGTTTTTTTCATGTTGAAATGATGAATAGTTGCTCTGTCTTATGATTCATCTGTGCCTAGCTTATGACTAAGTCTTCTTCCAAGGTTTAAGTTTATTGGTTTAAAATATTCACTCTACAAACTTGAAAACTTAGTGGGATGCATAGAGCTTGATCTAGTCTAGGGATTGTATTAAGCTTGATTTGGTTAGACTAAGAATTTGTTACAATCTTACTCTACAAAAAGCTTGAACACTGGAGTCTTAAAAATTAAATAAAAACCAAAGTCCTTTGATATGATCTAAAGTAGATTGCTTTGTTATACACCCATGATCGGGATTCACATACACAATGAAAATCAACTTTTGTTCTCTATGTATTGATTCTCTCTTAGAAGTCAAAAGAGAGTGTGGGCTATAAATGAAAAGATGCCATGCCAAAGAAGCATGAGCCAATAAAAGATGCTTCAATTACTTCTCTTTCAAAAATCGTGGAACATCCATCTTACTCTCGGGCTATATGAGAATGCTTCAATTACTTCTCTTTCGGTAATATCATAAACTTGTGCTCTTAGTTCTCCAAATCTTCTATAGAAATCCCTGAGACTTTCTCCTTGATTTTGTTTTAAACCTTTCAATTTGGCTTGTGTTATTGGATGTATGAGTATTCCTGTGAAATTTTCACAGAAGACTTTCTGAAGATCTCCCTATGTTTTGATTGATCCTGGGTGTAACTTGTTGAACCATTGTAGTGGTAGAGTTTCAAGTGCCATTGGAAAGAATAATACTTTGATGTCGTCATCTCCTCCGGCTAATTCTATTGATTGGAAGTAGATTCTCGAGCCATTGCATTGGTTACGTCTTTTGCCGTCGTATTTTGAGTGGTTTGATGGTTTAAATTTGTGAGGTAGCCCCGACGTTGAGTAGCCTTCCCCAAAGCAGGGGAATCTGTCGGGTACTTTTTTCCGGGTTTGTAGTCGGAATCGCCCTGTGTTATATCTTGTAATAGACATGGGAGGGCTTTGGGGAGGGGTTGGTAGCCTGTCACGATTTTCCCCCGTTCTCTTAGCCCAATCATGATGCGGTTGAGTTCTTCTGCTTTGATTTGGGACAGATAACCTTTCGAATGCGGAAACTCTCCGACTTCTTTGACTTGTCTGCTCGGATGGTACTCGACGAGGAGGTGCTCGGTCGTCTTATATCCTTTGCGCAGTTGTTCTGAGTAGGCTCCTAAGCCTGACTTGTTCTTCACTTGGTCGTTATATAGCGTCGATTTCGTCGATCAGTTCTTGTATCTTGTCGATGGGGTCAAGTCTGGCCCTTGCTGTGGCTCGTCTTTCTTCAGCTTCTTTCTCAGCTCTTCTTTTATTGTACTCGGCTAGTTCTTCTTCATATTTACGCCACGCTTCCCTGCGTTCCTGTATTCGATTCCTCCTTCCTCTCCTCTTCTTGTTTCTTCTTTCCCTGGCTGCTTTTTGACTATCAGTTTCTCTATCCCTGGTTACTGAATTAGGCAGGATATCAGCCTCTGATTCTTCTGAAGACCGGTAGTCGGGTTGAACTGGTGGTACCAGAGGTTGCCTGATCATGTAGACTTCTTTGCGTATACTGAGCGAGTAGTCGGATCCTTCCTCATCTAGTGTCCTTCCATATTGAAAAGGGAGGGGAACTGAGTACTTATCTTGTTCTGAAGTCATAACGTTAGATTCCATCGTGCTCTGGGTGATGTTCTGATACGTCCGTACAGTATTATTGAGGCCAAAGTAGAAAGAAATCAGCGTGTTTTGAGTTCTTGGTTCTAGAACTTCTTCCGACAGCTTGAGTTTTGAGAAGATTCCAGATATCTCTGGCTCTGGTTCCAGAAGAAGTCGACCGTGGAGAGCTCCATGATCGTCTGCCTCAAAGATGAAGGATGATCCTCTCGAAAAAACATCATGTGTAGGTCCGCTGAGCTCTTGATGTTGAATTCACCGAAATCCCCTACCTGGCGCGCCAGCTGTCAGTGTTTAGCCACCGATAGCCTGCCACGAGGTTCCCGTAGCAGTTGATTCGGATCTCGGCGAATACTAGAACTCAGCGGTTACGCAAGAGGCACTCGGTTTATCCTGGTTCGAGCCCTCGTCGTCGAGTAAAAGCTCTACTCTAGTCGGCCTTGGCCTTTTACATTGGATTGATGTATGATTGTGAGTTGTTGTCGCTTGTTACATAGAGGGTGCTCTGGCCTCTTTTTATGAGAGAAAAGAGCCAGAGCTTTGGTTCTAATCCTAGTTGGACTTAGTAGAGAGAGTTTCGTTCCTATTACAGAAGTTACTTTCTATCCGTCTAACTAGGATAGGACGTCTTCTACTCAGAATCGGTCCTTCTGTCTCTGTCTTGTGGGTCTGTCCTGATGGGAGTCACATTGATGGGGAACCGTCTTGGTCCCGCATTGACACTCTCCCGAGCCTTCAAGGACTGTACTCGGCGGCGAAGATAACTAGCCCACTAGAGCAAAGCCCGACAAGCCGTTCTGCTTTAGATAGCTAATCCTATTGAAGAGTGGCTGAAGCAGGGACAACTCGGTAGTAGTAAGCTGTTCTTTCTCCCACCGATTATTAGGCACTGGCGGAACCCTAGAGTAGGTTTCAAGAGCCGGGGCAGCGTCATCTCCGCTAAGGTTTCCAGCATAAAACCACTTGGAACATCAGTCCTTCACGGACTCGACAAGATCATACTCAAAAAAGTGGCTCGACTTACGCCCCTGCCAAAATTGGATCTCACATCCACCAAGGGTGTGGAGGGAATCCGAGCGGGGCTGCGGCTTAAGGCAGAAAAAAAATCATAATAGATTCAGAGAAGGAGAGATGCCAAGGAAAGTCTCGCAGAAGTGGACGAAAATAGAAAGATGAATCCCATTCGGAGTGAGATCATGAAGAGAGATACAGAAATAGTGGAGAAATTTATGAAGGAAAGAACACGCCGGGAGGCAAAGCCCGGCGTGGACAAAAGAAACAAAAAGGACAATCTCCCCAGGACGGAGAACGGGGACACGGTGCTCACCAGGCGCGGACCATCCAGCCAAATCCTTCGACTGGATCATGCCCCACTCCTGCAGCTCAGCAAGATGCCTCTCCTGAGTAGTCGGAGTAGGGAAAGACTTCACCGTCGCCTTCATCGCGGCAAACTCTGGGTTCAGCAGCTTGTCAACTTCCTCCTCAAGAACAGGCTTGTCAGCTGCCGGCTTCTTGGTCGCAGTCTTCTTCCTCCCCATACAACGAGAAACTAGCAACAAATGGGTGGAAGAAGCGCAGCAGGAGCAAGCAAGGCAGAGACAGATTAGGGAATTTTTTTGCTAGGGTTTCAAGATGCGCAAGCAAGATGAAGGAGAAGAATGGTCACCCCACAAGACAATTTATAAAGCCAAGGAAAGACCCGGCTTAAGGCCCATTTAACAGAGTAACGGTAAAAAGGCCAACGGATACATGGCGCAATAACAGGAAAGGCCCGGTAAACTCCCTAAACTCCGGGATAACGGTCCTAATCCCGTTACTTACCAACGGTAAAATCCAACTCCGTTAACAATGGAAAGACGACAAAAGGCCATGAAGCCAGAATTACAAAACAAGTCAGCACGAAGGCAGACAATCAGCTCTTCGATCTAAACAAGTCAGCACGAAGGCAGACGATCAGCTTTCCGATCTAAACAAGTCAGCACGAAAGCAGACAATCAGTTTTTCAGCCAAAACAAGTCGGCACAAAGGCAGACAACCAGCATCCTAAGTTCAAACAACTCGGATTCAGATAGAAACTTATATTTCTTCAATAGAACTTATAAGATACAAGAATACAAGTCTTACAAGACCCATCGAATTCATAAAGAAAACTAAAGCAATAGCTACAAGGAACCCAATAGAATTCTGCCATAGAAAATAACTACGCAGAACCCCCAGACAACCAAGGTGATAGCTGTTGCCGAGCAGATCCAAAGCAACCTAGATACACCAACACAGTGCATCCAAGATCGCCAAAAGTAGCACTGACGCATCAAGCATCACATCAGGCCTCTCCAGCCACAAGTTGAATCGGACCCCATATGAACAAAAGGGCTCTAGCTCTGCGTGGGGCGACTGCCAATTCGCACCGGACAACTAGAGGACCGTGCGGCTCAGCGACCCTCGCACACAGAGCATATGTCTGGCAGAGTGGAAAAGAAGAACTGAGATTGCAAAATAGCCCAGCACAAGGCACATCTCAAGACTTCTTCTACCTACCAGAATGAGCCTCCAACTACAATGCTACTCCGGAACTAGTCTGTCTCCAATCCCTATCTCAAGAATTCTTCTACCCACTAAAAAGACCATACTGGAAGAAAAAGAAAGAAGCCCAGGGGCTGATCCATCTCACAAACAATCATCTTCATAAGAACAGGAAGAAGCATACTTCAAGGCACTGGAAACAAACGAGGGATAGCGCCTATTTATAGGATAAGATCGGCGTACAAAGACCAGGTTCACCCAAATAGAGAAACACTGACAAGACTTAAAGAAGACAGTAAAAAGCGCAGTAAAGAAGCATATCCTGAGAATATCCCCTCATAGTAAAAGCGTACAGCCTTTACTGCGCCAGCTGCCAACGTCCAATCATAAAAGAGCAAACATAAAAGATAGTCAAGGACAAATCAGCAAAAAGAGAGTCACGAGCCTTTGTCCGATTCCTCCCAAAAAAAGAACTCGAAAAAAGCTCGGGGGCTACAGCTTTAATCTACTTTCTCTCCAAGACCCTCCAGCTTTTTGTTCCAAATAGCAAGAGGCTCGAGGGCTACACTCATTGAATGCACCATTCGGCGCACAAAGACCCTCTAGCTTTTTGTTCTAAATAGCAAGAGGCTCGGGGGCTACCCTCAATGAGTGCACCTTCGGTGCACAACAGAAAAAGGCAATCAAGGAAGACCCAAAAGATCAAAAAAACCTTCATCCGACTTCTTTTATGAAAACAACTCGGACAAAGGCTCGGGGGCTACAGGGTATACACCCTCAACTTTTTCCACTTTCCTTAAGAACCTCCAGCTATTTGTAAATAAATAGCGAGAGGCTCGGGGGCTACACTCAATGAGTGTACCTACGGTGCACATAAAAAGAAGAAAAGCTTTCAGAAGACCAAACAAGTCGACTCCTGAGTTCTGCTTCGAAATGCTCGGACGCTTGTCGATGCGGGACCGAGACGGTTCTGTATCAACACGACTTCCGTCCAGGTGGACCCACAAGGCAGAAGCAAGAGGACCGATTCCGAGTAGAAGACGTCCTGTCCTAGTTAGACAGATAGAAAGTAACTCCTGTAATAGGAACAGAACTCTCTTTACTAGTCCGACTAGGATTAAAACTAAAGCTCTGGCTCCTTTCTCTCATAAAAATAAGCCAGAGCACCCTCATTGTAACAAGCGAACAACAACACATAATCATACATCAATCCAACGCAAAAGGCCAAGACCGACTGGAATAGAGCTTTTACTCGACGATGAGGGCTCGAACCAGGATAAACCGAGTGTCTCTTGCGTGAAACCGCCGAGTTCTAGTATTCGCCGAGATCTGAATCAACTACTATGGGAACCCCGTGGCAGGCTATCTGTGGCTAAACACCGACAAATCTTCTGTGCTCTGAGTTCATACTTAACAAGATACCTATGGGCCTATTTGGTCGGGTAGCTTAGCTCCTAACCAGGCTCTCGGTGTGCGGAATTAGATGAGTTGGAGGGCCGTTTCCCAGAAGCCAGGCTTGGCTAGTTCGTCGGTGGCTATTGTATTACATGTTCTGCATTAGCACATGTTTTGCATCGACAATATTGTATTCCATGTTGACACAATATTGTATTACATCTTCTGCATCAGCACATCTGTTGCGTATCGAATCGACGACCTTGCAGAGTTGAAGCAGGAACGCCATCCGATCCGATCAGGGACACCGTGACCAAGACCAGTAACCAGACAAAACATCTGAGGAGCACTAGTGTGTGTGTCTGCAGGTCCACCGGCGGCGAAGCAAGGCGAGGCGAGATGGTGTCATCCAAGAAGGTGTGCGTGGTCGGCGGCGCCGGTGTGTCGGGGCTGGTGTCCGCCCGCGAGATCCTCCGCGAGGGCCACGACGTGGACGGTCATGGAGCAGAGCGGCGTCGGCCAAGGCGTGGCATGCGACCGAGGACAGACGCCGGCGACCCCCTCGGCGCTGCCGGCGTGCACGGCAGCATCTACGCCTCTCTCCGGCTCAACGTGCCCAGGGACTCCATGGGCTTCGCCGACTTCCCCTTCTACCCCAAGAACGACGGCACCGGCGACGACCGGCGGTACCCAGGGCATGCCGAGTTCCTGAGGTACATCAGGGACTACTGCGACGCCTTCGGGCTCATGGACGTCGTCAGGCTCAACACCAAGGTCCAGCACGTCGGCCTGGCGGCGCCGCCGCGCGTGGCTGACGACGGCATCAAGCGCTGGACGGTGAGGTGGTCGAGACGTCGTGGTGACTGCGATGGCGAGGCTGTCACCATGGAGGAGGAGGAGGAGGAGGATGTGTTCGACGCCGTCGTCGTCGCCGTCGGCCAGTACACCCAGCCAAGGCTCCCAACCATCAACGGCATGGACAAGTGGAGCAGGAGGCAGCTGCACTCCCACTCGTACCGGACCCTGGACTCGTTCGAGGACCAAGTGGTGGTGGTGGTCGGATGCCAATCGAGCGGCGTGGACATCGCGCTGGAGCTCTGCACGGTAGCGAGAGACGTGCACATCAGCGTCAAGTCCATGGACGGCATCACTCCCGGCGTGTTCATGGCTTTGTCAAGGCACCACAACCTGCACCTGCACCTCCAGATCGAGCGCCTGTGCGAGGACGGGCAGGTAACGTTCGCCGACGGCTCCAATGTCGTCGCCGACTCCGTCATCTACTGCACCGGGTACGAATTCTCGTTCCCGTTCTTGGACACGGGAGGTCTGGTCACCGTCGACGACAACCGCGTCGGCCCGCTGTACGAGCACACGTTCCCGCCGGCGCTGGCGCCATCGCTGTCCTTCGTGGGCTTGCCAAGGCTGCTGATGCTGCCGCGGTTCTACGAGGTGCAGGCGATGTGGGTGGCGGAGGTGCAGTCCGGCCGGCGGTCTCTGCCGCCGGAGGAAGAGATGCTGCGGGCCGCCGAGGAGTACCACCGCGCCAGGGAGGCGGCCAGCGTGCCCAAGCGCCTCTCGCACACCATCTTCTTCGACATGGACTACTGCGACGAGTTTGCGGCCAAGCACTGCGGCTTGCCGCCGGTGGAGGGGTGGAGGAGGGAGCTTCTGTCGTCGGGTGTCGCACGCGTCAGGGACGACGATGCGGAGAGCTACCGTGACAGCTACCATGACAGCGACCTTGTCCGGGAGGGCTTGCGCTCCGAGGGCTGGCTGCTGCCTCGGACGCCATAATAAGACAAGGAGGTTGGCCAAAGTGCCAAACATGAGGAAGACGACGACGGCGTAGCAGATCCACTACTCTGAGTCTAGCTAGTAGTCGTTATCGTAATAGTATTTTGGGAAACGAGTACAAATCATAGTCGTGATATTTTTTTTAGATGAACAAATCGTCGGTACGTAGCAGCATAGGACATAACTCATATTCCGACAGCTAAACATGGTGAGTGTACCTTGTTGTAAAGTGTCTTGGACTAAGACTAACATCGGGATATGCCATCTCTATCGACATCGGGTAAGTTGTTCCCATCGGTTGACGACGTAGGCACACTCAAGCGGCGCCGCCCTCGGCAGCAAGAGCATATGCCTCTTTGCTAGTGCCTTAAATTTGAGTCTGAGCTTCTATATAAATCTTTACTAACTCTTTTAAGGCGTCACTAAATTGTGTTGTATCGAACTTTTTCTCTAATATAAAGACCACTAGTACACAGAACCTCCACACAGGCGGTTCCCAACGCATTTTCAGGCGTTTTGGGAAGCCGCCTATGCTGGAGGCCAGTGAAAATAGGGTATTTCCATAGGCGGTTACTTGAAAACCGCCAGTAGAAATACATTTCCACAGGCGATTCATATAAGCAACCGCATATGAAAATGACATTTCCACTGGTGGTTCACATAAGGAATCGCCTGTGGACACATAAGGAACCGCCTGTGGAAATGGTATTTCCACAGACGGTTGCATTAAGTGAACCGCCTATATTATTTTTTCCTGCCCAAATTCATTTGAATTTTCATTTTTGAGCTGGCGCCCTATCCTCTCCCTCCCTCCTCTCTGTCCCCCCTCCTCTTCCTCCCTCCCTCCTCTCTCCCTCTCTTTCTTTCTCTTACTATGATCAATACAAATGCTATTTAATTATGAGAATATCAACATGAAAGTAATTATATCATACAATTATATACATATATACATATTAACAATTTAATTACATCATACATTGTATACATCAAAGTTGTTTTCTGACCACGATATGGTAATAAAGTTTACATTCGACATGATTCTAATAATCATTTCGACTCAATTTCAAAGCGCTAATGTCCCTTAGCGCTCTGAACTCCGGCCTCCCTAAGGGGCTACTGCATGGTGATATTTTCCCTCCGCAGGAATGATTTCTCTCAAAATAAATGAGCACAGGTCCTCAACTATTTCATATAGAGTTTTCTCGTTGAAGTGTTTTATCTTCGATTCTTGATATGTCTAAAAAGAAAGTTTAAAAACATAATATATATATTTGTACTTTGTCTACAATAAAGTTGCATCTTTAACGATATAAATACAGACATAACAATTACTTGTACCTTGTTAGGGTTCCTGATGTACCGTCCGTTCATTCTTATGAACTCGCACACGTAGAATCCACAGTGCACGGAACCGGCTGGTTGCTTGTGGCACTACATAAAGGCCATCTAGTTATTTACTTGCAACATCGTCTTATGTACTATACATGCATGATATGGAGGCATAAATTTACGTATCGGCCACTTATGCAACAAGTTCAGTGGCTCCCCCCTCCTGGACATGTCATACACTCCACCTTTGATCTTATAGAATCTATAACAACTATGATCTCAAAAGGAATCTGTTAGTAATTCTTAAACTCTCATCGATAAAAGGATGCATGCTAGCTTATGTCGGCTTACCGTTCTAACAAGGTAGTGAATTTTGTATATCTTTCGGGACTATAGTCTGCGGAGTCAAAGACTAGGACCCTTCCGTCCCTAGGATAAATAAAGAAGCATATCTAGTAGTCGCTGCATGATCGGACCAGAATTGTTATGCGTATTTATAAAATGATAATTTGATGTATGTATATAAACTCATACTTACTTAAAGTTATAAGGAGCAATTATGACTTCCCTGTGTTGGAACTGAAGCATTGCATGTCCTATGTAGGTGGCGTATTTTGCCTCATGTTCCTTCTCCATTTCAATCTTTTTCTTCGCAGCTTCTTCTTTTGATCACCCCTTCAATTGATCGCTGTCGTCACCAATCCGGAAGTTGTGCTCGTTCTCACATAATTTTTTTGGGCTTAGGTATCCAGCCCTTTGCGTGATAGAAAAAAATAATGATTGAAGTGGTGGCAATGGCCAAGTCAACCAAAGATTGGATGGTTAGCGGTCCAGCCCGGCCCGGCCTGATGTCAAAAGTGCCAGGACAGATGCATAGAGTGCTGGCAACGAGCAACATATGTAAAGGCCGCTAGGCTCTTCTGAGTGAAGGTGGGCCTATGATCACTGTCTTGATGCGCTCACTATGGAGGCATTAGCTTGCCAGGATGGATTGTCCCTGGCCTGACATTTGGGCATTCAGAGGGTGTGGCTAGAGACAGATTGCTAGGAGGTGGTGCAGCTCTGGCACTTAGGTGTGAATCACGATCAGGTATTATGACGATTCTATTGCTATGTTCGCTTGTCTTTTAAGTCGGGCTTATCAGCCATTCGAACAATATTTTTTTCTCATAGCAAACCAGCTAACTTATGTCACCAGCCGAACACGCCCAGGTGATTAGGGTCAGGGAGTTGAGCTCTCATTTTTTTAGGGTTTTAGATTCTTCTTTATCACTCGCTCATGTAATGTAGTAGCGCATACCCTTGCTAAGCAGGTTACAGGGGATACACGGGTTGGATGGTGCTCCTATGCACTGACTTCTGTCTCCAACCTGATAACCTCATATTGTACTCGTAACTCCTAAGGGCCTGTTTGGAATAGAGGAATTGAAAACACAGGAATGGAAGGAAATAGAGGAAAGAGATAAGAATAGAGTGTAAAAACGGAGGATTGAAAAAATACAGGAAAGCAACTTAGTGAGCTGTTTGGAACACAGGAATTGTAAACATAGGAATTGGAAACCAAATGATAAAGAAGCAATATTAAAATCACCTAACCTCACGTAACAAGAATCTACTTTGTGCTGGCTGTCGCTTTTTTCGGGTGGTCACGCTCTTTGCCTCGGACTTCATGACAGGAATAGAAACCAAGAGCTCAGGGTGGATTTTTTGATTCCTACATTTTGACAAGGGAAGCCAACCTTTCCTCAGGAAAGGAAAGTTGTGATCCTGCATTCCAAACGGATGGTGACATCAGCAAAACAAAGGAATGCCATTCCTTTGGAATTCCTACAAAAAAAACTGCAATCCAAACGGGGCCTAAATGAATGAAGCTCCATGTTCGCCAAAAAAAATTGTGGAGGTGGGCCTTGTGCATCGGGCCCAGGCTGTCACAGGCCCGCTAAGCTGCCCTGCACTATGGCTCGACATAGATCGATTATAGTGTCTATTTACGGGCCCTGATCTTTGTTACATTTTGATTCAGCTGCAGCCCAGTTCGTGATCGTTGACTGGGCCAGCCCAGTTCGTGTCTTGCCTTCTTCTCATCTTCATCATCATCGGGTGCTGTGCCGACACACATGATCTCTGAACTTCGTATCAGTTGGATGTGGATGTATATTAGATTATTAGTACAATTACCAACAAAATTGGTCTGAATTCTTTTTCTAGATGCGTGCATATGTTCACCAATACGTACATGTAGACATGTAGGTCACATGGGACAAACTCTACAAAGTTTGCCAATAATACAAGAGATAGGGCATGATATCATGGGGGATAAGGAAAAATCATTATGTCCGCTTGTCTTACCAGACAGATTTATCAGCAGTTTGAACGATATTTTTCTCTCACAATAAATTAGCCAGTTTATGTCACTAGCCGAAGACGTCGAAGAATGATACCCCCACCACACCCCTTGATTATTATTTATTATTCTACAAATTATGTTATCTGCAACAGACCACCACTCCACCACATACTAGCGGTTAACACACATCATCATACTTCACTTAGTACTGATAAGCACTTTGTCATCATCAGCCTATTAGAATAGATATATCTTTGTATGGTTCCAAAGGGAAAATGATTAAATATCATTAATGATCATAGCGACACATCATCACACCACAGCATCGTCCTCCTTCCGTACTGCAACTGCTGAAACTCATCAGAAAAGGGGGAAATATCTGACGAGTAGCGTCGTCTCTGCAGGTCCATCGGCGGCGAGGCAGAAATGGTGTCGTCCAAGAAGGTGTGCGTAATCGGCGCCGGCCGGCGTCTCGGGCTGCGTCTGCCCGCGAGCTCCTCCGCGAGGGCCACGACGTCACGGTCATGGAGAAGAGCGGCGGCGTCGGTGGGCAGTGGCTGTACGACCCGAGCACCGACGACGGCCGGCGACCCCATCGGCTCGGACGGCGTGCACAGCAGCATGTACGCCCGGCGTGTCCATGGCCGTGTCAAGGCACCACAACCTGCACCTGCACCTCCAGGTCGAGTGCTTGGGCGAGGATGGGCGCAGGTAATGTTCGCCGACGACTCCTGTGTCGTCGCCGATTCCGTCGTCTATTCCACCAGGTACAAATTCTCATTCCCGTTCCTGGACACGGGTGTCCTGCTCACGGTCGACGACAACCACGTCGACCCGCTGTACGAGCACACGTTCCCGCCGGCGCTGGCGCCGGCGCTGTCATTCGTGGGCGTGCCGAGGCTAGTGATAGATGCCGCTGCGGTTCTACGAGATGCAGGCGAGGTGGGTGGCGCAGGTGCTGTCCGGCCGGAGGACACTGCCGTCGTCGGAGGAGATGCTGCGCGCCGCCGAAGAGTACCACCGCGGGAGGGAGGCGGCCGGCGTGCCCAGGCGCCTCTCGCACACCATCTCCTTCGACATGGACTACTACGACGAGTTTGGGGCCAGGCACTGTGGCTTCCCGCGGCTGCCGGAGTGGAAGAGGGACCTCCTGTCGTCGGCCGTCGCAAGCTTCAAGGACGGCGACCCGGAGAGCTACCGTGACAGCTACCATGACAGCGACCTTGTCCTGGAGGGCTTGCGCTCCGAGGGCTGGCTGGCTGCCTCAAGCAGGTCGGCCAACGTGACAAAGACGACGACGGCGTAGGGATCCACTACTCTGTCTAGTAGTTAGTCGTAATAATACTAGTATTTCGGGAAACAAGTACTAGTACAAATCCTAGTGATTTTTTTAAATGAACAAACCATAGTGATCGGATGGTTTAGCGGTCCGGCCCAGCCCGATGTCAACAATGCCAGATGCAGGGAAAAAGTCTACTTTTACTTTCTTAACTTTCGTGAAAGTCTATTTTCATAAAAAGTAGACTTTCGCAAAAGTTAAGGGAGCAAAAGTAGACTTTTTTCCCAGATGAAGTGAGCAACATATACTGTGTAAAAAGGCCGCTAGGCTCTTCTGACCGGAGGTGGACCTTGTGCGTCGGGCCCAGCCTGTTACGGGCCCGCTAAGCTGCCCTGCACTATGGCACGACATAAACCGAGATTAGAGTGTCTGTCTATTCACGGGCCCGCATGGCATGACACAATTAAATTACAGTGTCTATTAGTGTCGTGCATTATAGTGCTTGAGCCATGCCTCTGCTGTACCTCGCATTTGACCATCTATATCCATGATCATTCTTGTTAATCTTAGAGGCTGTTTGATACATAAGCTAATTACTAACTACCAGAAGATTAGCTCGAGACACATGGTGTTGGCACATGTTAAAATCAAACAAAAGATTACTAAACTATTAGCCAATTAACCATTCAACAATAGCTAATTTTTAACCCAGCTGTAGTAACTAGCCATGTGTATCAAATAGACCCTTAATGCTGGTGAAGCACTTGTATACCTTTACATAAATGTGCATTCCATTTATGGAAAGGTATGGAATGCACATTTATGTAAAGGTATGGAATCCTATGAGCTCCCTCGGGACGCTTGTATATCTTTACATAAATGTGCATTCTTAAATTGTATATGTGTAGAAGAAGATAAGTTGAAAATGACTCCAACTTTACATGTACTCTCACCGTTTCAGATTATAATTGATGCTAGATTTCTCTTTAATCTTCTCTCATTTTAACCAAATTTAGAGGAAAAAATACACAAGTATCTAAAATATCGAGTTAGATCCATTAAATATCATGACATATATTCAATCATAATGTATTTCTTATTTGATTATAGTTGGGTGTGGTAGTTTTGGAACAACGAAGGCTCCGTTGAGGCCCACCACTTTTTTTAGCATCAACAGCAGGTGCTCTGTCTTTTTATTTAGTAGACATGAGTAATAGTATGTACAAAGAGTTTATAAAGTAATACAATAAAAAGTAGTAGTATGAAAACAAGAAGGGAGAGAAAAAAAAAGGTAAAAGAAAATAAGAAAACCACAACTGCGGCTCACTCCTCCCATGCCTGATGAACTATTTGACAGTCTTCTTTGATCACCATCAGCAGCTGTTCAACAGTTCGCGTCCTGTTCTCAAACAGCCTTTTGCATCTCTTTCCACAAATTCCAAGCTGTGTAGCTGATAATTGTTGCTCGCTGGTTTTGTGCGTCCGGCTCATCCTGAGTTCAGCTAGTCCACCAGTCCCTGATCTTTGTTATATTTTGATTCAGCTGCAGCTCCTGCTGTCCATACCACAGCTTTGCACTCGTTGCCAAATCAAATCAGTTTCATCAATGAACAGAGGCCCACCACTTCATTGGCCCAGTTCGTGTCTTGCCTTCTCATCTTCATCATCATCGGGTGCTGTGCCCACACACGTGTTCTCTGAATTTTATATCACTTGGAAGTGGGTGGTCTTCAGAAATCTAAAGATAAATAATACTCCCTCTATTTTAAATTGTAAGTTATTCTAAAAATTTTAGAGAGTTAAATTTTTAAATTTAATTAAATTTATATAATAAAATAATAAAATTTATGACACTAACTAAATATCATTACATTCTTTATTAGTTATATTTTTATCGTATATCTATTTAATATCATAAATATTTATATTTTTTATGATTTTAGTTAAATTTAAAAACATATACTCTCTAAATTTTTTGAAATAACTTATAATTTAAAATAAAGAGAGTAAGATCTACGTTCTTTCCTAGATGCCTGCATGGGTTCACCAACCAATTCAGTGGGACAAACCCTACAAAGCTTGCCAATAATAGAAGAGAGGACATGATGGGGACAAGGAAAAGTAATTACACCGTACCCTGCAAGCTTAAAAACATTTTTTTTGCTGCATTGTTTTTTTTTTCACAAATTATGTCATCCGTCTATGACTGACAAACACAGCGTATCATCAGCCTATTAGAACGATACTATTTGTATGTTTCCACAAGAGAAAATGATTAAATATCAATAATGCAGCTTTTCTTTTCAAACATTGCTGAAACTCATCAGAAAAGGGGAGGGTGTGAAGGTCCATCGGCGGCGAGGCAGAGATAGATGGTGTCGTCCAAGAGGGTGTGCGTGATCGGCGCCGGCGTCTCGGGGCTAGCATCTGCCCGCGAGCTCCTCCGCGAGGGCCACGACGTGACGATCATGGAGCAGAGCGGCGGCGTCGGCGGGCAGTGGCTGTACGACCCGAGCACCGACGGCGGCGACCCCCTCGGCACGGCCGGCGTGCACAGCAGCATCTACGCCTCCGTCCGGCTCATCGGCCCGAGGGAGCTCATGGGATTCTCCGACTTGCCATTCTTCCCCAGCAACGACGGCGCCGGAGACACCCGGCGGTACCCGGGGCACGCCGAGTTCCTGAGGTACATCAGGGATTACTGCGACGCGTTCGGGCTCATGGACGTCGTCAGGCTCAACGCCAAGGTCCTGCACGTCGGCCTGGCGGCTGATGCCGGCGGCGTGAAGCGCTGGAAGGTGAGGTGGTCCTCGCCGGGACATGGTGACCGTCGTGACGGCGAGGTGGTCACCACAGAAGAGGTGTTCGACGCCGTCGTCGTCGCCGTCGGCCAGTACACCCAGCCAAGGCTCCCAACCATCAACGGCATGGACAAGTGGAGCAGGAGGCAGCTGCACTCCCACTCGTACCGGGTCCCCGATTCCTTCCACGGCGAGGTGGTGCTCATCGTCGGCTTCCGTATAAGCGGCGTGGAACTCGCGCTGGAGCTCGCCAAGGTTGCCATGGAGGTGCACGTCAGCGTCAAGTCCATGGAGGGCGTCGCTCCCGGCGCGGCCATGGCTGTGTCAAGGCACCACAACGTGCACCTGCACCTCCAGGTCGAGTGCCTGTGTGAGGATGGGCAGGTGAGGTTCGCCGACGGCTCGTGCGTCGTCGCCGACTCCATCATCTACTGCACGGGGTACGAATTGTCGTTCCCGTTCCTGGACACGGGAGGGCTAGTCACCGTCGACGACGACCGCGTCGGCCCGTTGTTCGAGCACACCTTCCCGCCGGCGCTGGCGCCGGCGCTCTCCTTCGTGGGGTTGCCCAGGCTCGTGATGGTGCCGCTGTTCTACGAGGTGCAGGCGAGGTGGGTGGCGCAGGTGCTGTCCGGCCGGCGGGTGCTGCCGTCGCCGGAGGAGATGCTGCGGTTGGCCGAGGAGTACCACCGTGCCAGGGAGATGGCGGGCGTGCCCAGGCGCCTCTCGCATGCCATCTTCTTCGACTTCGAGTACTCCGACGAGTTCGGGGAGAAGAACTGCGGCTTCCCGCGGCCGCCGGAGTGGAAGAAGGAGCTCATGCGGGCGGCCGTCGCGCGCCTAAGGGACGGCGACCCGGAGAGCTATCGTGACAGCTACCACGACGACAGCGACCTTGTCCTGGAGGGCCTGCGCTCAGAGGGCTGGCTGCGTCGGACGCCATAGGACAAGGAGGTCGGCCAAGATGAAGACGACGGCGTACCAGGGCTAGCCACAACCACCGACAGAGACCTACTGCATGCACTATTCTAGTCGATCGTGATATTTCGGGAACAAGTACAAATCATAGTCATTCAATGATTGAAGTGGTGACATAAAACCGAGAATTGTAAAATTTCTCTTGCCCAAGTGAACCAAGTCTGGATGGTTCTTTACAGTGGTAGGTCATTTTACATTAATCATGGTGGTAGTTTTTTCAACCGCTTCGAACCATCAGCCTTGTTAATCTAGATTAATCGAGGCGGTTGGTTCAAATAAAAAAAGGTCCAACCCATCCACGAGCTCATCCACATAGTGCCACTCCGCTCGCTGATTTGGTTGCTGCTTGCCAAATCTGGCCGCCTGCTCACCAAATCCGGCCGCCCGCTGCTCACCAGATTCGGACGCCTGCTTGCTGAATCCAGCCACTACCGAAGGGAGGTGGGAGAGTGGCTCCGCTAGAAAGTGGAGGACGATGCACGCCGTGGAGGGAAAGGAGAAAGGGACGCTGCATTCCTAGGCCTAGGCCCGCCCCGTCGTGCCACAACGCCCGCTGGAGAGAAAGGGGCACGCCTCGTACTACCGCGCCATCTTTGGATAGAGAGGGTGAGGGCGAGGAGCGTAGGAGAGAGAGGGACGGGCCGAGAGAGAGAGAGAGGCGTGAGGCTAAGTGGGAATGAGTTAGCTAGGGTTTCATTTTTTTTTTTGTCTTATATATACTATGGTTCTGTTATTGGACTAAGATGGGCCACGCCGAGCCGAAGGGGCTCAGCCATTATTTAATAGAAGAAGAATTCCCTGGCGTTCTTTGCGGGGAATTAGCAATAATAGCTCTCATACTATATTATGGCGCATGAAATATTTAGAACTAACTTTAGGTATAATTTGAAAAGATAAGCAGCTAGCTTGCTATTGGACAACTCAACTATTGGACAATTCATAAATTACAATATGCATTTTCTTCGCTAATTGCTATTGTGCAATAGTTGAGTTGTCCACGGCGTATTGTAAATCGTACATGACTACTTGACAACACATGGAAAAAGAGGTGGAAAAGTGGAATTAAACTAAATGAAACAACGCAATACATCATCCATGACCATGAGTCTCAATCGATAAAGACAGATAATGATAAATACGTAAAGAAGTCTCATCATGACTCATCTATTACTCGGCATTAGTGAATCATAAAAAAAGTTATCGAAATATATCCATGTGGGGTCTTGTTTTGAAGAGTTTATTGTGAGGAACACCATGGTGCAATTAGATTTTAATTACGATACTTGGTTTAGGTGTTATGATTTTTTTCTATTTCAAAAAATAGCTAGTGTGAGATAATTAAGACTAAGTGGGGGTAACTCCTTTGATGACATCATCATACATCACTTTTTGAAAATCCTAATTTTTTGATTGGAGGAGACCTCTTAGTGGGTCTTAAGATTATAGGAGTATAGAATAAGGCCCGCCTCCAAAAATAGCCTGATTTTTGAGGCGGGCCCTCCGATGGATTTAGCCCCCCCTCTAAATCAATTTTACGAGACGATTAATTATGTTCGCCTCCGTTAATCCTAAATAATTACCGAGGCGGTTGGATTTTGTAAACGCCTCGGTTAATAAAAGAATAACGTCTTACAAAATCATTTGTATAATAGTGTAAATGAGTGATTTGCCACTCAACTTCTTGTTGATTTAATGATCTCAAATACCGAAGAACCTGCCCCTTAACTTTTAAATCCAGATAAATACCCCGATAAAATAGTTAAAAGTAGTTTCGATGGTGTTCTGGTTGATTCTAAGCTTCTATAACTTATATAAATGATCTCAAATGGAAAAAACTACAAGATTTTAATCTCTTCAAGGACAACAAATTTGGTATAGAGCGTGTCTTCAATCCAAGATCATTTGAAGAAAAATAAATAATTTGAATTTAATAACTAGAGAACTTAAAACAAATATTTGAATCTCTAAACAATCTAAATCTAAAATAAAAAGGGTTTCAACCACAGAACAACAGATCGCATTGAGATCTGTAACTTTGGTCTACATCATGTCAATGTCCGAGGTCATTTGAAAATTAAAAGAAAATGTGAAAAATTACAACAAATGATATAAAAATATGTCAACTACAAAGACGTAGATCACATTTAGAGATACTAGTCAACATCCAAGGACGTTTGATTTTTTTTTAAAAAAATTAAATTTCAAAATCTAAGTGCTTGAAAACTAATATTTAGGTTTCTAAAAATGATCTTAAATAGAAAAGTTGCTAACAACAAATTTGTATATCGCATTTAGAGCTACAACCTAGGTCCGTTATTTGAAAAATTCAAAAATCTAAGTTTTCAACCTAAAATAAATCCTATAAAATATTGACGACCTATTGACGACATTATTGACGACGACATTATATATTGACGACCTATTGACGACGACATTAGATATCGATTGACGAGCTTGCAGAGGTGGAGCAGTTGAAGTTACAAGTGAGTAGGACGAGGGCCATCCGTGAGTAGGACTTGCAATTGCATCCAGCCATACCAGACGAGCAGCGTGCGTGTCTGCAGGTCCATCGGCTCGGCGGCGAGGCGAGATGGCGTCGTCGTCCAAGAAGAAGGTGTGCGTGATCGGCGCCGGCGTCTCGGGGCTGGTATCCGCTCGCGAGCTGCGCCGGGAGGGCCACGACGTGACGGTCATGGAGCAGAGCAGCGGCGTCGGCGGGCAGTGGCTGTACAACCCGAGGACCGACGCCGGCGACCCCCTCGGCGTGGCCGGCGTGCACAGCAGCATCTACGCCTCTCTCCGGCTCAACACGCCCAGGGAGAGTATGGGCTTCTCCGACTTCCCCTTCGTCTACCCCAGCAGCACCGACGACGGCGCCGGCGGCGACGCCCGGCGATACCCGGGGCACGCCGAGTTCCTGAGGTACATCAGAGGTTTCTGCGACGCGTTCGGGCTCATGGACGTCGTCAGGCTCAACACCAAGGTCCTGAACGTAGGCCTGCTGGCGCCACAGCGCGCAGCTGACGACGGCGTGACGCGGTGGACGGTGAGGTGCTCGTCGAGACGTGGTGACTGCGAGAGCGAGGTGGTCACCACGGAGGAGACGTTCGACGCTGTTGTCGTTGCCGTCGGCCAATTCACCCAGCCAAGGATCCCTACAATCAACGGTATGATCTGAACAATCATTACATGCATGTCAAGATGACAAGAAGTACACTAATTGAGATCTGAATTTGTGTTCTTGTCAACTGAACAATCGTATAGGCATGGACAAGTGGAGCAGGAGGCAGCTGCACTCCCACTCGTACCGGACTCTGGACTCGTTCCAGGACCAAGTGGTAGTGGTGGTCGGATGCCAATCGAGCGGCGTGGACATCGCGCTGGAGCTCTGCACGGTGGCGAGAGACGTGCACATCAGCGTCAAGTCCATGGACGACGGCGGCGGCGCCATCTTCCCCGGCATGAGGAAAGCTGTGTCCAGGCACCACAACCTGCACCTCCACCTCCAGGTCGAGCGCTTGTGTGAGGATGGTCGAGTAATATTCGCCGATGGCTCGTGTGTCGTCGCTGACTCCATCGTCTACTCCACCGGGTACGATTTCTCGTTCCCGTTCCTGGACACGGGAGGCCTGGTCACCGTCGACGACAACCGCGTCGGCCCGCTGTACGAGCACACGTTCCCGCCGGCGCTGGCGCCGTCGCTCTCCTTCGTGGGCGTACCCAAGAGGGTGGTGGTGCCGCGGTTCTACGCTGTCCGGCCGGAGGACTGGAAGGTGGAGGTGCTAATCGATCTGGAGGTGGAGGTGCAGGTTGTGGTGCCGGGACACAGCTTGCCTCATGCCGGGGTACACGGCGGCGCCGTCGTCCATGGACTTGACGCTGATGTGCACCTCTCTCGCCACCTCGCGGAGCTCCAGCGCGATGTCGGCGCCGCTCGGGTGGCATCCGACGATCACCACCACTTGGTCCTTGAACGAGTCTGGGGTCCGGTACGAGTGGGAATGCAGCTGCTTCCTGCTCCACTTGTCCATGCCTATATTAGCATTAGCAGTAGCAGATTATTGGCAAATTCAGTTCTCCCCGATGATGTGTTCATCAGTGGACCAAGAACTCAAATTCAGTTCGACAGCGAGGAGAAAAAAAAAGCAATTTTGAAATCGATTCATCATCCTTTCCAATTTACCGTTGATTGCAGGGAGCCTTGGCTGGTTGTGCTGGCCGACGGCGACGACGACGGCGTCGAACGTCTCCTCCGTGGTGACCGCCTCGCCCTCACGACGGTCACCATGTCTCGAGGACCACCTCATCGTCCAGCGCTTCACCCCGCCGTCGGCAGCCGCCAGGCCGACGCGCAGGACCCTGGTGTTGAGCCTGACGACGTCCATGAGCCCGAACGCGTCGCAGAAGTCCCTGACGTACCTCAGGAACTCGGCGTGCACCACCGGGTACCGCCGGGCGTCGCCGGTGCCGTCTTTGCTGGGGAAGAAGGGGAAGTCGGAGAAACCCGTAGTCTCCCTGGGCGTGTTCAGCCGGAGAGAGGCGTAGATGCTGCTCTGCGCGCCGGCCATGCCGAGGTTGTCGCCGCCGTCGGTGCTCGGGTCGTACAGCCACTGCCCGCCGACGCCGCCGCTCTGCTCCATGACCGTCACGTCGTGGCCCTCGCGGAGGAGCTCGCGGGCAGACGCCAGCCCCGAGACGCCGGCGCCGATCACGCACACCTTCTTCTTCTTGGTGGACGACACCATCTCACGTTGTCGCCGAGCCGATGGACACACAGCTTTAATTTAAGACGCGCGTGCGCGCGCCCCACGAGCTAGCACGAGGGTGACATTGCCATGGGCTCGAGCGTCGGTGCCACCAACCACAGCATGCTTCATGCTTGGCATTGACGTCGTACGCACGCATCGACGGCTATCGTCCAAGTCTGCATGCATCACCGGCAGCCGACCTCGTGCTTGCCATGGGTTCTATTTATTATGTGTAGAAAAAAAAATACCAGAGCTTACCGATAAATGGATTTATCGGTCAAAAATAAAAAATACCTAATTTCATTAGAATATTCACATGACAAGTTCTCTCTAAAGCATTTAACATTAAGAACATAATAGTATTGATATAATAGAATATCCTACTGTCATGTAGGTGGACTAGTGAAAATTGAAGTTTTGACAATAAATAAATTTTATCAGACCTCAGCGATAATCACGTTTATCGGGTCTATCAAAATTTTACAGGAATGCTATATAGCAACCGGTTGTTTTTTTATCTGTGTGGCACACGATTTTTGTATCCGTTGGATCAACAATCGACGCCTCGTCGTATCCAGCTTTTTCGTGACCCTGAGTTACTGGGCCCACGTTACTGATCGGGAATCGCGCCTGTTCGTCCTCATTTCCACATCGCCTTCCTCCTCTGACGCTCTCCTGGTTGGAGAGCCGACGGCGGTGCTCCGCCCCTCCCTGTCTCTATGGCCGCCACGGCGCTGTGAAATCCACCTGCAACTGAAGCCGACCAAATCGAGCCAAGCCCCGACGCCACCAAATCGGACGGCCCCGGAGATCCAGCAGGGTGTGGAAGAACCAGGGGATCCACTGTGAGGACCAGCAGTCAGGCGGTGGTGGCAAAGTCGTCGGCGGCTGCCGGGGTATCTTTGATAACCCAGTCGAAGCTGGTGGAGCAGCTGCGCGACTACCAGATCCGATCCCAGCACAAGTAAATCACCTGCCCGCCTCCATTCCCTTGAAACCCTGATCGGAAACTCTTGTCCGTGCGAATGGGGTAGTTGCAGTGTGCTCAGATCTCGCGGGCATGGACTAGCGTGGTGCTAGATTTGCTACCTTGCTTTGTAGTCCGCCTGCGCGTCTACGCCCTGCTCGAGTCCTGTGCCAGCAATGAACACACCACACCAGGTATGCCTGCCCCTTCTCTTCCCTTCCGTGCAAAGCTGAGCACCCAACGGCTATCTGTATTCGATCGGATCTGCTCTAATCACAAGTGCATGCATGTATTATGCCTACTAACTTTTTTTGGCAAAATTTGTCAGATGTATGTCAGGATGTGTGTACACCCATAACCTCTTTATTGAGTCTCGCCCCTGCTGCGTTGTTAATTATCCCCTGTACTGGTGTTTGGTGGATGGTTAGCTTTCTCCTGTTCTTTCTCGGTTAATTGATGCATACCTGCTCTGTGCGAAGCTGATTCATGGTTGTTACTATCTTTTAATTGTAACTAGTATATGTTTTTTCTATAAGAACTAGTATATGTTTATCTGTCAATGCGTGTGTGGTTGAGTCCTGAAAACATTTCCGATGAGATTTGTATTTGTCCTAGTTGAATTGATGTTGCATCATTTATGAATTGTCAATTATTGGCAACCCTCAAGTGTCACTTTTTTTAGCTGTCAGCTTTGTTTTAATTCTGAAGAGTTCGTTCTTTGACAAAAATTGATTGTAGCACAACTGCACAAGTGATCAATATATAATTGTGCATTATGTGGCGAAAACCTTCTTTGCAGTGGTTTGTGTGTGAACTCTGAAGCATTTGCATCTTTGTGGATTCAGGTGTTTTCTTGTAGTATGAGGTTTTGATTGGTAATGCTGAAACCTATTATAGCTTCAGCTTTTAGGTAGTACAGCTTCAGTCTATTAGGTATTACAGCATAACTTTTAACAGGTGCCTGATTTTGGGGCATTTGTGGTATCATAAGATTATTCATTTGTGGTGCTAGATTCTTTTTAAAGTGTCACTTTAAAAGCCAACTAATGGTTGTAACCTTCTATAGGTGTTTGAGAATTTGAACCGGCATCTACTGAAGAAAAAGTTCAGGACAGAAAAACCGGATTTTTGTTTTAAAACAGATTGCTCTACCTAAGGTGAAGATGCCACTTTTTTTGTGTAGTTTTTCTTATTCCTATCATTAGTCATTACATGATCGTGTGTACGACTCATGTTTGGCTAGAAACATAATTTTAGACTATTCCAAAATTCTATTGTGTCAGTTAATTCAGATAAGCTTGGCCCCTCCAATCATCTGTGTTACAAATGATTGTGCTTGTACACATAAAAATTAACTGAATAAGGAAGAAGGGAATAAGGAAGAAGGAGGGATGTTAATAGTCCTATAGTCAGTCTATAGCTAGTTGTGCCTTGGCTTTTTTTCCTGGAGCAAATTTTCATCTTCTATAGTTCTGATGCTTGTATGTGGATCATGTTCCTTTTCGAGCTCGCAGTGGAACAAAGGCACATAAGCTTACCTACATTTCTGATACATTTGTTGTTGCTCCTTCCATGTTTAATTCAATTTCAGCATGAATACATGATCACCATGATGAATCTGGCCAACCTCGAAGGATGCCAAATTACAATCTGGTAACTCATTTAATCTGCTGCTACATTTGAATGATATTACCTCAGTAGAGTTGGTCCTCTGCATTTGTTGTCTGACAGTTGGCTTTTGATGTCATCGAATCTTTTTTTTGCGGGATGTTGCAGCCAGCCAGCTCTTAGGGAATTTTGCAGTTATCGAACACATCGTGAAGCTTACGGTGGCGTTTGGCATGCTGAGCGAGTGCTTCAACACAGTGAAGGATTGGTGAACCAAAATTGACATGCTGCACCAAGCTGTGTATAAGCTTCAGAAAATCTTTTTGAGACGCCCACATTTTTTTGTATTAGCTCTTAGATGTTACTCAGTTATATATTAGTTTTTTCATTCTTGAATGATCAGGTCTGAATTTAAACAGCCAAGCTATGAAGGTTCTACACCATGGTTCTAGAGAAGGATGGAGACATCGTTTTGGCAGCCATGTTGAGGTTTGTCTGTTTGTACTCATTTTCTCTCTTTGTTTGTTTGTCTCAAGCTTCTTATATAGTCCTGATCTATCTAGGATTATTACTTGGATTAGATTAGTAAAACTAGCAGCTTAATGACAGTAAATGGCATATCTGGCCATTAGTTGCATGCATCATCAATTTGTTCAAAGTAGCCTAGTTTTCCCTGCTACTACAAATAGCTTATGTTAACTAGTTGTTAGCTTGTGCCAATGGTGGCCTGTGATGTCTACTGTCAAATCTGGAATATAATGTGTTGGTGGCCTGGGTCTATTGGTTTACCAAAACCATAATACAGAATAGTTCTGGACTGCTCTATTTGCCAATTGATCTCGAGGCCAATATATAGAGATAATTCCATAATGCAAAATCACTTCATTTTTCATCATCAGTACTGAGTGCACTTGTGAGACCAATTTTGATCTTTTTAGATATAGTGCCTAAATATCATTCAGGCTCTTTAAAATTAAAGTTTATTTGTTTTCTTAGGGAAAATGTAACACAGACTATTGACTTACATCCAGGGTCCTAGGCTTAAGACCTTGTTTATGGAGGTTTAGACTTTAGATTCACTGTATAGGTGTCCTTCACCTTCCTACATAAATTAGACATGATGTTCTACTTAATCTGTCCCAAAAGATATCTGTGCTTGACATAAACTATCCTAAGTTTGACCATTCTTATCTGTCGTTATTGTTTTAGGACATGGACATGATTGATTTTTGCAGACACACTGGTCTTTAGTCTAGTGCTGCTATAACAAGAAATGTTACTATAAAACTAATTAGGATGCTACACATAAGTTTGTTGAAAATTCTAGATTGTACTTGTGTGCCCTCGAGGTCGGTAATCTTTTCATTATTTTTGTTGATCTCTTTTTTACCTCTCTGTTAAACTAATTTCATATTTTCTCATACAGAGTTGCTTGATATGAAGCGTGCCATTGTACATACCTATGCCACGGAACCTCAGGTTTGTGGTATTCAATTACGTTCTTGAAATGTATTTGTAATTTTCTTGTCTGTCAACAACTTCCTTGAACAGGCACTTGTTGAGTTCTTTGGCACGGTTTCAAATGAGTGTGCACTTTGAGTGCATGAAGGAGTTTCTACTGGTCAATCTAAAATCTTTAGATTATTTTGCAGGTAATATTGCTCTGTTCTTGTAAACATTATTATTCCTATTCCACCCTATTGCTTTCTCCCTTATTCTAGCTTTATATTTTTTCGAACCTATGGGTCATCTCGATATAAAATGCTTCTGCAATACACCGCTGAATTTGGAACTACTCTAGATGAAAACCAAACAAATAAAAAAAATTCAGTTACATAATTGCTATCACCAACAACGTAAATTGCAGCTATTGGACATTGCAATTATAGTTCTAAGCTTATGCAATTGTAGTTCTAAGCATAATTTAATTTAAGAATTTATTGAATTTTGTTCTAATTATTTCCATTGCCCAATTATGATGGACGGGTAACATTAGGCCCCACCAGTGATTATGCTCCGGATTAATGCATATACACTTCTCCTGGCTGCTGTCTTTGTGTTTTGGCAACAAGGGAAAACCAGGAATGGGCGTCCTCACTGGTATTAGATAAAGTTTTTATAAATTGTCCTTCTATAGAAAAAAATTGTCTATTGTAATATGTGATTGTGCTGGTATTAGTCTATTGTCTTATTTTTTTTTTGTCAGAGTTGGTTATATATTTGTTATTGTGTCAGAGTTGCATAAATTTTGTTTCCTGTCCTTCCTTAGAAAGAAAAATTGTCAATTTGTATATTGTCCTATATTGTTTCCTGTTCTTCCTTATAAAAATAAATTGTCAAGTCCTATATTGTTTCCTGTCTTTTCTTAGAAAAAAAATTGTCAATTTATCTATTGTCCTATATTGTTTCCTATCCTTCCTTAGAAATTTTTTTTGTCAATTTGTCTATTGTCCTATATTGTTTCCTGTCCTTCCTTAGAAAAAAAATTTGTCAATTTATCTATTGTCCTATTTATCTTTTTTGTCATAGCTGGTTATACCTTCTTTTTTATATCTGTCTATATCTCACAAATGAACCTATGAAAAAGTGAGGAGCTATGCTTTGTTTCAACACACTACAAGTTTTCTAAAAATGGCCAATCTGCAATTTGAGCTGTGTAATTACTGATCAATTATAGAAACTCTGAAGTGGTTTTATTCATAGAGTGATAGCTAATCTCTCTGTCTTGTGACTTAATCATCTTTATGCATTTCTCTTTCAGGGGTATTTGGCTTGAAAGACAGAGCTGCAAGGCTACAAGAGGGGCCTGGACACTCGATTTCTGTATCTAGACAAGTAAGCTGGTTTCCTTGACAAATTACAAAGATTTCTGTCAAGTTCATGCAGTATTGAAATTGTCTGTTGTAGTCTGTTGTACATCTGGTAGGTTTACTGTTAATCATGTCTTCCAAAGTTGTTTTTCTTGAGTTCTTCACTGGCTGTATTCATAGCTTGAGGTGTTGTAGATTTGTTTGGTCCTTACTTCAGTCTCTGAAATTTTAAATTTGTATGCTGTGCTTATGGTTTTTATGTGTTCCCCATGGCCCCATCTTTTTTGTAGACCTACATGTTCAAGTATTACTACGTGCACAGCCACTGGAAGAACAGTTGCATCTCCCTCATGGACTCCCAAGACTCTTTTCTTCAGTGAGAATTAATGATATTTGATTAGTATAAAGTTGTTGCATCATAGTTTCCTTTGTCAAAGTGTACAAGACCTAATACTGAATATTGCAGATGCTAAATACCAAATTTGCATAAAAATGTGTGTAATTTAGTACTTATAAATGTGCAATCAAGAATTGATATGGCATTGGGATAGATTAGGATAAACTGTTTGATTATTTTTTTCTTGCATGCTTGTTTGTAGCCTGTGTTGGCCCTGATCACAGCTCAGCTGAAGCACTCAGCTCACCCTCACTCACTCACACACTCCGGCTAGAAGTAGGAGTTGAGCACAGCACACACACACAACACCGCACAAGCACCAGCCCTGGCCGAACTCAGTTTTTTGGGTGGCAAACTGAACTACTTGATTCATTGCCTTGGCTTGAAATATATGTAAGTCTAGCTACAGGTACACTAGTACCACTAACTATTACAAGGTGCTGCTGCCACTACTTAGCACTGCAGTCCTACTACTTCCTGAATCAAGTCATGGCCTATTGCCATACTTGGCTCACTTGCACAATTACAACAACAGCTCTCTCTGTGAGCCTTGTTTGTTCTCCTAACACATATTACAACTTGGACAAAATACAATTACAACTTGGACAGATCTGTGTATTAGTTCCTTCTAAAACACACAGTTTTCCCATGATGGAATTTGTGTGTTATCCTGAAAAAACACACACGGTTTTCCTTCTCTGCTGCAACTGGTGTGTAGTATGCAGGGCAGCCAAAAAAAATTTTGTGCTAGCTTGGAAAAAATACATAGATTTGTTGGGTCCTGAAATTCATGTGTTTTGGAGCTGAAAAACACACGTGTGCCGCTTTTGCTAAAACACACGTGTTTTGACTAGACAGGCTCAATTCAAGTAGAATAGCAGCTTTATAAAGAAGGTGTTCTGGATCCAAGTAGAATAGTAGCTTTATATGAGAGCTTACAAGAGGCAGCCTGATTTTTTGTTCTTATGTTTGGATCATATGAACAGTCATCCTTTGATTAGTTTTATGTAATTGTTTTATAGTTTGTTAGACTTTCGTATATGGTTTTTGTGATTGTGCAAGACACTTGGTTAAATACTTTTATCATTTGTGATTGTTGCAGAGTTGGATAAATATTATTGTGACAGAGTTGGTTAAATATTGTTTTCTATCTTTCCTAAGAGTTGGTTAAGTACTTGTGATTATTTTAGAGTTGGACAAATATTTGTTTCCTGTCTTTCCTTAGAAAAAAAATTATCACTTTGTCTGTTGTCTTATTTGTTTTTTTGTTAGAGTTAGTTATATACTTGTTTTTGTGTCAGAGTTGGATAAATATTGTTTCCTATCCTTCCTTAGAAAAAAAATTGTTTATTTGTCTATTGTCTTACTTGTTATTTTGTGAGTTGGTTATATACTTGTTGTTGTGTCAGGGTTGGATACATATTGTTTTTTGTCCTTCCTTAGAAAAAAATATCAATTTGTCTATTGTCTATTGTCGTATTTGTTTTTTGTTAGAGCTGGTTATATACTTGTAATTGTGTCAGAGTTGGTTAAATATTGTTTCCTCAAAAAATACTTGTAAATTTTACCTGTATATTCCTATCAATCTGATTATCTTCCTGTGAGTTCCTGACCTGTTGCAGCATAAGTTTAATGAACCCTCCCTGCAATGAAATATATCTTGGAACTTGGAATATTTTTCTGGAACTAATTTCAGCTCACATGAGTGGTTGAAACATGGAAGTCTGAAATTTAATTTCAGCTTGGGCAACATGTTGGTTGAAATGCTTTTCTAGTGGGTGTAATCTGTGACAGCATGGTTCCCTTGTGTTTTTTCTGGAACTAATTTCTCACATATTTCTTCAGCGAATTTATTGGTGCCCCACATGTTTTAGTGACAGCAAGTAAAAAGGTTTTATGTTCTTTTTCTTTTGGGCCTGTCATTTGATTCTCTTATGGGGTATTAGAAAATGACCATTTTTTAGTTCATTTATTTGTCTTATTTACTCCTCTGAACTATTTATTTGTGCAAGGGTCATGCTGGTCTGAAGTTCAGAGCTCAAGGTTCATGCTTTTATCTGCGATATCTCTATTTCTATTGTTGTCTCTAGGAGCTGATTGAATTCTCTTTCTATTATTTTGTGAATCAAGTTTTCTCTCTGTAAATTTTCCAGGGGCTGAGATGCTTCCAAGTGGGTATTTAGTTAGCCCATGTGAAGGTGGAGGCTCGATTGTGCATATAGTGGACCATCTAAATCATGAGGTCTGATTTCCACTTTTTATTTTTATTTTAATCTTTTAATGTTGTTAGTATGTAAGTTGTCCATTAATGATTGTTTTGGGTTTCATATTTTAGCATGGAGTGTTCTTGAAGTGCTTTGATTGTTGTATGAGTCTTCTAGAGTAGTTGCTCAGAAAATAAGTACTGTGGGTTTTTTAGCTGTGTTTGAATCAGTTTGCAGCTATTTGTATTCTTAGAGATAGAAACAAGCATGTTGTGGCAATTTTTACCAAGGTGTGTGTCTACTGCACTCTCTCATTAGTATAATTATACAAGACCTAATACTTGATATTGCACATGGTAAACAACATATTTGCATGAATACAAGTTTGTAATTTATTACTTATAAATATGCAATCAAGAAATGGATATGGCATTACGATAAAGTTATAGTAATTCTAGTACACAAAATGTATTTTCCCTACCCTACTGGCTGCCTGGCCATTCTCCTCCTCGTTGTTCATGTTGTTCGTTCAGATCGATTCGATCATGGTCACCACTCACCATCAGTCCAACAACACTAATAGATGTCTTTGTGTAGGCTTCTTGTAGCCTTTATACCACATGACAATCTTCTAATTTTGCTGTACCTGCTCCTTGTGTTCAGTGAGAGCAATCAGGGCACGTCCTGCTGTTGGAGCAAACAACCGGCAGCAGACCATCTTTGATATCCTCAATTTTTTACTAGATCTCATGATTACAGATCCTGAATCTAGCTTCTACTCATTCATCTGATTTCTAATGTGGTCTTTGTTGCTACTCCAGACAAATTGGTTTGCCTGAAGAGCCACAAAATTGGATTGAGAAAGATTGGTGTCCTACCTGAGGTATAAATCTGATTTCTACTGCTGCTTCAAATCTCTATTATTCTTCTTTCCAATCTTTGATTCCATCCCCTTTTTTCTGCTATATGCTGCTTTTTTCCGCTTCTATCTATTATACTGTTATAGACTTCTGATAGTGGACTTATGTAATGGGCTGCTCTATGTTTTAAGGCCCATTTTGTCACCAGGTATTGGACTGCTTCCTCTACACAGTGTGTTTTGGGCTGCTATAGAACTTTTGGTGTTTGGATTGTAATATAAGGGAAAGTCACATTCATGTGTTAAGTATGGCTGGAACACTTGATTTTTTATTGATGTAGGAATCAGTTATTTTTTAGCCTGTCAACAATCGAGTGCTAAAAGGATACAGAACAACCGAATCTGTACAAGGACAAAAATCGAGTGTTTTGTGGCCTTTCAACAACCGAGTGCTAGATGACCACAAAACACTCGGATGTGCAATAGACAGACTCAAATTTTATCGCCAACATTTTTTGCCCTAGTCCGCTTGCCTCCATCACATGTTTTGACTTGTGACATACATTCACTAAGGCTTTGCCTACTGAGTGTTTGACATACGTTCGAAGCAGTGCCATGTATAACAACACTTTTGCGAGGTCGATCTTGCACCTCCTGTGTGTTTAGAGCTGGGGCCCTCCATCTCCAGTGATCTCTAAGCTTCTTAAAATTCAAAAAAAAAAATCATAGAGATAGATTGAGATTTGAAGAGTTTAAATAAAATATTTAGAACTCATGAAAATATCTATAAAAGCTAAAAATAGATTTAGCTCTAAGAAAAAAATATCCAACAAAAATCTAGACAATCCCTAGAACATTATAAATGATGTATAAACACATTTTTTGAACTTTGCATGGCAAATATATGAGGTACAACTAGCATCAATGCAACATACATTAATGTTGAAGGTATTCATGCTAGTTGGCTCTTATGTTTTCCATGGTGTAAAGTTTTTAAACATGTTTATACATCAATTAGAATGTTTTAGAATGTTTCTAGATTTTTTGGATATCTTGTGACTTTTCTAGAGGTAAATCTTTTTTTGAAGCCTCTACAGATATGCTCACAAACTCTAAATATTTTATTCGGATTTATCAAATCCCAATATCGATCTATAGGAATTTTAAGAAGCGTAAAGATGTATTTCGTGGTTTACAAACCTTATCAAATATTTATTGATCTTTTAAGTAAAAATGCAAAATCACTTCAAAAATGGGGAGGTAATCTGAATGTTTTAAAGTCTATGTTCTAATTTACAGGAATAGATATTTTAGTGCAAAAATACCCTCCAACAGACTCTTGAATTAGATATCCAAATAGAAATATTTTTCGACTCAGATATATCTTTAGCCAAGGTATAGAAAAGTTGTTGAAGAATACAAAGATATACAAAACGATTTTTACTCAAATAACTCTCTTAATGAAGGCTCTTGGATATGCTTCATTTTTTTTTTGAGTGGGGAGAGGGTGCCCAAACAGAATAGAATTCTTCCATAGAAGCGTGACCCTGCATGATCGGGCCGAATCCCATTGAAATCCTTAGCCAAAATCCTCTACTATCTTTTCCCCCATCTAACCAATTCAGCCCAGCTCCTTTCATCGATCACCCTAGCCATATATTTTCATTATCTTCTTACTCTTTTTTGGCTGGCCCGCTCTCTTTTTGTCCCTAAGGCAAAACCGAGAGCATGAGCCTGCATGTCTTGTTGGGCCGCAACCCTTGTTAGGCCAAGGCCCGGTTAACCCGCACTTCCCCTCTCCCTCGTCCACCATGCGCAGTAGCGCCTAGCGCGTCATCTTTTGGCTAAAGAAAAAAAGTAGTGCGTCATCTTTCACTCAGCACATGGCCATTGGACATGGGGCGTATACGTAGTAGTCCAACCAAGGTGGCACCAAACCATGTGCCGACCACCTCGTCCTTCCATTCTTCCCCCGTGACCACATCCTTGATCTGCCCTCTTCCTCCTCACCTCACTACATCGTTGCCCACCACCTCGCCGTGGCGCGGTAGGGTCTCCGTGGAGCTCCACTGCCACAACTGCGGAGCTCTACCGAGAACCTGCTGCACTCGTGGCGACCTCGTTGTCCCCTCCCCCAACCGTCGTTGTGGCTATGGCAATTCTCACCGGCGAGCACCGCCACGGCGCTCTCCGCCCTGAGCTGGCCCGGTCGCCTCCACCACCGCCCCTCTAAACCTCCTTCTAAGTCGGCCGAAGTTGGAGAAGAAAAGGGAATGAGATCAGAATCCTAACCATCGCCATCGTAGGATTCCGACCTCATTCCTAGGGCGGGTGCGTGGTCGCATGGGAGAGGGAGAGTGAGGAAGAGAGCGGGCGTGTCGTGTGGGAGAACCACCTTCGCGTGTCCCCTCTGGAAACACGTATATTGCCATTAGGATTTGGGAAAGCTGCCGACCGAACATGAATGTCCAATCGAAAATCTTTAGGTCCTACCGGTCGGACCATAGCACTATGCCAACCACCTTCGGCGCGCCATCTCGGCCTCTGGCGGCAGCGTCCGCTGGCCAGACTGCACCTGCGCCACCCACCTCGCCTGCGCCTCGAAGAACCGCGGCAACATCACGTTCTTCAGCACGCCGACGAAGGACAGCGACGGCGCCAGCGCCGGCGGGAACGTGTGCTAGAACAGCAGGCCGACGCGGTTGTCGTCGACGGTGACCAGGCCTCCCGTGTCCAGGAACGGGAACGAGAAGTCGTACCCGGTGCAGTAGATGATAGAGTCGGCGACGACACAGGATCCGTCGGCGAACCTCACCTGCCCGTCCTCGCACAGGCGCTCGACCTGGAGGTGGAGGTGCAGGTTGTGGTGCCTGGACACAGCTTCCCTAATGCCGGGGAAGATGGCGCCGCCGCCGCCGGCGTCCACGGACTTGACGCTGATGTGCACCTCTCTCGCCACCTTGCGGAGCTCCAGCGCGATGTCCACGCCGCTCAGCCGGCATCCGACGATCACCACCACTTGGTTCACGAACGAGCCCGGCTCCCGGTACGAGTGTGAGTGCAGCTGCTTCCTGCTCCACTTGTCCATGCCTACATCACAAGCAGTAGCAGATTGTTGGCAAATAAATCCAGTTGTCCACGCTGGCTGATGTGTTCATCTTCATCAGTTGACCAAGAACACAAATTCAGTTCGACAAGGGAGGGAGGAGAAAAAATACGAATTCTCAAATCGGTTCATCATCCTTTGCAATCATCAGTGCACCAAATTATTGGGAACGAACGACTTAATGGATCGGCACCTACCGGTGATTGCAGGGAGCCTTGGCTGGCTGTGTTGGCCGACGGCGACGACGACGGCGTCGAACACCTCCTCCTCCTCGTCCTCCGTGGTGACCACCTCGCCCTCACGGTCACCATGTCCCGGCGAGGACCATCTCACCGTCCAGCCCTTGACGCCGCCATTATCGTCAGCGGCCAACAGGCCGACGTGCAGGACCTTGGTGTTGAGCCTGACGACGTCCATGAGCCCGAACGCGTCGCAGAAGTCCCTGATGTACCTCAGGAACTCGGCGTGGCCCGGGTACCGCCGGGCGTCGCCGGTGCCGTCGTTGCTGGGGAAGAAGGGGAAGTCCGAGAATCCCATGAGCTCCCTCGGGCTGATGATCCGGACGGAGGCGTACATGCTGCTGTGCACGCCGGCCGCGCCGAGGGGGGTCGCTGGCGTCGGGCCTCGGGTCGTACAGCCACTGCCCGCCGACGCCGCCGCTCTGCTCCATGACCGTCACGTCGTGGCCCTCGCGGAGGAGCTCGCGGGCTGATGCCAGACCTGAGACGCCGGCGCCGATCACGCACACCTGCTCCTGCTGCAGACACGCTACTCTTTCGATGGCTATATATTATTATTATTGGCTCCCTACGGCGAGGAAGTGTTCGTCATTGCCGTCGGCCTTTGACGCGCGTGCCCCACGAGAGCTTGACATCGCCATGGGCGCGAGCGTCGGTGCCACCAACCACAGCAGGCTTCATGCTTGGCAATGGAGTCGCGCGTACGCACGCATCTATCGTCAACCATAGCAACGACTACACTATTGCGCCACATCCTACATCTTTGTCCAAGTTTGCATGCATCACCGGCAGCCGACCTCGCTTGCCATGGGTTCAATTTATTTTTGACCGAACCATGGGTTCAATTTATTATATGTAGGAAAAAAAAATACCGGAGCTTACCGATCAATGGGTTTATCATAAAATTTCTACGTGAAAAATAAAAATACCTAATTTTATTAGAATCTTTACATAATAAGTTCTCTCGAAAGCATTTAACATTAAGAACTATATATCCTACTTTCATGTAGGTGGACTAGTGAAAAATTAGAATTTTGATAATAAATAAATTTTATTCAACCTCAGCGATAAACATGATTAGAATTTTGACAATAAGTAAATTTTATTCGATCTTGCACCTACTGTGTGTTCAGAGCTGAGGCCCTCTGTCTCCAGTGATCTCTAAGCTTCTTAATTCAAAAAAATTCATAAAGATAGATTGAGATTTGAAGAGTTTAAATAAAATATCTAGAACTCGTGAAAATATCTATAGAAGCTAAAAAAAGATTTAGCTCTAAGAAAAATAAGAAAATATCCAACAAAAATCTAGAGAATTCCTAGAACATTATAAATGATGTTTAAACATGTATAAACAACTAGCATCAATGCAACATACATTGTTGTTGAATGCATTCATGCTAGTTGGGTCTTATGTTTTCTATTGGTGTAAAGTGTTCAAACATGTTTATACATCAATTAGAATGATTTAGAATGTTACCAGATTTTTTTTGGATATCTTGTCACTTTTCTAGAGGTAAATCTATTTTGAAGCTTCTAGAGATATGTTCACAAACTCTAAATATTTTATTCGGGTTTATCGTATCCCAATATGGATCTATGGGAATTTCAAGAAGCATAAAGATGTATTTCGTGGCTTACAAAACTTATCAAATATTTATTGATCTTTTAAGTAAAAATGCAAAATCACTTAAAAATGTGGGAGGTAATTTGAATATTTTAAAAGTTTAAAGCATCTCCAACAAACACTTTATATCTTTTCTAATTTGCAGGAATAGAGATTTTATTGCAAAAAATACTCTCCAACAGACTCTTGAATTAGATATCCAAATAGATATATTTTCTATTATGGATTTATCACTAGTGAAAGATGAAGAACGAGGATGGCTCTCTAAACGAAGCACAAGGTATAGAAAAGTTGTTGAAGAGTACAAAGATATATAAAAATGATTTTACTCAAAAAACTCTTTTAATGAAGGCTCTCGGATATGCTTTGTTTTTTATTTGAGTGGAGTAGAATTCTTCCGTACAAGCGTGGCCCTGCATGATCGATAATGGGCCGAATCCCATTGAAATACTTTGCCAAACTGCTCTACTATTTTTTGCCATCGATCCAATTCAGCCAGCTCCTTTCATAAATCGGCCTAGTCCATATTTTTCATTATTTTTCTTGCTTTTTTTTGGCTAAGGCAAACCGAGAACATGAGCTTGCATGCATCGTTGGGCCGCAACCCATGTTAGGCCAAGGCCCGGTTAGCCCGTACTTCCCCTCTCCCTCTTCTACCACGCGCAGTAGCGCGTCATCTTTCTCTCTGGCGTGCTCTATTGTTAGCACATGGTCATTGGACATGGGGCATGTGCGGACCACCTCGTCCTTCACTGTTCTTCCACCTGCTCTTATGCCCTGCGACCACATCCTTGGCCCGCCCTTTTCTCCTCCTCACCTCACCCTCGCCGTTGCCCACCACTTCGCCGTGGCACGGTAGGGTCTCGCCAGTTTCCACCACGGCGACCGCGGAGCTCTGGTGAGACCCTACCTCGCTGGGTGGTCGTGGGCGACCTCCTTCTTCCCTCCCCCAACTGCCGTTATCACCATGGCCAGGCTCACCGGCGAGCACTGCCATGGCGCTCTCGGCCCCGAGCTGGCTCAGCCTCCTCCGCCACTGCCGCTCTAAACCCCCTTCTAAGTTGGCCGAAGTTGGAGAATTCTAGCCACCACCGACGCAGGAACCCTATCCGCCGCCATCTTCTTCCTCTGTGACACAAGGCGGATGCGTGGTCGCATGGGAGAGGGAGAGCGAGGAAGAGAACAGGCGCGTTGTGTGGGAGAAGTGGCACACAGAGAGTGTCCAGAGGGAACACGATGGTTGGCACAATGCTACGGTCCGACCGTTCGGGCCTAAAGATTTTCGATTGGACATTCATGTCCGGCTGGCAGCTTTCCCAAATCCTAACGATAATATACGTGATCCCCTGCCTAGTCGTTTGCTCAAGTTGTATCTATAATTGATTTCTTAGTTTTTTGTGAGTTAACTGATAAACATATCGCGAAAAGGAAAAAAATGATGAACATGCCCAGGAGTGCTGGAACACTCTATTTTGTTTTATCGTGCTTGTGGCGCACGTGTACTTTATCAAACAAGCCGGGGGGAATCCGGATCTTTTCCGAAAAGATATGTTGCCGGAGCTCCAACGACTTGTGTGGCCAACGTGCTGCCACTCATGAGTCATGACTCGTCTTCAACTCTTGTGTCCTCCGGCGGCGTCGGCGGCCGGCCGGTAAGCCATCCCTGTGCTTGCAGGCCCTCCAGAACCAGGTCGCTGTCGCGGTAGTCGTCACGGTAGCTCTCCGTGGCAACGGCCATGCTTTTGAAGGACGACAGCCGGAGCTCCTTCCTCCAGTCCTCCAGCCGCGGGAACCCGCAATGCTTCTCGCCGAACGCGTCGCAGTACTCGACGTCGAAGAGGTCGTGGTTGTGCGTCAGGCGCTTGGGCACGCCGGCGGCCTCCCTCGCGCGGACGTACTCATCGGCGGCGCGCGCCATCTCGGCCTCCGGCGGCAGCGTCCGCCGGCCGGACAGCACCTGCGCCACCCACCTCGCCTGCGCCTCGAAGAACCGCGGCAGCATCACGTTTTTCAGCACGCCGACGAAGGACAGCGACGGCGCCAGCGCCGGCGGGAACGTGTGCTCGAACAGCGGGCCGACGCGGTTGTCGTCGACGGTGACCAGGCCTCCCGTGTCCAGGAACGGGAACGAGTAGTCGTACCCGGTGCAGTAGATGATGGCGTCGGCGACAATGGAGGAGCCGCCGTCGGCGAACACGACCTGCCCGTCCTCGCACAGGCGCTCGATCTGGAGGTGGAGGTGGAGGTTGTGGTGCCTGGACACAGCTTTCCTCATGCCGGGGAAGATGGCGCCGCCGTCGTCGTCCATGGACTTGACGCTGATGTGCACCTCTCTCGCCACCTCGCGGAGCTCCAGCGCGATGTCGGCGCCGCTCGGGTGGCATCCGACGATCACCACCACTTGGTCCTGGAAGGAGTCCGGCGTCCGGTACGAGTGCGAGTGCAGCTGCCTCCTGCTCCACTTGTCCATGCCTATATTAGCAGCAGCAGATTACTGACTGGTAAATTCAGTTGTCCAATCCACGCTGATGTGTTCATCACTCATTAGTGGACCAAGAACACAAATTCAGTTCGACAGGGAGGGAGGAGGATAGAAACAAACAACAATTCTGAAATCGATACATCATCCTTTGCAATCAATGCATGCAATTATTGGCAACGATTCAATCGATCGGAACGGAACCTACCGGTGATTGCAGGGAGCCTTGTCTGGTTGTGTTGGCCGACGGCGACGACGACAGCGTCGAACACCTCCTCCGTGGTGACCGCCTCGCCCTCAGAGTCACCGTGTCTCGACGAGCTCCTCACCGTCCACCGCTTCACGCCACCGGCACCGTCCTCAGCCGCCAGGCTGACGTGCAGGACCTTGGTGTTGAGCCTGACGACGTCCATGAGCCCGAACGCGTCGCAGTAGTCCCTGATGTACCTCAGGAACTCGCCGTGCACGGGGTACCGCCGGGCGTCGCCGGTGCCGGTGCCGCCGTCGTTGCTGGGGAAGAAGGGGAAGTCGTGAAACCCCGTGTTCTCCCTTGGCGTGTTGAGCCGGAGCGAGGCGTAGATGCTGCTCTGCGCGCCGGCCATGCCGAGGGGGTCGCCGGCGTCGGTCCACGGGTCGTACAGCCACTGCCCGCCGACGCCGCTGCCCTGCTCCATGACCGTCACGTCGTGGCCCTCGCGGAGGAGCTCCCGGGCAGACGCCAGACCTGAGACGCCGGCGCCGACCACGCACACCTTCTTGGACGTCGACGCCATCTCGCGCCGCCCGCCGAGCAGACGGACCTGCAGAGTGCATACACGCTGCTCGTTTGCATTGATAGCTATATTGGCTCTGACTGGTTGCAGGTCCTGGTCACGGATGAATGCATATTCATCAAGCCGAACGGTGATTGACGTTGACCTATGGCTTCACCATGACACTAACCCACCGGCAATCACACACAAAACCAGTAAGTGTGAAAGGGAGTGATCTACCTATTTCATTTTCTCTCTTCAATTCAGTGAACCGACCCCTCAACTCCATGAAATCCTGCACTTTGCTCGCTCTCCAGATCCTCTGCTCATCTATTTTGATCTGTCAAGAAAATACCAAAGTTTTAAATCTTCGGCTATAGCTTACGCTATTTCCGGCTATAGCTGTTTGAGAAGGATTTAGTTAAATTTTTTTCATGTACAAGCTAGCTCTTAGCTGCCGCTATAGCCTGATATAGCCGGCTATAGCCCGTTTTGAGAAGGAGAAGGCTAAATGTCTTAGCCGGCGATTTAAAACCTTGGAAAATACACGAGGGGGGAGGCTCGGCGGCAGGTTGCTCCATGGATACAATCTCTCACCACTGATAAGCATGAAGAAGCTGGAACTATCTCACCAAAATCCAAAACATGAGCTGTGACATGTGAGTCAAACCAGCGACTTCCCCTCCATGATGAACGAGACCATTCCCCACCTCCGCCGTCGCAAGCGAGGACGCGCGACTCCCGGCGTCCTCTAGGGCGCGCAACGGCCAAACCACCTGCTTCGTTGGGTGGCTGTGGGTCCACGAGGCAGACAGCGTCAACAAGCGGCCGCCAAAGCAGTAGAGGGGACCAAATTAGTTGTCCTCATCCGCTACTGCGCCTGTCGCCATGGCAGCGGACGACGACGTCGACTTGCTGCAAGTCTGCAACTGCTGGTCGGCCTGGAAAGGATGGAGGTCGCAGACAAGGCGGACCCCATGCTGTTGGAGGCATCTCTGCTTGTGCCGTCTGGGTCTCCGCTGGGGTGGGCCTGCCTGGAAGGGAACAAGACGGCATGCCCACTGGACCTTCTCACCGGGCCAGAAATGTAGCGTCAGGCAACACCAAAGGTAACGAAACCCAAGTGACCCAAACTGGTTGGTGTGGGTATCTTCCCAATGCGAACCAAAATACTCCCTCTGAGCTGTTGAGCAGTTTTTACAAAGTATGGAGTAGTACTGAGCCTGCAATGGTGTTGCTGGACATGGATGCTCCCGCCGTCAATGACACGGCCAAGCCTCTGTCAGCTTTACTCCCATAGTCCCATCACCCAACACAATCCCATCGATGCAACTACAAAATACCCCAGCTCCATTGTCTCCTCAGGCAACTTCCCAGGTTGCAGCGGAAGAAAGCTCCCTACCACCACCACACTCATGAACCAGCACCATCATCCACCGCTAGTTCAACGTTGCTGCCCAACCCAGCACCCACCAATCACTCCTGAGAAAAGCAATCACCTTGCTAGAAGGCTTCAGCAGCGCTTATCAAGGACATTAAGCAGTGGAAGAACCAGCGATCTTCAATAAAGAGGGCGGTAAATAAGTGAAGGAAGAATTTTTTTTGGTGTTTCATTGAATTTTTGATAAAAAAAATTGGATTTCTATTGAATTTTTGGATGCAAAATTGAATTTCTATTGAATTTTTAATAAAAAATTGAATGATTTTATTGAATTTTTTTATGAAAAAACATTTATTTTTTTCATTGTAAAAAAATTTTTTTTTTGGTGGGGGGGGGGGGCCCCTGCCGGCCCCCTGGTTCCGCCTCTGACACTAAGGGCACGCAGGCCGGGTTGCGCGTGCCCAGGAGGTGCTCATGTCAAAATGGGGCATCTTGGAGTATGGAGATGGAGACACATAAGAAGAGGTATCTGAAGATGTATTGTGACCCACTATCAGTGATAGCCTTGGAATCCATCGATGTCCTACTGGACACAGGAAGCCAGAAGTCTTTGCATGGATCAGCAACATAGACAAGCCCCAAGAAGGCTTAGTGGGGTTTTAGCCCTTTAGCAGTAAATTTAATCTTCATGTCATGTATCGTGCAATGAATAAGGATGTGTGATTCGAAGCGAGGTACCGTGTAGGAAGTTTATGGATAAGTCTGTTGTTACTGTAGGGGGCGCTTTTAAGTTTGCTTGCTGTAAACGGCTTTGAGATGGCTATAATGTCTGCTCTCTGGCTCATGCCTAATGAAGTTGTTTCACAGTTGAGCAATAGATGACAACGCTTGCAATATGCTGAACTGGAACGTGCGTTACCTAAACTCCACAGATAAATAGTAGGTCCTGCGAGACCTCATTGCAGATCATAGATGTACGGTGGTATGTTTGTAAGAAACAAAGTTGGCAACTGTGGATGACATAATCATTGCCTAAGCTTTAGGGCCACAATTTGTTGGTCCTATAGCCATCTTACTAGCCCAAGGAATCAGTGGGGAGTGATAATTGGATGCTCAAGTGACCATTCTATTATCTCAGACATCTTAGTTGGGTAGAACACAGTAACAGCAAAAATCGGGTTGACCAAACAGCTTGAAATATCACAGGAGTTTATGGGCCAGAGGGAGAAGAGAACAGTGACGGAACTAGCACTCTTGAATAAGAAGGTCAAGCAATAGATGACACATCATAAATAAATGAAAGTAAAAAAAAAGTGATGTATAATTGAATTTTTGATGAAAAATTAGTTTTCTATTGAATTTTTAGATTAAAAATTGAATTTTTATTAATTTTTTGATGAAAATTTTATTTCTTTTCCGTAGTGTAATTTTTTTGTTTTTTTGTTGGGGTGGGGCCACGGCCCCTACCGGCCCCCTGGTTCCGCCACTAACAGAGAAGCTTCCGTTCATCACTGAAATCAAGACAAGTCAGAGATGCTACTTAGTTGGACAATTTTGGGTGACTTCAATATTATATGCAAAGCTGAGGACAAGAACAATGATACGGTCAATAGGAGACTCATGAACACGTTCAGATCGGTGCTAGATGAGTTGTAATTGAGGGAAATTCACTTATATGGTAGGAAATTCACTTGTTCCTTGCCTAAAAAAAAAATTAACTTGTTCCAGTCAAACAGTAAACCCAACCATGACAAAAGACCATGTTTTCCGCACAAGGGATTGGGAATTACTGCATCGGCATTGCCACATGCAGGCACTCTCATCATCAGCATCGGATCATTGCCCAATGCTTCTGACATGCGCCCCATTCCATAAGAAGTACAACGGATTCTTCTTTGAGTCGTACTAGCTGCATTTACATGGCTTTACTGAGACAGTGGTCGATTCATGTTCCAAACCACGTGAAGTTGGCAGGGCTAGGAAAAGCCCTTACAAAATGGAGTAGAGCACGGGTAGAGGAGTGGAAGGAGAAAATTGATGTGGCACAAGAACTGATTTTTCAGTTAGATCAAGCACAAGAACGTTGTCAGCTAAGCGAAGAAGAAGTGGGAGTATGAAAACGTGCTAAACAACGCATCCTAGTGTTCGTGGCACTAAGGAGGATCAAAATTAGACAACGGTCCAGATTAACATGGATTATTAGAGCTGGGGATGCCAACACCAAGCTTTTCCACCTGAAAGCAACCAGAAGGAGAAGGAAAAATTATATCCCATCACTCGTGCATAACGGTCGCATGGTAACAGCCCAGGAAGACAAGTCCCTCTGTTTTACTTTTCGTTTCTCGGCCTAGCCATGCGCTTCGTTCTTAGTTCTCGCCGCCAGCTGGGGCAACCTTTGGTTTCGCCCAACTACTCTTTTTTTATTGATTTGGATCTTGTCTACCTCCTCTCAATGAGACACGTGCTATATAGCATGTTCGTGAAAAAAAAGTGACTGCACGACAAATTATATGTACTTTTGTAACACATGAACATGTTTGTTAAAGTGCAATATAAAAGGGCGGCTATGCTAAGTCACGCCAACATATATATCTCCATACATGTTAGTATTTTTTTCCCCACGTCCTCAGGCAATATAAAATGGTAAAGCAGACGTGAGATCAGCGTTTCGATCATGCTGCTCACAAGGTTTATATTGAAGTTATTATATACATGCGGTGTGACTGTGTGGAGGACAAGCATATCTGCATTAGCACACGCATTAACGACAACCAACACGCCAGGAATTGGAGGCCGGCCAGTAGATAGATAATACTACTAGTAGGGGCGGCAGTTGAAGTGAGTAGGAAGATGAAAACAGATACGGCCATACGTGACCAGGACTTGCAACAACCAGCCAATAATAAATCAGACACGAGACGAGCAGCGTGTCGTCTGCTGCAGGTCAATCGGCGGCGAGGCGAGAGATGGCGTCGTCGTCCAAGAAGAAGAAGGTGTGTGTGGTCGGCGCCGGCATGTCGGGGCTGGTATCCGCCCGCGAGCTGCACCGGGAGGGCCACGATGTGACGGTCATGGAGCAGAACAGCGGCGTCGGCGGGCAGTGGCTGTACGACCCGAGGACCGACGCCAGCGACCCCCTCGGCGTGGCCGGCGTGCACAGCAGCATCTACGCCTCTCTCCGGCTCAACACGCCCAGGGAGAGTATGGACTTCTCCGACTTCCCCTTCTACCCCAGCAGCGACGGCACCGGCGACGGCCGGCGATACCCGGGGCACGCCGAGTTCCTGAGGTTCATTAGGGACTTCTGGGACGCGTTCGAGCTCATGGACGTCGTCAGGCTCAACACCAAGGTCCTGCACGTTGGCCTGTTGGCGCCGCCCGGCACTGGTGACAGCGGCGTGACGCGGTGGACGGTGAGGTCCTTGAGACATGGTGACTGTGAGGGCGAGGTGGTCACCGAGGAGGAGGAGGAGGAGGAGGTGTTCGACGCTGTCGTCGTCGCCGTCGGCCAACTCACCCAGCCAAGGCTCCCAACCATCAACGGTACGTCGTCATTTCTGACTTGTCATCGATTAAGTCGTTGTGGTTGCTGCAGAATTGAATTTGTGTTCTTGGTAAAAAAAAATTAAACTGAGCTGCTACTATAGGTATGGACAAGTGGAGCAGGAGGCAGCTGCATTCCTATTCCCACTCGTACCTTTGAGGACCAAGTGGTGGTGGTGGTGGGATGCCACGCGAGCGGCGTGGACATCGCGCTGGAACTCGGCACGGTGGCGAGACAAGTGCACATCAGCGTCAAGTCCGTGGACGACGACGGCGGCGCCATCTTCCCCGGCATGAGGAAAGCTGTGTCCAAGCACCACAACCTGCACCTCCACCTGCAGGCAATCAACAAGTCTCTCGCTCTGCTCGTTCATGGACATGAACAACAACAACAACAACATACATATAATTAATCCGACAAGGACGCTTGTGTTTCTGTAGATCGATTGCTTGTGCGAGGATGGGCAGGTGGTGTTCGCCGATGGCTCCTCAGTTATCGCCGATTCCATCATCTACTGCACCGGGTGAGTGAGCACAGCAAACAGTATAGGTTCATCTTCAGCTCCTTCGATCCATTACCGATGAATACAATAATGTCTAATCCTCCTTGCAAATATAACTGAAGGTACGACTACTCGTTCCCATTCCTGGACATGGGAGGTCTGGTCACCGTCGACGACAACCGCGTCGGCCCGCTTTTCGAGCACGTCTTCCCGCCGTCGCTGGCGCCGTCGCTCTCATTCGTGGGCATACCAAAGAGGGTGGTCGCGCCATGGTTCTACGAGATGCAGGCGTGGTGGGTGGCGCAGGTGCTGTCCGGCCGGAGGACGCTGCCGTCGTCGGAGGAGATGATGCGCTCGGCCGAGGAGTACCACCGCGCCAGGGAGATGGCCGGCATGCCCAAGCGCCTCACGCATGACATCGTCGACGACTATGACTACTGCGACGAGTTCGGGGAGAAGCACTGTGGGTTCCCGCGGTTCGAGGACTGGAAGAAGGAGCTCCGGTGGTCGTCCATCGCAAGACAGAGGGGTGTTGGCTCGGAGACCTTCCGTGATGTCTACCACGACAGTGACTGTTCGAGAGGGCTTACAAAAACAGGGCTGGCTCTCGCGACAAGACAAGTAGCACCATATATACTAGAGGTTTTGCTATACCTTAAAAGTATTCTTAAATCTATATATGGTTGTGTCGACAAAAGGAAAACTTGTGATGAAAATAAGACAATTCCTGGCTTTGTATAATAATAATAATAACTTTTTTTGGGGAATTACATAGTACAACGCATAATAACTACGATACACACATCTAAAAATCCTGACAATCAAAAGATTAATGGGTAAAACACTCCTTGACCACCTGCTCCAACCAAAGATTCTGACAATCATCAGAAGATTAATGGGTAAAACACTACTTGACAACCTGCTCCAACAACTACGTGGCAAAACAAAATTCAGAAAAAAAAACAAGTACCTAATTGTTACGTCATCGTAACAATATCAATCATTCTTACTATGTTGGTAGTTGCGCTTAGCAAGATTCATGGTTTCAACCTCACTTGTAATTTATATGATCTTTTTCCTCTCTTTCTTTGTCTCCTGAACCCTCCGATCCCTTCCTGTATTGTCTCTCTATGTCTTCTCTCTCTATATATAATATAATATAAACTCTATATCTGTTTTGTTCTTCTCTCTCTATATATAATATAATATAAACTCTATATCTGTTTTGTTTTTTTTTTTGACTGAACTCTATATCTGTTTTGTTAATAATTAAATTACAGTAGGAGCTTTTTGCTCCTCCTGATCCTAAAAAAAAAATCACACACGGTGCATGTAGAAAGGAAGATTTTGACTTTGAGTGTCACTTGAAGTGGCCAAAGTTGTTTTAATGTTAAGGGAACAATTTTTTTTTCTTTTTGAAACTGGAGGGGCTGCAGCCCCTACAGAAAATTATTCATTTAAAAAAAATAAATTAGAGGAGTTCAACAAGCACGTTTTTAATGTTCCATATGTACTATAAAAAAACTTACAATGTCCATAATACATCTTATAGCATCTGTACGATCAAGTCTTAATACCAAGCAATTTCAGAAGAGAACAGGTTGATGCTTCTTTCAATTGCCATGCAAAACACATCACAAGGTACATAATATGCTTGAGCTGACGAAGACATCATTCTGCATCAGGTTGCCTATGTCAACAGTCCAATTTATCTCTTAATTAAGTGCTCTGCAGCACAGCAGGCAACAATCAGATTGTAGGCAATGAGAGTGCAATCATGACATAGCAGAAATTGGGACATATCTCAAAAGCCTTTGCATCATCAGGAAGATCATGGAGTCCGTCTGAATATTTTCATCTCACTATTAGACTCGAAATTTAGCACACTTGGATAGGACTTAAAACTGCATGATTGGAAAATGTAAATCCGAATAACAATGGTAAATTTGCACAATCAAGTGATTGTTTAATGCATATTGTGCCTGACCAAACAATTTCATAATCGATCACAGGCAGCAGTCATAGGCAAAGAAGGGGTGCACCCCAGCACTAAAGAACTGTCGTCGGCAGTGGTGGGCGGCGGCGGTTGAGACGGATCTAGTACGCCATCGTCTTCATTTTGGCCGACCTCCTTCTCTTTTTGGTGTCCTCGGCAGCCAGCCGTCGGAGCGCAAGCCCTCCAGGACAACGTCGCTGTCGTTGTAGCTGTCACGGAAGATCTCCGGGTCGTCCTCCAAGAAGCTTGCGACAGAGGACGACAGGAGGTCCCTCTTCCACTCCGGCAGCCGTGGGAAGCCACAGTGCTTGGCCCCAAACTCGTCGAAGTAGTCCGTGTCGAAGAAGATGGTGTGCGAGGCGCGCCTGGGCACGCCGGCCGCCTCCCTGGCGCGGTGGTACTCCTCGGCGGCGTGCAGCATCTCCTCCGGCAGCGGCAGCGGCCTCCGGCCGGACAGCACCTGCGCCACCCACCTCGCCTGCACCTCGTGGAACTGCGGCACCAGCACCCTCTTGGGTACGCCCACGAAGGAGAGAGACGGCGCCAGCGCCGGCGGGAAGGTGTGCTCGTACAGCGGGCCGACGCGGTTGTCGTCGACGGTGACCAGGCCTCCCGTGTCCAGGAACGGGAAGGAGAATTCGTACCCGGTGCAGTAGATGATGGAGTCGGCGACGACACACGAGCCGTCGGCGAACCTCACCTGCCCATCCTCGCACAAGCAATCGACCTGCAGGTGGAGGTGCAGGTTCTGGTGCTTGGACACAGCCTTGGACATGGCGGGAGTGAGGCCCTCCATGGACTTGACGCCGACGTGCACCTCCATGGCGACCTTGCAGAGCTCCAGCGCGATTTCCACGCCGCTTAGATGGAAACCGACGATGACCACCACCTCGCCGTGGAAGGAATCTGGGACCCGGTACGAGTGGGAGTGCAGCTGCCTCCTGCTCCACTTATCCATGCCTACACTAGCATCAGTTGACCAAAAGATTCTTAAATCAATCCGTCACAATCAGTATACGCAATCACTGACGACAACGGCGATAACAACGACGACGCAATAGATCAGAACCAAACCTACCGGTGATGGTTGGGAGCCTTGGCTGGGTAAATTGGCCGACGGCGTCGAACACCTCCTCCTCCTCCGTGGTGACCGCCTCGCCCTCACGACGGTCACCATGTCTCGAGGACCACCTCACCGTCCAGCGCTGCACGCCGCCATCGTCAGCCGCCAGGCCGACGTGCAGAACCTTGGTGTTGAGCCTGACGACGTCCATGAGCCCGAACGCGTCGCAGAAGTCCCTGATGTACCTCAGGAACTCGCCGTGCACCGGGTACCGCCGGGCGTCGCCGGTGCCGTCGTTGCTGGGGAAGAAGGGGAAGTCGGAGAAGGCCGTGAGCTCCCTCGGGCTGTTGAGCCGGACAGAGGCGTACATGCTGCTGTGCGCGCCGGCGACGCCGAGGGGGTCGCCGCCGTCGGGCCTCGGGTCGTACAGCCACTGCCCGCCGACACCGCCAGTCTGCTCCATGACCGTCACGTCGTGGCCCTCGCGGAGCATCTCGCGGGCAGACGCCAGCCCCGAGACGCCGGCGCCGATCACGCACACCTTCTTGGTTGACATAGACACCATCTCCTTGTCGCCGGCGATGGGCCTGCAGGCACTCTGCTCGTCAGATATTGGATGGTTGCAAGTCTTGGTCACGGTGTCTGTGCTTCAACTATGCAAGTTCGTCAATAATTAGTAGGTGAGGTGTGATGATGCAGAGATGCTTTAGGTATCTTGTAATCTTGTTAAGCATGAACCGAACTAAGTACAGAAGATTCTGTCCACCTGCTAACAAAACCAGGTGGTTGATACAGGAAGCCATGATCACAAAACAAATAACCATGGCAAATTGTTGCTTTGTATAAAAGCAAGGCTTTCCTCGGTCAAATTGTGAGCATTATTTTACTTATTACATGCTTATACATTATTGGACTATTACAACAACAATAAGTATCCGATCAACACTTCATTTTACAGGACTATCATATACAAAGCCACAATCTTGCACAACTATACCAAACTCAGTGTACCAAGGACGCAGAGGTCCCCCAAAATGTCAAAAATGGCTTTAATACAGATATTTACAACACACGCATACTCATCTCTAAGAACACATGCAAACAAACTCTATCACTATAAGCATCTTCGAAGACTGAGCCGGCAAATTTTCGAGATCAACGAAGTTACCACAGATGTCTCGTTATTGACGGGAACGTCGTCTACCATTGAAACTATAACGCCGTTAAATCCTGGAATATTGACTCCCTAGGGGAGTCGAACCCAGGACCTCAGGTGCTACGGAGGGTCCTTTCGCTCACTTCGCTTTATTGTTAGGGTGTCTATTCGGCAATTAGGCCGAAGCTTGGATTCACCACCACTGCACAAGGGTCATGGTATTTATTTATTAATTTATTATACAATACAATAATGTCGTTTGATATATTGGGTGCTTGCAATTGCAAGGCCTAGTCACGGATCGATGGTTGTCTGCACCGGTGGCGATTGATGCATGATGGAGGATGGAGCACAACAAGGAGGCTTGGACGCTGAAGAAGATAGAAACAAGGGGGGAAAAAAAATCTAATTTCCTTCCTCAATTTTCGCAAAAGTTTATTTTTTCCTTCTTGAATGTTAAAACCGGACAAATAACATCTCTCAACTTTTTAAACCATGCCCTGGAGTGGTTTTGATGGTGGTTTTGTTACAGTAACAGTGGTTTTGTCTTTTTCTTTTTTATTTATTTTGGATGAATTTTTAAAAAATCATAATAAATCATAAAAAATTCATAAAATAAAAAATCTAATTTTGTTGGACTCTACATGAGTAGATATACATAGTGAATATATAATATGATATGCTTTAGTACAAAGTTTTTTGCTAGTCTTTTTCTTTTTTATTTATTTTGGCTAAATATTTGAAAAATTATAGTAAATCACAGAAAAATCATAAAATAGAAAATCTAATTTTTTAGACTCCGCATAGGTAAATCTACAAATGAACATATAGTATGATATACTTTAGTATAGAATTCTTACTGTAACTTCGATCTATACTTTTACGTAATTAATTAAAATAATTCATAAGCTGTAGCTTCTATAATTATTTTGTTGAACTAAAGCACACCATATTATATATTCAGTTTGTAGACCTACTCATGCGGAGTCCAACAAAATTGGATTTTCTATTTTATAATTTTTCAGTGATTTACTATAATTTTTCAAATATTTAGCCAAAATAAATAAAAAGAAAAATACTAACAAAAACTTTGTATTAAAACATACCATATTATATATTCACTGCATAGATTTACTCATGTGGAGTCCAATAGAATTAGATTTTCTATTTTACTAATTTTTGTGATTTACTATGATTTTTTAAAAATTCAACCAAAATAAATAAAAAGAAAAAGATAAAACCGTTGTCACTATAGCAAAACAACAATCAAAACCACTCCTGGGAGGTAAAGTGCATGGTTTGAAAATTGAGGGAAGTTGTTTGTCCAGTTTTAAAGTTTATGGAGGAAAAATAGATTTTCGCGAAAGTTGAGCAGGAAAAGTAGACTTTTACCTAGAAACAAGTATGTACGACTCAGCCCAGAAGGACGCTAAAGCCCAATCCGTTCTTCCACGGCCCAGAAGAGAGTTCGGCTAGGACTAGGAGGAGACGTTAACCAACCAGCGTGAGAGAGAAATGAGCTAGGAAGACAAGTCCCATGCACCACATCAACATTTCAGTAGCCTATTGGGATCAGGCCAGCAACGGGAAACAACGCTCAATTGGGATTTCCTGAACATCCAAAGTCATCACCTGTGACAGCTCGATGAACCGCTACAAGAGGAGGAAGTCAGATTAGCAGATTTCGAGTCACCGAGCGAGAAAGCACCTGGCCTAGATGGATTTATTGGACTGTTTTACAAAACCTGCTAGGAAGTAATCAAGGACAACTTTTTTTTTTCGCGAACGTGTCATTGTGACACGTGTTTCATTAAGCAGAAGTAGAAGTTTACGGTTGATTATCTCCCACACTCGTAATCCGCGGTTTACCAGTGTCGAAGATAATCAACATCACACAAACACACATAAGTTACATGATGATTAATTTACAAACTCCGTTTGCGACATGTTGGCAAGAGCTAACGGCAGCAGCTCCTGAATACGCGCGCACTGAATCAATTATTCGACTTGCGGGCAAACACGTGGAATTTGTTGGATTCAGCAATGTAACCTTATCTATAACTCCTATAATCTTAACCCCCACTAACGAATTCTCTTGCTTCTGATTGGTCCAATCCTGAAAAGTGATGTCATGTGATGTCATCAAATCGATTACGCCCACTAAACCTTATTTATCTCCCACTAGCTATTTCTTTTGAAATAGAAAAAAGTCTTAGCAACCTAAACCAAGTATCATAATTAAAATCTAATTGCACCAAGGTGTTTCTCTTAATAAACTCTTCAAAACAAGACCCCCATATGGATTTGTTTCGATAACTTTTTCTAAAAATTTAAGCCATTTGTAAGCAAAAACCTAGCAAAATTGTATATCACATGGATTACATGTGGCCCTCCGAAACATGTATAATTTTATGAAGGAAAACTCCTAAAATTTTAGAAGGGAAATGAGGGTATAGTAGGGGTGGGGGTTCGGGTAGATGAGATTTGGGTGATGCCCAATTCAAATAATCTATACCATGTATGTCAATAGATACAACCTCCGCAATTGACCTACTACATCCATATACATGTATCCATTAATTCATAGTTTGAAACTCTTTTTATTTCTACTTTATACCCAAGAACGCGTGGGGCATCCTACTAGTTACCATAGAAGACAGACCCGACAACAATTGGAGATTATAGGCAAGTAATAAGTCTTACGCACAATGAAAAAAAAAATGTTGTCAAGATATACTGGAACATATGCGTAATGGTTGTATAAATCTCTGAGCCATGAGTCATCCTGTCGTCCAAGTAACTGCGCAACGAATTATATGTACTATTGCAACACATGAATATGTTTGTTAAAGTGCAATATAAAAAGGTTATGCTAAGTCACGCCAACATATATCTTCATAAATGTTAGTTTTTTTCCTCGGCCTCAGGCAATATAAAATGGTAAAGCAGACGTGAGATCATTGTTTCAATCATGCCGCTCACAAGGTTTATATTAAGGCTCCATTTGGTATACCTTCAACAACAGCATCACGAGCTGTTTTTTGCTAAACGGATTGTTTTCAAAACAGCTTCATCTATGAAGCTATTCTTCTCTCCTTTCACAAAGACATGAGCTGGGATGAAGTTGAAAAAGTAGCTTATCACAAATTCACCTCACACAAGTGGGCCTAGCATCTGACCATGTCAAATTTGGACTCCAGTCTCCGTGCGCGGGTCTTGCCACCGTAGCGTGCAGCATGTCGCCGGAGCGCTTGCAGAATGGATGGCGGAGGCCAGGGCGATGCCGATGGCTCGCCACCATAGGGGTGGGCGGCTGCCGGAGTTGGGGTCGCCGCGTGGGCAGGTGCAGTGCTCTAGAGGTCATGGTCACCGGACGAGCAACTTTTTGAGACTCCCAGGCGTAGCCGCTGGGGCCGATGGGAACGCCGCCGCCAGGCGAGGGAGGTGCGGAGCCGAGGCACCAGGCCAGGGCCACCGTCGCCAGGGCACGGAGCAACCTCCTCGCCGAGCATGGTCGTCGTCACTGTGCTGTGTGTGAGCGTGGGCGGCGCCACCATGCCAAGCGTGAGCGCGGGGGAGGTGCAGGAGACGCTGGTGCCAAGCACACAAGAAATATGTGGCTTTTGACATTCTATTATGTCATAATATATGGAATTTAAGTCATAACTTGAGATTTGTGACATATAGTTTGACAAAAATCCAAATGTCAAAAAGCCACCATCTATATATATATATATATATATATATATATATATATATATATATATATATATATATATATATATATATATATATATATATATAGGGCTGCGCTAATTAGTCCCCTAGGTACTGAATAATATTCAATACCCGATCCCTCCGTCCATCCGCGCGCCGAGCCCGATTCTGCAACGCGAATTCCACCACGGGGCCGGTTTTTCTATCGTGTGCCTCCCACGATCTGCCAGCTGTTTTTCCTTTTTTTTAAAAAAAAAAAATTGACGTCGTCGTTATCCGGCCGGTTTTCTGGTTTTTGATATTTCTATTTCTATAACGTGGTTGTTACTAGCTAGTTTTCATCTTTTTTTTTTTTTATTTCTGACTAGATCGGGATTACTAGTATGGTTGTATTGTCGAGCCAATGTTAGGAACTTAGATATCCTATTATTTCTTATGAATTGAAATAAAATTTAATTTCCTCTGGAAAGAATGAATTTGGAGCTAGAAATATAGAATTTTATTGTTCAAAAGTGTTCAAAAATAAAGATTCGAGAAACAAATGTTTCGCATTGACAAGTATGACTACAGTTATTGTGGTTCAAGAAAGGTATATTATTTATTTGTTAGCATACACTGCTGTAGGGATAAGATGTTATTCTATGAATGGCACCATAAGATTTGTTAAATTATTTTGTCATACAGTAAGGGCGATAAAAACAAATTTTTGCCCATGTTTCGACATCAGCACGCACACACACAGACGGTGCACCGACACATACCCACCAGGTTCTATGAACATGCTCGGATGCTCCCAAACCTATTTACATTACTATAAACTATAAACAAGTTAGGAGTGCATGGCTAGTTGGCTACTTCAAGGTACAACAGCACTAAACAAGGCGTAAGCATTTGTGGTCCACTGGGCAGCGCATCTGTCAGAGCAGCTAAACAAGGCAAAGTTCAAGGCTTCTCTCAGTCGACCTTCATCCTGTTTAAGCAACAAGGAAAATGTGAGTGGTTTGCGGTTTGAAAGCACCATAGAATAGGTAAATTTGCATGGAAAACAAGACATACCAAGAGCATTTAGTTAAACATTGCATAATTCGAGTGATCTAATTTTTTATGGTTTGAAAGCACCACAGAATAGCTAAATTTGCATGGAAAACAAGACATACCAAGAGCATTTAGTTAAAAATGCATAATTCGAGTGATCTAATTTTGCATGATTAAAAGACAGACTAGATCTGGTGCCTACTCTGTTTCCAAACCTATTACGTGATGTTGGAGTTTGAGACTAGAGGAGACAAATTGGACAGTGATTGGCTGAGAGGGTGACGTCCCATTGTACTCACTACTACTAATCTGGAATCAGAGATAGTAAATATGAAACAAATATTAAGAAACTGAACCCAAAAAACATAGAAATTCAGAAGGTTAACTGAGTGTGCATAGGCTAACTGCATCAAAGAAACAATAGTAGGATATGGAGCAGAGTATGCACCATCTGCCGCCCAATGGCCAGCATCCCAACTAAGCTGCACCTCCAACAAAACTCGTAGGATTCCAATAAAAAATAATTCTGTGTCAAGTAAGAAAGCTAAGTTAACTACTGCACATATAATTCATTGTAAGATAGGGTGAGAATTTGAATTAAAAAGGTATTGGCTTGTTTCATGGTCACAAATGGTGATAGGTATGATCACAAAAAATTCAGTTCTTATAAAAAATAGTTCCATGTGTGAACTTCAAAATACAAATTTTCCACTTTACATGATGATATTTGTGAAACAAGCTATATAAATCATAAAACGATATGGAGATATTTCCTAGTTGCAAATATTGATTTTCAGGGTCGGCCTAGTCTGGTGGGGTTTATGAATGCGTGCGTGGATGTTGGCCTTCATATGGAATAATTAATTTAGGCACATCTTGCTTGTGAGATCTTATTGAATGAATCCCATGAAATGAAAAAATAAATAAAGCTAACTACCATAACAATAACAGGGCCTAATTTCGACAAAGCAGAGATGCTTGAAACAAAAATTCAGTTTGATATGGTGGCTTACACAATGGGGTTGCGTCATAGGTCATGATGAGCTACTGGAACGATGCCGGTCATAGGCTTCAGCCACATCTTGGTGTAGCTGCATCAGTGATGGAACTCCATGAATCATTGAATCCTACTACTGTATCCCATGCACCTGCTCATGCCGCCACAACCAACGGCCTTGCTCCTGATGTCCTCCATGGATCCCGCTGGGAACCTGTCTATTTGAGAACAAAGAAATCAAGTAATGAGCGAAAGCATCAAAACCAGCATATTGAATCAGTGCATGGGTTTGTGTTGCCAAAGGAAGATGTATGTATTCATATGGCAGAGGGTGATTTAGATAGGGGAATCACCGAGAATTCAAGGTATGGCAGGGCCATGCCATACTGAGAGCTCCACCCCTGACAGGGGCAGCCATGCATATTTGTTTTAAATCTGACATTTCATTGTTTCACTTACGGGTCAACCATAACTTCAATTCATTAGGTACCGCAAGAGGCACGGAAAGATTTATATTTCAGTTTAAACATTTGTTCATTGGAATCTTAGTACATCAAACATTTTTGACATGGAATTAATCTAAGTTAAAGGGCTCATAAGATCATGACTTGCAAGAAAACATCTTGAATCAATGAGAAATAATGTTGAGTGCCCATTGGCTCGGAAGTGAAGCAAGCAATTCACCTACGGTTGCCACAAACCTTCAGAAGAGTAGAGGCTCTATATACATTATAGATCAGTGTACAATGGATAGCCAACAAATAAGACCTCCAAAGCATCTACTAGACTGCCATTACAAAACTTCAGGATGCTAAATATCCATTTTTGTAAGTGGCATTAAATATACTATACAAGCTAAAGGCAATAAAGATTTTCAGCACACCAACTAACAAGAGCAAATTAGATCATGATTTAAGACGAAAGTTTGGATTATCAACACAGGACAAAAAAGGTGATAATATAGTGGGGGTGCAAGAACAAGGTTGACCGCCACTATAAATTTTATTGAAGTAAAACAACAACAACAAAGGGTTGCATAAAAGGAAGGCCAAAGAAAGGAGGCCCAGGCAAGGCCAAGAAAAAAAACCTAGAATCCTACTCTCTTGCAGATTAGCATACTGATGGGCTGCAGAAAAATCATCAGATCAAGATGGATTGTGACTACATACTAGTTTGGTGTGCCTACTACTATCAGAAGCTTCAGAAATAATTCCTCAAATAATCAGGAACATAAAAAACATAGGATTATGAAGAGCTCGATAACAAATATCCTTGCCAAAAAAGAATATTTCTTCAACAACAGCAAGTTCAGGAAATAAATGAAGGTGATGTTTGCATTATTTATATGCGATAATCCTAATTAAAATGCATATATATTCTACAGGACCAAAGCCGGATGAACATTTCAATAAACTTCGGGCTGCATCTAGAAACACATAATATTCTTATTAACACTACTAGTTGGGAGTTGCAGGAAAAAAGGTTAGCACTAACTAGGGCAATTAGAACAGTACAGTATGTGTATTCAAGTAGCATAAATACAATTCCGTCTATGTCACTGAGCGCTTGGTAGCAGTGATTTGACAGTGGCATCGCTGCATAGATGGGGTGGGTCGCTGGGATTTCAAGGACTTGAGTTTGTACTTCTCTGTTAGATGGAATTACGGTGTAACCCTGGTTTTTAGTCCATGGAAAGAAACTAAGAGTGAAACTGGGTGCATTTGCAAATCCTATGGGAAGTATGAGATAGAAGGCATGAGTTGATGGCGATTACTTGAGGAAATCTGGGCCATAGCATAAAACCAGCTGAAGGTCAACAGGTACTGGGAACTGATTTTGGGTTGTTTTTTGAATAGCTTATGGAAAGGTATTGTGTCTCTTTCAATATGAATTTGAAAATAACTGCATATTCTGCTAGAGTTCTCGAATGGAGTCTAGTTCCAAGACTGCATCATGGGTGTGAATCACTCGTTGACCACTGATTTAGAATGGCAATAAATTTAATCCAGCATGTTTAGAAGGCATCTTGATTAGATGGGTGTGTTAACAGAACCCTGGTAGCTAAAGAGACAAATGGGCAAATTAGGAGAGCACGTATCAGGATAGTGCTGCTACATTTGAGAATCTACATATCCAATATGTAAGATACCAGCAAGCCCAATATAATCAGGAAAGAAAATGTGGGAAAAAAACACAAATAAAGCCGCATAGATGAATACATTAAGTGAAGCACTATAAATCAAAGAATCAACTGAGCTGATGGGTGGGAAATGAATTGCCTATATGCAGTTAAATGGATTGAGATTTGTGTAAGAGAGGGCAAAGCTAAAAAAAAGAGAACACCTCAGTAAAGAACTTTTCTGAATTATTTGTTACATCCATAATGCAAGGTACTTTTTTAAAAATATAAAAAGAACATCCAGAAGAACATGTAATGTGGAGAATAGCATTCTGAATTGTTGTTATACTACAATGAAAGGTACCTTTTGGAAATATAATAAAAACATCCAGATCACATGTGGAGAATAGCAGCATTCATAGAACCAAGCCAGTAGACATTCCCAACAGACTATTTTTTTCTTAAGCTAACCTATGATTTTTAGAATTTCTGAAAGCGCTATGGTGCCAAACTCGAATGAATTACCAATTGACCTCAATTTTTAAGAATGCCAGTAACTCAATTAAGATAAGGGCTGCAAGTAATGGCAAATAAGCTGAGTAAACAGGCACACTTGAAACTGTATCAAGAAAGTAGCTCAAGGCGACAAACTGCATTCACACAAACTTGAAACCAACTCAGGGGACACAGGCTGCAGAAACACTCACTTTAAAAGGTAGTGCTATATTGCTATCGAAGGATTATGACCCAGCTGTATCTGCTAAGATCGTTTTGCGGCTGTCTTATGAATAAGTGATTCCAAAACCTGAAATTGAGGAAATGCAGTTACTGAATGATGAACCATGTTTTTTCCCAATGGAATCTGCATTCTGAATAATCGAAGTATAGATAAAACAGGTTAGATTGAGGGATGAGGACAACTTGTTTTAATCTAGCTAATCTTATCCGGCACCATCATCAATAAAATATAATATGTAAGACGGCTGGTGTTTATCCTCTTCCTATGCTGGCTAGGCAAAGAATTAGCCATATAACATCCAAGAACTTATTTAGTTTCAAGCCTTGGTTTGTAGCACCTGTAAAAATATCGGTGCTTGTACACATTTGATGGGTTTGGGTCAGAAAACTACCAGGCAATATCCCATAGGTACCCATGATCCATCAAAGGAAGGCCACCTGTGATCAATTTATTTAGACATGACAATAAGATGTCATCTAAAACAAAAGAAACATAAGAATTCGAGAAATGATTCTCACTTTATAATAGAAACGGCAAATATGTCTACGAAACTGATCTGAGAATATGTTGAAATGGTAAATTATTAGCATCGACCATCACGTTCATAATAATAGGAGTAACTTACACAGTTGACACTTCGAGTTCCTCGTGGAGCATGTTTTTAGCTCAACTGTTAACCTGATAAGCAGCAAGTTCAATTAAACAAAGAAGCTCCAATTTCAATCTGTCGGGACAACTTAAAAAAAAAAAAAAAAGAAGCAATTTTACTATTTGTTCATGTAAAGCACACCAAATCGAAACAAAATAAGCTAGGACATCATATTTACATAATCAACTGTGGTTGGATCGCAAGACCTCACGAACCTGACACTCGACCGGCCGGCAGGTGGAATTTCGAGCGACGTCGCTGTGCACGACGCGCCGCTTCGCGCCGGAGGCCGGGCAAGGCAGTGGCACTGACGACCCATAGGTTAGCACCGCGGCCGCGCGCAGGTGGGCGCTGGCGGTCAGGCCTCCGCATGCTGGCCCGTCCGTGTCGGGGCTGCCGTGGCCGGGCTTTCCTACGATGGTGTGCCGCCGCGTGAGGCCATCCGGAGGCGAGACGGGCCCTCGCCGCCGCCGAGCGGGGGACCGCCAGGGCGCCTGTGCTAGGGCTGCCGCGCAGGGGCCGCCCGTGCCTCCGAGCGGGCGAGTACTCGGGCGATGGGGGACGGCGAAGCTGCGCGAAACCGCGCGATCAAAGGCTGCGGAGGCCGCGGATCCCGCCTTTGGAGGCTGCAGCGCATCGGGCGAAGCTGAGCTAGTGAGGCGGGGGCGGCGTGAGCTGGGCTCCTCCGGCGAAGGGGCGGCGAGCTGGGCGCAGGCGGCGGAGGGGGCGGCGGCGTGGGCTCGTGCGGCGGAGGCGGCGGCCAGCCGAGCGAAACAGGCACCTCAGCTCCTCCACCCACGATCTGGATTCTGGAGATTATATATTAAATTAAATTAAACTAAAGGAAAAAAAAGGGAGCGAAAAAAATGAGGATGAAAGACGGATGTGTGCGGGGCAAGCCGCCCGCCGCGGGTTGGCTCGATTCGGGCTCGTGACCAGGGGTCGGGTACCGATATATATATATATAACTGATTCTAGTGGGAAACAAGATGGAAAGTAGACGAGCACTGAATTGCGTAATAATTCTAGTGGTGATTAAACAGTGCGCCGTGGAGATCGAAGAGCTGGGATTTTTGCTCCTAGCTAACTCACTTTTTTCAGGTAATGAATTGAAAAACAAGGTACAAAGCGCTGAACAGCCATCCTAAGGCGAGGGGCAAGGCCGCTGGCATTTGGCCACGCGCCTACATCCACCAATCTGCAAGCGCAACGCCCCGGGCGGGCGCGAACCACTCCCAGCCAATAGCTTGCAGCAGCCGGAATCAAACTTATACTGTAAATAAGTGAGTAAGTCTTACTATCTCCAATCTCCACTAGAATCAACATTCACAGCATTAAAGAATCTGCATCAGAGAATAGGGTGGCACTGCAGAGAGCTGGTGAGCGGGAAATTCTAGCTGCTGGGCTTTGGATTCCCCTCCGTGTTCCTTGTCGTTGTGCCAGGCTGCCAGCTTCGTTGGAAGTTAGAACTGGTCTCCAATCCTCGACGACATTGCTGAATGTAATGGTGGATCCATCGGAGCTCATTCTCATGCAATAATATATAATCCATCACAACACAAGCCTGAGCCCCTGAGCGGGATTCCCATCGACCTCTGAATTCTGATCCGGCCCACTCCCACCACGCGCTGCACGTTCCGTAGCAAGCTTGAAGAAGCATCACTGTTGCATGCATAGCGGCCATGCATGGCTGGTTGTCTGGTTGGCTCGTGCACCTCACCGTCGCCATCGCCAGCTTCTTGCTTGCTGGGTGTGCTACTGCTGAGCAGCTTTACACTCCCGTGAAGACGCTCTGCCCGGCTGAAGGCGGCAACTTCAGCGCCGGCAGCATGTTCCAGGTGAACAGGGACGGTCTCCTCCACAGCCTCAGCGCCGGCGCCGCCACGAACGCCGGGTTCCTCAACGCCACCTTCGGCGATCCGAACGACCAGCGGCAGGCCTTCGGAGTTATCATGTGCTTCGCCGACACCACCTGGGCCGACTGCAACAAGTGCCTGGGCAGGGCGCCTTCTTACATGATGAGCACGGCGTGTCCAAGCGGCCGGACCGGGGCACTCCTGTACAAAGACTGTCTTGTCCGCTACTCCGATGAGTACTTTGCCTCCATATATACCGATGAATTTGAAGATCCATTGTCGGAGTCCGTCTCTGCGTATGTCCATGACATGGTGAGCATGAACAATACTCGGTGGGAGATGATGAACAGGCTCATCGCCGAAGCCGCCGCAGCACCACTTCGGTACGCCATGGACAACAACGAAAGCTACAAGGACCCAACGACTGGTGTTGGTGTGCACGGGCTCGTGCAGTGCAGGAGGGACCTGATACAGCACGAGTGCAGCATCTGCCTCAATTCCCTCGTGCGAAGTCTGCTGGAAAGGTTCCCCAACAACACTGCTGCTTCTCTCAAGGCGTTCAGCTGCTATGCCAAATACCACTACGACCCGATCCAGCTGATGATAGTGCCAGTGCCACCACCTGACGGTATGTATGCCGCTGAATATATCACCATCATCATCATCTCCAAGACTGATCGATCCAAGTTTCATCTTTTATATATGACCTGAACTAAATTTTGATGCAATGAAAAAAAAGACGGAAACTTAAATTTTTTTTTTATGTTGTGTTTGCGTGTGTATACTTCATATCAGATCCGTCAGGTTCTCCACCGCCCAGCACAAAGGACGAACCCAAGGCCAAGATGTCTCTGATCATCACTACAGCTGCTAGTGCTATCTTCTTCTTGTCAGCCCTTGCCATCACATTGCGCCTCGGCTTTGGCTGCTTGTGGAAGGGAAGGTCTGCCATTGCCAATGCTACAGACGAAGACATGGAAGGAAAATTCAGGAACGGAGCTGGACCGAAAGGATTCAGCTACAACGTGCTAGCCGCTGCCACTAGCAACTTCTCCGACGACCAGAAGCTCGGCGAAGGTGGCTTCGGCTCCGTGTACAGAGGTTTCCTGGACCTACTGAACATGGACGTTGCCATAAAAAGAGTAAACAGGAGCTCCAGCCAGGGGAGGAAAGAGTACGCCTCCGAGGTGACCATCATCAGCCAGCTGAGGCACCGCAACCTCGTGAAGCTCATCGGATGGTGCCATAGCCAAGATGAGCTCCTCCTCGTCTATGACCTCATGCCAAATGGAAGCCTCGACAGGCACCTTTACAGTGCAGACAATGTACTTTCTTGGCAGCGCAGGTCACCTACGCCATTTACAGCTTGATCTCATGTGTACTCCAGCTTTTCACAACTAAAAGGGAAGAAGCTAGTTGTCTTAGCTGTGTGTGCATGCTATGCAAGTACGATATTATCCTCGGGATTGGCTCCGCACTTCTCTACCTTCACCAAGACTGCGAACAAGGAGTATTGCATAGAGACATCAAACCCAGCAATGTCATGCTGGACGCCTCCTTCAACGCCAAGCTCGGCGACTTTGGGCTGGCGAGGCTCATCGACCATGGCCGCGGCGCGCACACCACGGAGCTGGCCGGCACCATGGGCTACATGGATCCGGACTGCATGATCACCGGCAGGTTCAGCACCGAATCAGACATGTACAGCTTCGGCGTCCTCCTCCTCGAGGTCGCCTGCGGCCGCCGGCCCGTTGTGCCTGTGCCGCAGAAGGAGAGCGCCGTCGTCCACCTGGCGCAGCGGGTCTTGGAGATGCATGCGCGAGGTGAGGTCCTCGACGCGGCGGACCCCCGGCTGGACGGTGATTTTGACGCAGGCCAGATGGAGCGCGTGCTGGTGGTCGGGCTTTGGTGCACGCAGCAGGACCGGAGCCTCAGGCCCTCCATCTGGCAGGCTGTTAGGGCGCTGCGCTTCGAGGCCTCGCTGCCGATAGTCACCAATGGCCATGGACCGCCACCAGTCGAGTCGTCTTTCATGCTAGCGGAAGACGACGATACGGCAACAAGCAGGGGCAGCATGCACTTTAGGTCACACCCATCAACAAATAATTAGTATACGTATATATATTATCACTTCTTCTATATTTTAGATATCAGAATTTTAAGATGCCTTGAGATACACTCTTATTCATCACCACACCGTATACATGTAAATTGTTTCTTTTTTTATTTGTTATTTGACTTTGTGTCATAACATATTACTCCCTCTGTACACAAAAAGTATACAATTATGAAATCCATGTCAGTCAAGCTAGCTTAAGTTTGACCTGATTTACAATAAATAGTATTTTAATATTTATATCTCTAATTAAATTTATTATGATATGAAAATATATTCTATAGCTAATCTAATGATATTTTATTCTATATCACGAATGTTAGTACTTTTTATATAAATTTAATTAGTCAATTTGACTTTTCAAATCATCACAAATTGTTAATTCTTTTTTGTACCAACATAGATAAGATTTTAAAAGGTTTGTGGTTTTGTCTAACATGTTTTTTATTCTTGGAACAGTAAGCAGCATATTTTGCCTATAGAAATTGCAACAAACTAAAGCTATAATTTTAATATAAAATCTATGCAATAACCATTTGTAATGAAAATAAAATTCAGTAGCAAGTCTAAATATATACATAATCTTTTTTAACTTGTGCTGAAACTCAAGGTTTGAATGAGCGGGTCATATACACGCATACCTCCGGTGACATTCAAATAAAGAGATGCATAATTATAAAGATTTTTTTTTTTTTTTGAAAAAGCTGGCACAAGTTCTTCCTCTTAATTAAGGAAGGAAAGAAGTTTGTATGTATGTATCAAAAGCGTATGGCGTGCGATTGAAAGGACTATGTGATATGAAATTTAGTTTTAAAGGTGCTATTTCTAAATCATTATGTGTGTGTTTTGGCTAAAACAAAATAGATTAATTCGGTGGGCTGATGGCGTCCTCTACGTGGCTGAACTAGGACCAGCCACCAGCTCACCACCAGTCACCACGCCTGTCCTTCCTGTAGCCCTGCGGGGCCAACCATGGAAGCCTGCACTCTACCATAACATTGCTGCACTGGCGCGCGCCGATCTCGCATGTGACTCCAGTGCCATATCGGCCTCGGCGGCGGGATGGCTTCGTCCACCAAGAAGAAGAAGAAGAAGAAGGTGTGCGTGGTCGGCGCCGGCGTCTCGGGGCTAGTATCCGCCCGCGAGCTCCTCCGCGAGGGCCACGACGTGACGGTCATGGAGCAGAGCGGCGGCGTCGGCGGCCAGTGGCTGTACGACCCGAGGCCCGACGCCAGCGACCCCCTCGGCGTTGCCGGCGTGCACAGCGGCGTCTACGCCTCTCTCCGGCTCAACGCGCCCAGGGATAGCATGGGCTTCTCCGACTTCCCATTCTACCCCAAGAACGACGGCACCGGCGATGCTCGGCGGTACCCGGGCCACGCTGAGTACCTAAGGTACATCAGGGACTTCTGCGACGCCTTCGGGCTCATGGACGTCGTCAGGCTCAACACCAAGGTCCTCCACGTTGGCCTGGCGCCGCCGCGCGCCGTTGACGACGACGGCGGCTGGAAGCGCTGGACAGTGAGGTGCGCCAATGCCAACTCCATGCATGGTGACCGCGACGACGAGGTGGTCACCACGGAGGAGGAGGTGTTCGACTTCGACGCCGTCGTCGTGGCGTCCGGCCAGTTCTCCCAGCCAAGGCTCCCAACCATCAACGGCATGGACAAGTGGAAGAGGAGGCAGCTGCATTCCCACTCGTACCGCGTCCCGAACTCCTTCCGTGACGAGGTGGTCGTCGTCGTCGGCCTCCGCGAGAGCGGCAAGGAGATCTCGCTGGAGCTCCGTCAGGTGGCGAGAGAGGTGCACGTCAGCGTCAAGTCCATGGACGATGCCACCATTGTCCCCGGCATGAGGAAAGCTCTGTCCAGGCACCACAACCTGCACCTGCACCTCCAGATCGAGTGCCTGTGCGAGGATGGGCAGGTGAGGTTCGCCGACGGCTCGTGTGTCGTCGCCGACTCCATCGTCTACTGCACCGGGTACGAACTCTCGTTCCCGTTCCTGGACACGGGTGGCCTGGTCACCGTCGACGACAACCGCGTCGGCCCACTGTACGAGCACACGTTCCCGCCGGCCCTGGCGCCGTCGCTGTCCTTCGTGGGCGTGCCCAGCCAGGTGAAGGCGCCGCGGTTCTACGAGGTGCAGGCGAGGTGGGTGGCGCAGGTGCTGTCCGGCCGGAGGGCGCTGCCGTCGCCGGAGGAGATGCTGCGGTCGGCCGAGGAGTACCACCGCGCCAGGGAGATGGCCGGCGTGCCCAGGCGCCTCTGGCATGCCCTGTTTTTGGACCTGGAGTACTGCGACGAGTTTGGGGAGAAGCACTGCGGCTTCCCGCGGCTGCCGGAGTGGAAGAAGGAGGTCATGCGGGCGGCCGTCGCGCGCTTGGTCGACGACACGGAGAGCTTCCGTGACGACTACAGTGACGGCGACCTTGTCGTGGAGGGCCTGCGCTCAGAGGGCTGGCATTTTCCCGGGACGCTAGACGTCAAGGAGAATGGACATGACCATGGCCATGACAGAGATGGCTTACCACTACCAGAGGCACAACCACCGCATCCATAGATATATCGTCTACTCGTGGTATTTAATTTGTGCACGTGTGCACCTGTGCAAAAAAATGTTTAAAATATTTATTTTTGATAGGGTTTTCATAACTGTCCACGTCTGATTATTTTTCATCATCAATAATCTATATCAATGTACCTAATAATAATATTAAAGAGGCAAAATTAATTTTTGACATGATTTTTTTTCTGTCACCTATATATCCTTATCTGTTATACTCAGCCGCATGGACCGCTCTTCTAATTGGGTTTGTCAAAAGCAAATTTCTCACCTCCACTAAGACTTTCATTTATTTCGCACTAGTAATTTTTTTTAAAATAGAAAAAAAGTCGTAGCGCCTAAACTAAGTATCGTAATCAAAATCCAATTGCACCATAGTGTTCCTCGCAATAAACTCTTCAAAACAAAACCCCATATAAATATATTTCGATAATTTTTTTGCAAAAATTTAAATCGTTTCTAAAAAAAAAAAACATGTTTGTAAGCAAAAATGAGCAAAACTGTATATCACATGGATTACATGTGGTCCTCTAAAAACATGCGTATAGATGAGATTTGAGTGATGTCCAGTTCAAATAATTTATTCTATGTCAATAGATACAAACTCCATAATTGACCTACTACATTCATATATATGTATCTATTAATTCATAGTTTCGACCATTATAAACTCCTTTTTTTTTTTTTACTTTATACCCAGAACAACGCGTGGGGCATCCTACTAGTAAATAGTATACTTGAAGGCAAAAATGAAGTGTATTTGCATACATTTGTATGCCCACACCAGAATATGCAACGCTTTTTAGTTATTGTTATTAATAAATTGTGCACCTTACTATTATAAAAAAAACTAACTCCTTTATTTGCATTTCATAATACCCTTTGCATTTCATAGTACCTCTGGTATTATAAAAACTAAAAATATATTTCAAAATCTACATGTAAATACTCCTATAAGACATTATAAAAAAAATTAAATATCCATAAATTACGCTATATATTTACAAATTACACAGTTTCACCATTATTAAGTTAAAAGTAAGTGTACAGCTATGCAGCATGTAGACCAAATAATCATGTACACATCAAGGTAAATATTTGTTTTTAATATATAGCTTATCAAACATAGAAAAGTGTACTAAATACATATCAATGAGACTAGCAATTTACTTTTTGTTATATTGATGTTCCATGATAATAAATTTCTTAATTAAGTTATTGTTAAAATAACTTTATAGATTTAGACTGAAATATCATGTATCTTGAAAAATGTATATTTTACTAAACAATAGAACTATACAAATAATTATTTGATACAACATATTCAATATATACGCAAATAATTATTTGATACAACATATTCAATATATATGTTGAGTGTTGCGGTGCAAGTTATAAAAAAGCTATTTATGCCATTATTTTAAGAACTATAAGAGGGAATCCCTAGGACCTAGAATTATTTTCAATAAAATTTAAAAATGGATTGATAAGATTAAGAAGTATAAGAGTTTAAACTAAACTAGAGGGCAAAAATCTATAGGAATTAATAAGATTAAAGTTTGGAATTTAAAAATTAAGATTCATGATATCTTATTAAGATATAGACTGCAACAAAAACCATCATAATCTAAGGTAAGGTTTCAACTAAATTCATATTGAAGATCCACAAAATTATCATGAAAAGGAAAAAGTATGCATATGGATGGACAAAAAAACATATAGATCCGTAATTGATACGTTTAACACAACTGGATATGGGCTGCAGAGTATCCATTTGCACGAATTGTGTAAGAAAATGAACAAGAAAACATATAATTTAATCCAAGTAATTTATTAGCAGGCATATTTAAAAGTAATTAGCGCTTATGTCTCTTATCAATCTAGGCCGTGTAAGACCATGAATGCGTCAATGGACTAGATGACTAGTTATTATAATTTGAATGAACCTCAGCTAGATTAAAATTTTGATCCCAATCTTAACTGAGCTTGAATCATTTTTACATATTCATGAGTCCCTGTTTGGAAGGACTAGAATCGTCTACACTAATAAACCGGTTGACGCTGATGTCTGAGGCTTATGGAGTGGCAAACTAATGGTGTGCAGTGCAGTGGTGGCAAGACGGCGTTGTGTGATGTACGTTGAGGCCCTATTCTAACCGGATGTTGTGTTGTTTGAAAGTTGCTTTGTCGTGGTGTTGAACCTGTCCTTTGTGGTTTGTTGTTGGTATATGTATACTATTATTACCAGTCTGCCACAGAACCTATCGTTGGAGTAGTCAAATTTTGCTTTCTCTTATCCTGAGGCGGCTCTAATCATGCATGCAACACTCAGCAAATTAAAGGGGGAATAAAGATAAAAAGCTTATGCTTCTGTCATAACGGCCAGCAATAAGCTCTACTTTATTTGGGACTGTGCTGTGTCCGGTTTAAAGTAATAATAAAGGAGGTGGTCATTTTTTCCCCAAAGAGTTCCTGCCATAGAAGAATCGAATCATATCATCTGCAAGCGTAATGTCGATTTGTCTATAATTGCTCCTGCTTGATCAGTTGCTCTGATCTCTTTTCAAAAGATACGAAGATTAGCCAGAACCTTAAGAAGCAACTATCTACTGCAGATTCCCTAATTAACAATGAACATGAACACCACGGAATTTCAGAGATATGGCCTTTAATCACGTTTCTGGTCACGTTGTACTGAGGTTATGGAGTAAGTCCACATATTATATTCCAAAAGACAGCACAAAATATGTCGAATACAAAGATTATAAAGCAGCTGGACAAAGCAATGGCATGTGAAGAAGTAAAGCCGTGGAAAGCACAAGCATACCATGCAAGGAAAGAATAGAAACACGTGCCTCGCATGGCACAGTAGCTAGCAGGGAAGAAACATATATACACAGTGCATGAGTGAAGAAACATTCCAAGCCAAGGCAACAGCAGATCGATCCAGTATAGCACTACGTAGAGTCATCGTCATTCAGGTAGCTGCATTTCTACATCTATGAAGCACTGAATAATCTGAGTTCTGTTCTTTCAAAAAAAATCTTAGTTTTGGTTTAATTTGTGCTTGCTTGCTTCTCCTTTAGTTTATTTGCACGCTTGTTTATACATGCTTGTTTTAGTTGTGTATGCACGCCTAGTTAGATACATGTGCCACTTGTTCTAATCCCAGAAATTTGGCACTCCGCAGGCAGTCTCAGAAAAATGTTCCCAAGTTTCAAAAAGGACCATTCTTTCTCACGGCTGTCTCATGATGCCAGTTCTGCCGAGTGTGACCAAAATGTGTTGCAGGACTTTGGCAGAAGTATGTACCAGAAGTTGTGGCGTGTTGACGTGCTGCTGCTTGCTGGTGCTATCATGGCGGGAGTCGTAGTTGGGATAGGCGCCTATGGCCAGCGCTACCGCCACCACCATTTGACCCGCTTCATCTTCCTCGGTGCCACCACCTTGTTCTTACCTATCCTTTCCTTTGTCGTCTCCAGTGGCACTGTAATGGACAACAGCATAAACCCCCGGGATAAAGACTTCTATAAGTTGAGCCCTTCCTTGGTCGCGGTGTGCAATCCAGCCAAGCACTCTGTCATGGTTGTAACATGGGCATTACTTGTTCAGAACATCTTGATCAACACCAGTGTAGTAGTTGCTGTTGATAATAGAGAAGGTCCAAGCATAGCTCCTCCTATTCAGCTGCTTGCTCAGGCAGTCTGGACCCTTTACCCTGGCATCAGCCACCTGACTCTAATTACCAACAACTACACGACGGTGCACATCACTGTCTTCTTTCTCCTTGAACTCTTGCTTTTTCTTCTCACCATTGCCAAACTGGCATTCAAATACTATGCAGTTAAAAAGGCACGGCATTCCTTCGCTTTTAGGCGCAATCCTCGTCTTGTTTTTGGTTACGTGCATCGACAGCTGCCTCTAATGGAGGCAGCAGGCGAGCATACACCTCCTCCTCTGTTGGTTATGGGAGAAGAGACAATACCGGTAGAGAAGCAGCCTCAAGGGTATGTGTTCAAGTTCAAGGATGACTCGCCATCAGGAACAACAATGTTGCACAAATCAATTGGCTTGGTGACTATTGATAGAATTTGGCTACTGTTGGATAGACAAAATAGCATGCTTCCTCCAGCAGGGCCAACACCACAAAGGCTAAAAGACTTGTGCTTGTCTTTTGCACTGTTCAAGCTATTACGCTGCCGATTTGCAAGGTACGAGATCGCTATTGCTAGCTCTGACAACTCATCATCCAATTTTTTCTGGAGCTTGCTACTCAAGGATAGTGATCCAGACAGGGTATTTGAGGTGATCATGGATGAGATTTCGTTTCTTCATGACTATTATTACTCTTCCCTCCCTATCTCCTATTCCAAGTGCTGGCTTCCCATCCTAGGCATCGGTATCTCACTCTTGAGCATAGGTTATTGCATCTTCCTTGCAGTGTGGATGGTAGTAATCAGTAAGGAGGAATACAATTACCAGTTCGTGTGCTATATCCGATGTCAGAAGGCGGCACGTGTCAAATTGGGAGCCCTAAAATCCGATGTGGTGCCCCTATTTTTTCTTTTGTTGTTTGTCATGATAGCTGAGGTGAGGGACATGGTTTTCTATATCTGCTCAAATTGGACCAAAGTAGTCCTCACTTGGAAGCTATTTCTGCACAGTGAGCAATCTCTTTCCATGCCCAAGTGGTTTGTCCATCTTCTGCTCTGCAGATGCAAGTTGATGACGAAGCATTGGGACGAGAAAATGGGCCAATGCTCAGTACTGCCTCTTTGCCAAGGAACAGCATCCCGGCTTGCACTTGTCGTCAGGCGCTTCCTCCATCTGCCAGACCATAAGGCAAAGGTCAACGCGGCGGTGAAGGCTTCTATAATGGATGTGCTCAGGAGCAGTAGAAATGGGCACCTGAGCAATGGGAAAGCATCTCTCCGCCAACTGGGTCCAGAAGGTGAAAGCAGGTTCCTTTGGGCCTGCGACAGCAAGAGTGCATCTGATACTATACTCACATGGCAGATCGCCACAAGCATCCTTGAGGTTAGGTACCTTGACGAACAGCAGCAAGGTCGTTCGAATGATAGGGTTGCTGCCACCCATCTGTCAAGGTACTGTGTGTACCTCGTGGCCCGTTGGCCGCAGCTGCTCCCCGACGACGATGCATGGAGCAGGAGCCTCTACAGGGATGTCAAGAGGGATGCCCGCCAGGCGTTGGCTCAGTCATGCTCATCGTCGACGGCAGAGTATCAGAAGCTGGTCCAGCTACTGAGTGCGAAGTCGAGGCACAAAGTGCTTAAGGACGGAGTCAAGCTTGGCAAGCAGCTGGTGGAAGAAATTGGCGACAAGGAGACGGCGTGGAAGCTGCTCGCTGACTTATGGTCAGAGATGATCCTGTACGTCGCACCGTCGGACAATCTGAAAGGGCACAAGGAGTCTGTGGCCCGTGGCGGCGAACTCATCACACACCTCTGGGTGTTGCTCAATCATGCCGGGATCGTCAGCCGGACCATCAGTGATGCCAGCGGCTCTACAAGTACTCCGGCTCCTGCTGTCGTCTAAATAGAAACAGAGTCGTGTGCCATCGTTCCTTCATGCTTTTTCTAGTTGTAGTTTCACCTGTAAATGTATGTTTTCTGTTGCTGTACCGGTGTCATGACCGTTTAGTAGTCCTGTGTCTGTGTGTCTGTGTGTGTGTGTTTTGTCCTTGATCTCCACATGTAAAACTCCCTGTACGTGTACAATACATTACCGGAAAGTACTTGCAATTAATCTCTACCCTTGCAAAACTTGCATGGTATTCAGATACCTTCCTCTTCTACGATGAGCTGAGTGACACTCTCAGCTAGCTCCGTCGATGACGCGTGAATGCCACAAGCTCACTGCTACTCTAAATGTGTGGACATTATATGTTAGAAAATGAATAGAGTGCGCAACAAGGATAAAGAATTTTGATTAGTTATAGGTACAAAATTTATCCACAAAATTTTTGTGGTAGACATGGGCCACCGGTGGCCACCTGGATAGGGTGGGCTGGGCCAACTATAAGAACATATTCAACACCATGTTTGGCTCAAATCTTAAAAATACTGTATGTGTAGTACTCCCTCCATTTCAAATTATAAGCCACTTTGACTTTTTTGGTATATCCATGCATTTTGCTATGTATCTAGATATAATAATATATCTAGATACGTAGCAAAATAAATAAAGTAAAAAAAATCAAAACGACTTATAATTTAGAACTAAGGAAATACTAATTAGCTGGTGGGCGTGGACCTAAAAGATGCTTGTTTCCATATTCTCGTCTTCCTCCGACATGAAAGACGACGACGGAGACGAAACAGAGGCTAGCCGGGCAACCGGTGGTCCGTGTCCATTGGTGATCGTCGGCAGTGAGGCCTCGAACCGCAGCGCCCTAACAGCCTGCCAGATGGACGGCCTGAGGCTCCGGTCATGCGCCGTGCACCAGAGCCCCACCACCAGCACGCGCTCCATCTGGCGCGCGTCGAAGACGCCGGCCAGCTGGGGGTCCGCCGCGTCGAGGACCTCACCGCGGCCATGCATCTCCAAGACCCGCCGCGCCAGATGGATGGTGGTAGTGTTCTCATTCTCATCCTGCAGTACCACGACGGGCCGCCGGCCACAGCCGACCTCGAGGAGGAGGACGCCGAAGCTGTACATGTCTGACTTGGTGCTGAAGCTGCCCGTGTTCGTGCATTCTGGGTCCATGTACCCCATGGTGCCGGCTAGCTCCGTGGTGTGCGCGCCGCGGCCATGGTCGACCAGCCTCGCCAGCCCGAAGTCGCCGAGCTTGGCATTTAAGCTGGCATCCAGCATGACGTTGCTTGGTTTGATGTCCCTGTGTAATACACCCTGCTCGCAGTCTTGGTGTAGGTACAAAATTGCGGAGCCGATACCGAGGATAATTTCATACCTGCACACATATATTAGACAGCTAGCATGAACAATTTGTTTTCTTTTTTGGTTGTGAAAGCTGTACTACATAAGATCACGATTCAAGCTGTGTCAAATGGAGTTACCTGCGCTGCCAAGAAAGTACGTTGTCTGCACTGTAAATATGTCTGTCGAGGCTTCCATTTGGCATGAGGTCGTAGATGAGGAGGAGATGGTCATGGCTGTGGCACCATCCGATGAGCTTCACGAGGTTCCGGTGCCTCAGCTGGCTGATGATGGTCACCTCCGAGGTGTACTCTTTCTTGCCCTGGCTGGAGCTCCTGTTTACTCTTTTTATGGCAACGTCCATGTTCAGTTGGTCGAGGAAACCTTTGTACACGGAGCCAAAGCCACCTTCGCCGAGCTTCTGTGTGTCCGAGAAATTGCTAGTCGCAGCGGCTAGCACGTCGTAGCTGAATCCTTTCGGTCCAGCTCCGTTCCTGAATTTTCCTTCCATGTCTTCGTCTATCACATTGGCAATGGCAAACCTTCTTCCCTTGCACATGCAGCCAAAGCCGAGGCACAACAAGATGGCAAGTGTTAACAAGAAGGAGATAGTACTGGCAGCCGCAGCCACACCCAAGCCAATGGTGAGGGACATCATCTTGGCCTTGGGGTCCTTTGCGCTGGGTGAATCTGCTAGACCAAACAACATATATATACATAAATTCAGTTGATAAAAGAGACCTAGATCATGCTTGGAACAGGAGAGAGAGAGAGAGAGAGAGAGAGAGAGAGAGAGAGAGAGAGAGAGAGAGAGAGAGTTATGTATATGCAGTTGATAAAAGAACAGAAATGCTAAACAACACTCGGGTGTTTTATCAGGAACGATTTTTGCACTGTTGAATCCGCACAGGGACGCGGTGGAGGCCATCCGATCCGCTGCCGAGCTCATGGCTCCTTCCCCCTCCCTGCCGGCGGCGGGTACGGCAGAGCTCGTGGGCACTGATAAGGTATGCTGTGTCTTCCTCCTCCTCCACCACCGAAGAAGAAGGCGATGACGACAATGGCTAGGGTTTCGGCATGCCTGTCCCCTCTTTCTTTTCCAATAACTTGATCCAAAGGCAGCGACGGAGCTAGCAGCCGGGCTACCCGGGCTCGAGCCTTGCCTACGGCTGCCAGATACGTAGAGCCCCACCGTAGCACTCCCTTAGAATTCATGTATCTGTGTACGTAAAGCGCTGCCTACAGCTGCCAGGTAGGCTTGGATAGGAAGGGCTGACATGTTCTGGGCCTAATTTTAGAGAACAGAGAAGCCTAAAGTCCACTGGTGAGTGATGAAACCCTTAATCCACCATTCCTGTTCCTCGACTCTAGGCCTGCTTGACTCCCCGTTCCCCTTTCCCGTCCTGACTCCACGCGCGGCCGCACGGGGGCGGCGGCAGGCGGCGCGCGGTTCCTCCACAACTGCGGCCTGGGGGGGCGCTGCAGCCAGGCGAGCCATGAGCAGGCTGCCTCCGCGCCTCCTCCGGTGCGGGCGCTACAGCAAGGTGAGGGGCGAGCGGGCTGCCTCCTAGGCCCCCTCGGGCGCTCCAGCCAGGCAGCCAGGCGCGCCGCTTGGGGGACGCTGGCGGCCGACGGGCAGCACGACAGGGGGGGGCATGGCGGGCGGCACGGCACAGCTTCCAGTCCTTCTAGGCGAGCAGCAGGAGATTTTTTTTTTTTTACCGTGATTCTGTGAATGTAAGGCTGAGACACTAAGTCTATGATTAAAAGATTGATTGTTTGATTCATGGTATATTTTAATTTTTAGATTTTCAGTGTATCGAAAAGAACTTTTGCGCAACTACTATTCAAGTACAAGGAGGTGGTATCCTCTATTCAACTAATATTTAGAAAGATTGATAATGAAAAGATCAAAAAGCGGTTTCAAGAGATGAAAAAGCGTCGTATGTTATTGCCTAAAAAAGTAGTGGTATGCTCTATTCTCTTCCAAATTTTTTAATTTGGAGGTTCATATATGTATGACTAATCAATTATGTCTATTTGTGTAGGTTGCTACTTTGGAGGAATAATGTGAGGGCAACGTCACGCACTGTTTATTAGTTTCACAATTGGTCCTTTCGGTACGAATGAACTTCATCTTTTTTTTTTCATGATGTATTTTGTCAATTTCATCGTTGGTCGACGTTTTCAATATAAGATTGATTGAAGCTATTATACATATGTCTACTGTGAGGGACCATAGTAGAGATAATTCGCTATAGACTTTTGTTCAGCCCGCCCTAAATTTTTTTCTGGCTTCGTCGCTGTCCAAAGGGTATATATAGAAGGGACCATCCAAGGGAGGCAGACAAGCTAGGTGGTGGAGATGGTGGCCAGAAAGTTTAGTGGAGTTGGCGGTGGTAGCAACAGCCAGGCCAGGTCAGGGTAGGCGATGCTCACCAGAGTTGGAGAAGATGGTGGCGGCCATCGCCGGAGTTGGAGAGCATGGTGGAGGTAGGGGTAGGGAAAAAGAGATGCCCGCGGATACTAGGGTTCACAGGAGTGGTTGGCGGTGGGGGCGAGGATGAGATCCGGCGGCTATGAGCAGCGGGAGGAGGAAGAAGAACAGTAAAAAAAATTCGGGTGCTCCCTCCCTCTCAAGCACTTAAATCCGACATAGACAGACTCTAAAAGAAAGAGATCAAGAATCTTGGAACAAGAGATTTGTACTATAATATAATGTTATATATGTCGTACGTACCGTCGTCATGTGTTGGCATCATCAGCGCGATCGGGTCTAGGTTGTATTTGGCATAGCAGTTGAACCCCATGACATAAGCAGCGGTGTAGTTGGGAAAGCTATCCAGCAGAATCCCAACAGTGTTATTGAGGCCGTTGGTGCACTCCTCCGTCGGCAGGTCCCTCCTGCACTGCACTAGCCCATGCACACCAGCTGCACCGCTCGTCGGGTCCGTGTACGTCTCGTTGCCCAAGGCGTACCGGAGCGGCGACAGGGCAGCCTCCGTGATGATCCTGTCCATCATCTTCTGCCGAGCGTTGTTCATGCTCACCACGTCGCCGACGTGATCCGGGGAGCTAATCCCGAAAGAGTACTGGTCGTCCGTGTCGGTCTGCGTTGAGGCGAAGTACTCGTCGGAGTAGAGGACAAGGCACCAGTCATACAGGAGGCCCCCGGTCCGGCCGCTCGGACATCCTGTGCTCATCATGTAGGAAGGCGCCATGAAAAGGCACTTCTTGCAGTCGGTCCAACTGACGTCGGCGAAGCACATGGCGATGCCAAACACCTCGTCGTTGGGTTCACCAAAGGTGGTGTTGAGGAACCCGCCGTTCGCGGCGGTGCTGGCGCCGTCGCGGAGGCTGTGGAGGAGGACATGTTGCCGCCGCTGAAGTTGATCGCCTGGTACATGTTGCCGCCGCTGAAGTTGCCGCCTTCCTCTGGGCAGTACGTCATCACCGGTAAGAAAGACTCCACACTAGCGTACCCAGCACCAAGAAAGCTGCTAGAGACGGTGGCGAGGAGCACGAGCACGATATGGGGAGACGGCAGCGCCACCGCCAACCACGACGAGGCGCCATGGCTGCTGCCAGCCTTTGTGTCTTCCTCTGACGTTTGCGTCGTCTCCGCGGCCACCAGTGCTAGGTATGTGCTGCACTGCTGCTTCAAGGATTGCTGTATGATGACCAAGTGTATTTTGGTACAATATACGTGGTGGATTACTGCATCAGCACCGACGTATTAATTGCTCCACCATTAAATACAAGCCCAGTAATTAACAATGAAACCTAGCACAAGAAGCTAAGGAGCAGGAGACGAATCCAAAGACCAGCTAGCCAGCATACTGTTTCGTCAACACCAGTACAGTGGGCAGTCCCAATGGTAGAAACTACGTACGGTTTTCATAATAGCCACATCATTAAAAATTATCTATAGAAACTATAGAATACGCCACGCGCACCGGGTGGCACACCGGTTGCCGCCCCTTGCATCGAGCGCGAGCCAACGCAGCGGGACCCGGAGACCCTGGGCTCCAGCCAGTCGCCACCGGCTCGGCCTATGGGAGTCGCATCGGCGTCGCCACTGTAGGTCATCTGCTCGCCGCGCCCAGCTTCTCACAGCCCGCCTCCGTGCGAGCCTGCTGCCCCCGCTGCGGCTTTGGTGCAGCTAGCCTCGAGCGGTAACTGCGCGGCATCAACAAGCTCCGGCCGGCTCAGACACTTCACCGTGCGTATCGTCCGGAAAACTGAACCTCCGCTCCTGTCGCCACCGCCCGTCCCTCAGCTGCAGCCAAGGCCGCCTCTTCGTAGCCGACGGATCACAGCACAGGAGCTCTCCAAGGTCCCGGCCTCCAAACGGGGAGAAGTCCTCACAATGAAGCGGCTGGGCATGTTGCGGAACGACCACCTGAAGCCTACAACAGCCGATAAAGCGGCCTACGACTCCATCTACATCAGCAAGCTCACTCCGTCGCACCAGCAGGCCATTAGGGAACTGTTCCCTGACGAGCCCAAGCCGGTGAGGTCGAGGAGGCGAGGCGCCGCGCGTGCCTAGGCCTCCTCCCCACCATCTTCGTTGTCATCCGATGGATAATACGAGTCTCATATGATGGAACGCGAGGGGCTTGGACGCCAGAGCCCGCCGCGACGTCGTTCGGACAATAGTGCAGGAGGAAAGGCCCTATATTGTATGCATTGTGGAAACTAAACTTCATTCTGTAACTCCGATGACGGTATCTTCCATGCTTGGAATGAACTTCGTTGACTATGCGTTTGTGCCTGCGGCTGGTACTTGTGGCGGCGTGCTTGTTGCAGCCCAGAGCCCACTCTTCCGGCTTGCCGATGTTCGGTTAGGATGCTTCTCGGTAACGGTGCAGGTCATCCCGTCTAGCGCCGGCCTTGGAGAAGCCCCTCATCCGTGGTGGCTTACGACTGTTTACGGCCCACAATCTGACGACCTAAAGGAATTATTCTTGGAGGAGCTGGAGGTCATCCGCGACGAGTGTGACGGCCCCTGGGCCCTTGTGGGAGACTTCAACCTCATCTTGAATGAGGAGGACAAGAGCAATGATCGCATCGACCGGAGGAATATGCGACGTTTTAGGTAGACTGTCGCACGGCTGGGACTGATCGACCTACATCTGCATGGCCGCTCCTTCACCTGGTCCAACGAGCGCCGTCACCCCACGCACGTGCGGCTCGACCGGGTGCTGACCATGTTGGACTGGGAGGCTATGTTCCCGGACTGCCACCTACAGGCCCTCGCCTCAGACGCCTCCGACCACTGTCCTCTCCTCCTCTAGACGAACATGTCCATCCACGCCAAGCCAAGGTTCCATTTCGAGCTGTTCTGGCCTAGGACAGCAGGCTTTCAGGATGCGCTCATCAGAGGATGGACCTGCACAGATACCTTCTCCGAACCCCCTCCTCCGTCTCGATGCCCTCCTGCATAACCTTAGGCGGGAGCTCCAGAGCTGGGCGGCTAACCGTATAGGCAACGTGCGCGAGCAGCTCCTTCTCGCCCGTGAGTTCACCTTCCGGTTGGACCGGGCTGCAGAGCTACGGGAGCTGTCGGACGACGAGTTCGAGCTGCGCAAGAACCTAAAGATGAAGTGCCTTGGCCTAGCCTCCCTCGAAAGGACCATTGCACGACAGCGTTCGCGCATCCGATTCTTGGCCGAGGGTGATGCCAACACAAAGTACTTCCACCTGATCGCGAGAGGAAGGAAAAGACGCAACTGCATCCTGCGCCTACGGGATAGAGAGGGCAACCCGTGTGCGTCGCATGAGGAAATGGAAAATGAAATCGCAACGCATTTCCAATCGGTCTTCGGCTCCCCCGCTCCTGGGGGGTCGACTCTCGACTTCGAGGCACTCGGAATATCGCCGGCCAACCTCGACGACCTGCATGAGCCTTTCACGGAGGGGGAGGTTCGCGCCGCGATAGCCGATATGCCCTCCGATCGAGCCCCGGGTCCGGATGGCTACACCGGGGCGTTCTACAAAACTGCGTGGGAGGTCATCAGGGAGGACGTCATGGCAGCCGTAAACGCTTTGTTCAGTGGTGACGCGCGTAATTTTCATAAGCTAAACAACGCGTACGTCATCCTGCTGCCTAAGAAGCCGGAAGCCTCCACCGCAGCCGACTTCAGGCCCATCACGATGATTCATAGCTTCGGCAAACCCGTCTCCAAACTCATGGCAACTCGTCTGGCGCCCAAGCTTCACGGCCTCATCTCCCCAAACCAGAACGCCTTCATCAAGGGGAGAACGATCCACGATAATTTCAAATTCGTCCAGAGAGCCGCCGTCCTCCTGAAGAAAAACAAAATTCCGAAGGCATTATTGAAGCTTGACATCTCCAAAGCTTTCGACACGGTCTCCTGGCCCTTCCTTCTAGACACGCTGAGGGCGTTCGGGTTCAGTGACACATGGAGACGTTGGGTCGCGGTATTCCTATCCTCGGCCTCCTCCAAAATCCTCCTCAATGGCCGGCCCGGGCCGTCTATTTCTCACAGGCGTGGGGTGCGACAAGGGGACTCGCTCTCACCCATGCTCTTCATCCTAGTCATGGAGGTGCTGGCCCGTTTGTTCGCTCAGGCAAGGGAACAGCGGGTCATCCGTCCACTAGGAACGGCGGTGATAAAGCACCACTGCAGCATCTATGCGGACGACGTCATCCTTTTCATCCAACCGGTCCCGAGCGAGGCGAGGGCGGTCAAGCAAATTTTAAGCATTTTTGGCGACGCCTCGGGCCTGCAGACGAACCTAGCCAAGTGCTCCATCACCATGATCTACGGAGACCGAGACATACTCTCTCACCTGCAGATGATCCGGGTGTGCGATCGCCGAATTCCCGATAATCTACTTGGGGCTGACATCGAGCACCAAAAAGCCCCAAAGACGGCGATCCAAATCCACGATAGACGCAGTCGCCAGGAGATTGCCGTCATGCCATGGACCTCTAATGGCTAGGAGCGGTCGTCTCGTCTGGATAAAGTCGGTCCTCTCCGCGATCCCCATTGTCGGTGTTTGACCACCAATAGCCTGCCACGGGGTTCCCGTAGCAGTTGATTCGGACCTCAACGAACGACTAGAACTCGGCGGTTTCACGCAAGAGACATACGGTTTATCCTGGTTCGAGCCCTCGTCGTCGAGTAAAAGCTCTACTCCACTCGGCCTTGGCCTTTTGCGTTGGATTGATGTCTGATCGTGTATTGTTCGTCTGTTACAAAAGAGGGTGCTCTGGCTCCTTTTTATAAGAGGAAAAGAGCCAGAGCTATGGTTTCTAATCCTAGTCGGATCCATAGGAAGTGTTCTGTTCGATTCATGAGAGGTTACTTTCTATTCGTCTAACTAGGATGATCCGTATTCTACTCGGATCCGTCCTTCTTGCTCTTGTCCCGACGGGAGCCGGCCGGTGAGTAGCCGTCTACGCCCCGTGATCGACAAGCCCCCCGAGCATTTCAAGTAGAACTCGGGGGCGCCTTTGCTTTCGGAGTGATGCTTCGAAGTGGTCAAGCTGAAGAATTATTCCCTTTTGTGCGCCGTAGGTGCACTCATTGAGTGTAGCCCCCGAGCCTCTTGCTACTTATTTATAAGTAGCTGGAGGATCTTGAAAAAAAAGAAAAAGTTGAGGGTGTATGCCCTGTGAGCCCCGAGCCTTCGTCCCGAGTTGTTTTTGTCGAAAAAAGAAGTCGGGCGATGGCTTTTAGCCTGTTTGGTATTGTAAGTGTGTTTCCTTAAGCGTAGCCTCCGAGCTCTTCCGAGTTCTTTGTAAAAAATGAGGCGAAGGCTCGTGACTTGCTTTAGCCGTAGCCCCCGAGCTTTTCCTGAGTTCTTTTTCTTGAATGTAGTCGGATGATGGCTTCTGGTTGACGTGCGCGCATAGGCGCACTCATTGAGTGTAGCCCCCGAGCCTCTTGCTTTTTGGAACAAAGAGCTGGAGGGTCCAGAGTAGCATGATGGCTTTGAAATTGTAGCCCCCGAGCTTGAATTCTTTTCCTCAAAAGTAGTCGGGTGGTGACTTTTTGATTGACGTGCGCCCATTGGCGCACTCAATGAGTGTAGCCCCCGAGCCTCTTGCTTTTTGGAACAAAGAGCTGGAGGGTCCGTAGTAGCATGATGGCTTTGAAATTGTAGCCCCGAGCTTGAATTCTTTTCCTCAAAAGTAGTCGGGTGGTGGCTTTTTGATTGACGTGCGCCCATTGGCGCACTCAATGAGTGTAGCCCCCGAGCCTCTTGCTTTTTGGAACAAAGAGCTGGAGGGTCCAGAGTAGCATGATGAGTGTAGCCCCCGGGCCCTTGTCCGGGTTCTTCTGTTGTAGAATTAGACAACGGCTCATGACTTGCTTTCACTGCTCTTTATATCTGCTTTTATGGTTGGTCGTTGGCAGCTGGTGGTATAAAGGCTTTTACTGTGCTAGGATATGCCTGGAATATACTCTTCTGTTGCTCCCTTTACTGCCCTCTTTTTATTGTCCTTGTCAATGCTTCTCTGAATTGGTAAACTTGGTCTATGTATGCCGATCTTGGCCTATAAATTGCACTTCTCTTTCGGTTGCTTTTCAGAATCTTGTAGTATGCTTCTTCCTGTTTTTGTGATAATGATAGTTTGCGAGGTTGAACAGCCCCCGGGCTTCTTTCTTGTTCTTCCAAAGATGGTCTTCTTAGTGGGTAGAAGAATTCTTGAGATAGGGATTAGAGGCGGACTAATCCCGAGTAGCATTGTGATTGGAGGCTCGTTCGGCGGGTAGAAGAAGTCTTGAGATGTGCCTTGTGCTGGGTCATTTTGCACTCTTAGTACCTCTTTTCCACTCTGCCAGGGCTATGCTTTGCGTGGGAGGGTTGCTGAGCCGCACGATCTTCTAGGCTGTGCGGTGTAGATCACCGCCGCCCGACGCAGAGCTGGAGCTCTCTTGTTCACATGGGGTTCGATCCGACTTGTTCTTGGAGAGGCCCGATGTGATGCTTGATCGGTCGGTGCTCCTTTTGGCGATCTTGGATGCTTTGCGTTGGTGTATCTAGGTTGCTTTTGGATACGCTTTCGGCTCATTCTCGCCTCGGAGGAGGTAGTCCGGGTCCGCAACGAGGACGGTCTTGGATTCTGCGTAGTTGTTTTTTCTATGGCGGAATTCCACTTTGGGTTCCTTGTAGATTTTTTCGCGTAATTTTCTTCTATGGCCAAATTCTACTGGGGTTCCTTGTAACCGTTCCTTCGGTGTTCTTTTTCAATTCGATGGGTCTTGTAAGACTTGTATCCTTGTGTCATGTAAATTGTACTGAAGGAATATATATATTCATGAAGTAATCCGAGTTGTTTTGTCCTGAATTGCTGGTTGTCTGCCTTCGTGCCGACTTGTTTTGGTAGATAGTAAGATGATCGTCTTTGAGTAGACTTGTTTTAGCCGAGATGTTAACTGTCTTCATTTCTGTGGTCTTGTTCTTGGATGTCTTCTCTCGTGCCGACTTGTTCTTGATTGATGTGAAGACTGTCTATCTTTGAGTAGACTTGTTTTGGCTCAGAAGTTGACTGGCTTCCTTCGACTGGAGTTGTTCGTGGCCGTCTTCTTTTGTGTTGGCTTGTTATGATAATTTTGGCAAAGCTATCCTTCCTTGTAACGGATGCGATATTTTACCGTTGGTAACGGATAAGGACCGTTATCCCGTGATTTAAGGGTTTCTTGGGCCTTTCCTGTTTTTATCGCGCCTTGTATCCGTTGGCCTTTTTACCGTTGCTCCTTAAGTGGGCCTTTTAAGACCGGTCTATAAATTAGCTGTGGTTACTGTTCTTCTTCTTCACCTTGCCTTTGCTTCCTGAAACCCTAGCGCCGTAAAAAATCCCTAAATCTTTGCTCTTGCATTGCCGCCACGCATCCTCCTCTTAGTTTGGGTGCTTGATTCGTTGCATGGGAAGGAAGAAGGTGGCCTCCAAGAAGTCGGTAGTTGAGAAGCCAGTTCTTGAGGAGGAGGTCGACGAGCAGCTGAATCCCGAGTTTGCTGCTATGAAGGCCATCGCGAAGAACTTCCCCGCTCCGACTACTCAGGAGAAGCATCTGGTCGAGCTACAAGACTTGGGTATGATCCAGCCCAAGGAGTTCTCCGGTTGGGTTGCTCCTGGTGAGCATCGTGTTCCTGTTCCTCGCCCAGGGGAAATTGTACTTTTTGTTTCTTTTATTCGTGCCGGGCTTTGTTTGCCGGCTTGTTCCTTCCTTCATCGTTTTCTTCGCTTCTTTTCCATCTCCCTTCATGATCTTACCCCGAATGGGGTTCTTCATCTTTCTGTTTTTATTCATTTCTGTGAGACTTTCCTTGGCATTCCTCCTTCCCTCAATCTGTTCCGTTTTCTTTTTCGTCTCAAGCCGCAGCCTCGCAATGATTCCCTCCACACCCTTGGTGGATGTGGAATTCAATTCCGGCAGGGGCGTAAGTCGAGCCACTTCTTTGAGTATGACCTTGTTGATTCCGTGAAGGATTGGCGGTCCGAGTGGTTTTATGCTGGTAATCTTGATGGTGGTGCTGGTGCTCTAGCACTGTAAACCTATTCGGGGGTTCCGCCTGTTCCTAATGATCGGTGGGAGAAGGAGCGACTTTTTATCGCCGCTGAGTTGACTCTTCTCCAACCCATCTTCGATAGGATTAGTTACTTGAAGCAGAATGGCTTGTCTGGTTTCGCCATTGTGGCAAGTTATCTTCGTCGCCGAGTACAGCCTTTGAAGGCACGGGAGTATTTTGGCTTCGAGTACTCTAGTGCTGAGGATCCCTCCCGAATGGTGGCCACGACCGAAGTTGTCCAATGGTGAGGTGCTTATGCGCCTCCGTAAGATTTTGAAGGGAGCGTCGGTGGTTCCCATGATTGGCTTTGAGTACTCGGCCAAAGCAATCCTCCTCCCGCTGTAAGTTATATTTTCTTGTTTGAATTTTTGTTTTCCGAGTACTTTTTGATTAATCTTGACTTGTCTTTTGTTCTTTTTGAAGCCTTTTGGCGGGGATTTTGATGCCGATGCCTCTCTTTATGTTGATGGGGAGATTGCTCCTCTTCCTCGCTCCTCCCATTTGCTCCCGGTCATAAGGTAATTGAAGGCCGAGTTGTTTTGCGGGGTATTTCTTTGACGGAGCCTTCTCTTCAAGTATGTTCCTTATCGCCCGGTGGCCCTTCCTCGAATTACTCGTGTGCGGTGCGAAGAGACCACGCTGCGGGAGATTCTTCTTCTTCAGAAAGACGTAAACGGGCGCGTTCTTCTCCTTCCCCTCGGCCTTCGGGTAACCTTCCGATAGGTGAGAGGTTGTTTGATTTTTTCGACTTGTTTTCTTTTTTTTTAGAAAGTAGTCTTGATTCTTCTTTCTTGGTAGAAGGTGGATCAGTTCTTCTTTTTTGAAGATGAGGTGAGGATGTTGACAACTCTCCCCTTCTTCGCCGGTGAGTGTTGTCTTCTTGGTTTTGGCGTGTATACTTCTTTGCTCTTTCAACTTTGATTCTGTCTCCCTGTAGCTCTCGGTCGACTTCTTCTCAACCTCCAGTTTTGGGACCCTTGCCGGGTCCTGCTCCTTTGTCTGTAGGGTTGTTGGTGGATCCGGGAGCAGGTCATGCCTCCTCCACCACCTCGGCCTCTATTATTGCTTTCCGTCGTCCTTCTCGGTAAGTTTTTTTCTTTTTTCGACTTCTTTTTTATTTTCTTGCATCATTTGTCTTTGACTTTTTTGATTTTTGTAGGTTATCTCGCTGCTATTTCTTACGCTTCGGCTTCGACTCGAGAAGACGGAGAGTGTTGGTGTGGTGGGTCAGGTGCCTTTGCCCGACCCCAATCCTCTTGTGGAGTCTACCCTCATGGTGACTTCTTCTTCTGCTCTTTGGAACTTCTTCACTCTTTGGCTGCTCAAGCGGTTGTGGCGACTTCTTCGGGAGCGGACAAGTTGCCATTTGCCCAACCCCTAACTTCTCCTCATCCTAGGGTTGGGTGTTCTCCTCCTTTGTCTCATTTTTATCCTCCTTGGAATTCTATTCGTGATTTGAAGTTGATGCAGGATTTGGAAGAAGATTTTAATCCGAGTTCTCGCCTTAAGAGGCTTGAATTAGGATTTAAGTCCTTTTTCGGCTTGATTTCAGGTAGGACGTCTTGTTTGTAGATTCTCTTGTCTTGTTCTTTTTCTTAATTTCTTTCTATCCATATGTAGGAATACGTAAGCGATTCGACATCTTCTTTGGCTCGTCCCGAGTCTCAAAAGAAGTTGTTGGATGAACTAGCTTCTCTCAAGGGGCCGGGCGCTTGATGAGGAGCGTCAAGGGCGTCAATCCTCGGAGACGCCTTGAGAGCTCAGGTTGTTCTTCTTTGTTGAATCCGACAAGAAGGCTTCTCGAGATCTCCAAGGTACTTGTAAATGCTTTTTTGTTGCGTATAATTTTTGCTTTTTCTCGACTTCTTCTTTTTTGCTTCCTTTTGCAGCTTTGAAGAAAAAGTACTCGGGAAGAGACTGAAGCTTTGAAGCTTGAAGTAAAAACCTTTCGCAATGACTCGGAGAAGGTAAAGGAGGATGCTGAAGAAACTTTAGCCCGGGCTCTACTGATTAGGCGTGGTGCTGATCGAGATCTTTTTGCAGGCTAAGGCATCAATTGAAGACTTGTCCGCTCGTCTCGAAGGATTCGGAAGGCAGTGGTCAGCTTTTTTGAGCTACGTGCAAGGACTTGCCACTATGCTTTGAGGAGGCCTGAAGATCTTTGGTCGACTGGGTTCAGTTCCTTCCTCGACCGACCGAGCGGACCATCAATTTTGCCAAGGATGCAAAGTGTTGCTTGGCGTTCGTGGTGTTTTAGCTCGCATCCGAAAGTGGTTGATCCCAACTTTCCTCTCGATAGAGTGATGGATGGGACCCATACTCCTGAGGATGAACAAGCACTCGCGGAGTCTGAAGCTGCTGTCCTGCCCTTAGCTCAGGAGTTTACTGATCTTGTAGAGATTACGCCAGTGCGTGCTGATGATGGTGATGATCATCAGTAGTGAACTTTTTGTTGTAATGAAACTTTGATGCCTTCCGGATTATAAAAAAAGAATTTTCTTTCTTGAATCTTGGTCAAATATCTTGTTCTTCGACCTTTGAATATTTTGTTGTCTGTTGTATTCTTTTTGGTGTTGTGAATCCATATAAGAATAGTTAATGTTGTAGCCGTCTTCAATGATTAGTTCGGACCGTAGGCCCTCATCCGAGTTCTTTTTCTCTAGAAGTCGGGATAGGTCGAGCTCTCTCTTGGCTCTCATCTAGTCCTAAAAAGGAGCTAGGATAGGGCGAGTGTTGACTTCTTTTAGTCGTACTCTCATCGGTGTTGTGAAAACAACCCGGAACAGTTGGGCTCAGGCTAGGTTGTAGCCATTTTGCACTTCAACAAATAATTCGGACCGTAGGCCCTCATCCGAGTTCCATTTATCTAGAAGTCGGGACAGGCCGAGCTCTCTCTTGGCTCTCATCTAGTCCTGAAAAGGAGCTAGGATAGGGCGAGTGCTGACTTCTTTAGCCGTACTCTCATCGGTGTTGTGAAAACAACCCGGGGGGTCGAGTGTTTTTTGCTCTCATCGGGGTTTGCCCGGGGGATCGAGCGCTTTTTGCTCTCATCGGGGTTTGCCCGGGTGGTCGAGCGCTTTTTGCTCTCATCGGGGTTTGCCCGGAGGGTCGAGCGCTTTTTCCTCTCATCGGGGTTTGCCCGGGAGGTTGAGTGCTTTTCGGATCGTAGGTCCTTATCCGAGTCCCGTATTCTAGAAGTCGGGCTCTAGTTCTGAAAAGAAACTGGGACATTGTAATCTTTTTTTTTGAATAATGAATCTTTATTGGAAGAAGTAGTATATATCTTTGTTGTCTATGCAAAAAATCGTCGTAATTGAGATATGTGCCATGAATTTTTTATTGGAGCTCCGTCTTCAGTCATCAGTTCGTAGGATCCTGGTCCTATTACTTTTGTTACTATGAAAGGACCTTCCCATGGGCTGAGTAGTTTGTGTCTTCCATCTGGTTTTTGTATTTTTCTGAGGACTAGATCGCCGGCTTGTAGGGTTCTTGGTTGAACGCTTTTGTCGTAATATCTTCTTAGTCCTTGCATATATCTTGCTGATTGTAGTGTTGCATTTACTCTTATTTCTTCTAAGCTGTCGATTTCTAGTCTCCTGGTTTCTTCTGCTTCCCCTTCATTGTATTGCTCAATTTTAGGAGATGTCCAGATCAAGTCAGCTGGTAGTACGGCTTCTGATCCGTATACTAGGAAGAAAGGCGAGTAGCCAGTTGCTCTGCTTATTTGAGTTCTTAATCCCCAGACTACTTTGGGTAGTTCATCTATCTATTTTGCTCCGTAATCTTTGAGGTCTTTATATAATCTTGGTTTTAATCCTGCCAAGATGAGTCCGTTGGCTCTTTCTACTTGTCCGTTTGCTTGGGGATGAGCATGTCACCGCCCCGGTACGCCTTGGGCAACGAGACGTACACGGACCCGGTGACCGGCGCAGGTGTGTGTACGGGCTAGTGCAGTGCAGGAGGGACCTGTCGACGGAGGAGTGCGCCAGGTGCCTCAATTACACTGTTGGGATTCTGCTGGATAGGTTTCCTAACAACACCGCTGCAAATTTCAAGGGGTTCAACTGCTATGCCAGATACCACCCAGAGCCGATCGCGCTGATGATGCCAACACCTGACGACGGTATGGCAAAATCTCATGTTCCAAGCTTTTTTATCTGTAAGTTTAGATCCTTTCTAATGTGTTGCTTGGTCTAGCAGGGACGCCTCCCAGCACAAAGGACCCCAATAACAAGGCCAAGATGATGTCTCTCACCGTCGACTTGGGTGTGGCTGCGGTTGCTGGTACCTTCTTCTTGTTAACCCTTGCCATCTTGTTGTGCCTCGGCTTTGGCTGGATGCGCAAGGGAAGGTTTGCCATTGCTAATGTGACAGACGAAGAAGACATGGACGGAAAATTCAGGAACGGATCTGGACCCAAAGGATTTCGCTACGACGTGCTAGCCGCTGCCACTAGCAACTTCTCCGATGACCACAAGCTCGGCGAATGTGAGTTCGGTTCTGTATACAGAGGTTTCCTAGACGAACAGAACCTATACGTCGCAATAAAAAGAGTAAACAGGAGTGTTGACGACGAATCCGGTCCGTGCCAACACACCAGCAGGGCTTTGGACGCCCAAAGAGGTTGTAGATCAACCTGCAACGCAGCAACAACGTGCGTAACCGGCAAAACCGATCTAGGGATCGATGGAGCCGATGTGGAGCTCGTTGATGGCCGAAAACGCTCCCGAACCATCTCCGGAAGGATCCGTCAGGAGGAAGCATGTGGAGATTGCCCTAGGACCAGCAAGGCCGCCTAGGATGCCGACTAAATTCGTGGAGAATCGAGCCGAACAGCAGGGTAGAGGTGAAACCACCAAAATCTACGTTGTAGATATGTTTTTTGACGATTGAGTGTTGGATCCTTTAATCGGACGTGATCCTCTCATATATATAGAGGGGGCCGGGTGGTCTTATACCAATAGGAAACAACTCCAGATCGTAATCTCTACGTTTCCTATCAAAAATCTTATCCAAATTCCAATTAAAAGGGGTTTAAGTCGGACTGAAATAGACAAACCGGCTTAGCCGGCTCCCAACCCGGCTAAGCCGGATTTTACGGGCACCAGCAGTAGTCCGAGCCAGACAACAACAGGGAAACCGGCCTGGCCGGATCCCAAACCAGCCAGGCCGGTTGGACTGCAGGCGCAGCAGGTGTGCCGGCTTGGCTGGCTGGCCAATCGGCCAAGCCGATCTATCAGGCAGGGGTGCAGGACGTGCAGCAGCAGCAGACCAGTAAGCTAACAGGAAAAACAGCGGTGTGCAGCAAAGAGCAGCAGGCAACAGGAACATACTGCACCGTGTGAACTCGTGCACATGCGCATGCAGCACCATCTCTTGGCCATGTTCACACACATATGCATGCAGGAAGAGCAAAGCAAAGCCAATAGCCGGCATGGCTGGTTTTTTGGTCGGCCAGGCCGATTAGATATTTAAATAATATTTCTAATATATTTTTAAAGCCATAAAACCATTAGAAACATTATCCAAAACCATCTTTCGTCTTCAGTCATTTTTCGGTGTCAACAAGGAGCTCCAGCCAGGGCAGAAAAGAGAGTACGCCACTACGCCTCCGAGGTGACCATCATCAGCCAGTTGAGGCACCGCAACCTCGTGAAGCTCTCATCGGATGGTGCCATAGGCAAGATGAGCACCTCCTCGTCTATGACCTGATGCCAACAAATGGAAGCCTTGACAGGCACCTTTACAGTGCAGACAACATACTTTCTTGGCAGCGCAGGTATTGTAGTCCAGCTTTCATATCATAATAGAAAAGAAGCAATTTTTCATGCTCCTAATAGCTGCTGTCTTATTAGTTGTATAAGCTCTTTGTGCAGGTATGATATTATCCTCGGGATTGGCTCCGCACTTCTGTACCTACACCAAGACTGTGAACAAGGAGTATTGCACAGAGACATCAAACCCAGCAACGTCATGCTGGACGCCTCCTTCAACGCCAAGCTCGGCGACTTCGGGCTGGCGAGGCTCGTCGACCATGGCCGCAGCGCGCACACAACGGAGCTGGCCGGCACCATGGGCTACATGGATCCGGACTGCATGATCACCGGCAGGTTCAGCACCGAATCAGACATGTACAGCTTCGGCGTCCTCCTCCTCGAGGTCGCCTGTGGCCGCCGGCCCGTTGTGCCGGTGCCGCAGAACGAGAGCGGCGCCGTCGTCCACCTGGCGCAGCGGGTCTTGGAGATGCATGGGCAAGGTGAGGTCCTTGCGGCGGCGGACCCCCGGCTCGACGGTGATTTCGACGCGCGCCAGATGGAGCGCGTGCTGGTGGTAGGGCTTTGGTGCACGGCGCATGACCGGAGCCTCAGGCCCTCCATATGGCAGGCTGTTAGGGCCCTGCGGTTCGAGGCCTCACTGCCGACAATCACCAATGGACACGGACCACCGGTTGCCCGGCTAGCCTCTGTTTCGTCTCCGTCGTTGTCTTTCATGTCTGAGGAAGACGATGAGATGGCATCAAGCAGCATGGATCTTTTAGGCCCACACCCACCAGCTAATTAGTAGACATAATATTTTTTAGATTACACATGCCGCTGAGCCAAACATGGTGTACGTTCAATGTTATTATAGGCGGCGGCGCGGCCAACCTTATGTTCACTGGCCAAGTTTCCTTGCCATAGTTTTGCCTGTGACCCATCCATGTCTACCACAAAAAGTTTGTGGATAAATTTAATTAGTAACTATAACTAATCAAAATTTCTTATCCTTTGCGTACTCTCTCTATTCATTTTCTAACACTGAGCTAGTGTCCATACAAATACTATGATCTCTATCGGATCATGATAGCAGTCTGAGAAATTTTACGATGATTGAAAAAATCACGGGAGTTTTATTAGTTATAATCTATATGTTTTTCATCAATATTCATAGTTTGTTTCCTTTTTTTTCATTGCACCTTAGTCCATGTGTCCTGAATATATATTTAGTTAACTTTGTAAGACACAGTTCTCCTTCATTAGTGTAGCAAGTTTTTCTAGCTACAGCTCCACTTGTTGAGTTCAAAATATATCGTTAGCAAATTGCGTCACTAGTTATGTATCTCATGTTTGAAATCCTGAATCTACCACTATGAAGCATAGTATGTTGATCTATGTAACAATTTTTGTCTCTCACCCCATGAATTTAAGGCAGTTTATATCTAAACTTTGAAACGGTATAGAATATCAAATTCTAAGCCAAATAGCCTAATCTATAAAGTAGATTCCAATTCTTATAAAATGAGAGGATCCAAACAGACCTAATAAGAGTGAATCAGTATGCACTGTTCACCACCCGACAGCAGTATTTTAATTCGCGATCGAATCTTTAACTCGTTTTTAATTAAGAGGAAACGCCAAAAGAAAAGCTGGAGCATGGATACAAAGGATACGCAAGTAATCTTAGGATTACTTGGAGAATCCCAAAGACATAAACAAATAACAAGAATGACTTGGAAGAATGATTGGAAAAAGGTAGTGAGTGGGAACTTAATTAATTTCCATCTGGGTTTGTATATGCATGCGCCACCTATATTGGTGTTATTGACAAAACAATAATATGCTAGCTGGTCTTTGGATTCCTCTCCTGCTCCTTAGCTTCTTGTGCTAGGTTCCATTGGTACTGGACTTAGTAATACCTTGTATGTACTAGAATACGTTGGTCATCATATAACAATCCTTGAAGCAGCACATATATATCACCAGTGGCCGCAGCGACGACGCAAACGTCAGAGGAAGACACAAAGGCAGGCAGCAGCCATGGCGCCTCGTCGTGGTTGGTGGTGGCGCCGCCATCCCCCCATCGTGTTCGTGCTCCTCGCCAGCAGCTTGCTTGGTGGGTACGCCAGTGTGGAGACTTACACACCGGCCTTGACGCGCTGCCCGGCGGAATGCGGCAACTTCAGCGCCGGCACCATGTACCAGGCGAACATAGAGGGTCTCCTCCACAGCCTCCGCGACGGCGCCGGCACCGCCACAAACGCCAGGTTCCTCAACACCACCTTCGGCGAACCCAACGACGAGGTGTTCGGCATCGCCATGTGCTTCGCCGATGTTAGCTGGGCCGACTGCAAGAAGTGCCTTTTCATGGCGCCTTCTTACCTGATGAGCACGGCGTGCCCGAGCGGCCAAACCGGGGCGCTCTTGTACAACAAGTGCCTCCTCCGCTACTCCGACGAGTACTTCGCCTCGAAGCAGACCGACACGGACCAATACCCTACGGGATGTACGTCAAGCATACGCCGGTGACATGGTGAGCATGAACAACGCTCGGCGGAAGATGATGGACAGGATCATCGCGGAGGCCGCCCTATCGCCGCTCCAGTTCGCCTTGGGCAACGAGACGTACACGGACCCGACAAGCGGTGCAGGTGTGCATGGGCTAGTGCAGTGCAGGAGGGACCTGCCGACGGAGGAGTGCACCAAGTGCCTCAATGACACTGTTGGGATTCTGCTGGATACGTTTCCTAACAACACCATGGCTTATTTCAAGGGGTTCAACTGCTTTGCCAAATACCACCCAGGGCAGATCGCGCTGATGACGATGCTACACCCACCACCTCCACCTGATGGTACGGTATATTAGTAAAATCTACTGTTATATGTTATATTACATGGACATAGCAGCCGTGCATTAGGCCAGCCGTTCCCGCATAGCAGCGTGCTCCTCTTCTTCCTCCCCCCGGTACTGTGCTTCTTCCTCCCACATTTCTGACTCCCCACCACACACTGCCCCGCTAGGGCCGTGGCTGCAGAGGTCCGGCGAAACCCTAGCTCACCCGTGGTGTCACCTTCTTCCCCTCCCCCTCCCCTCGCGGCCACCGTCGCCATGGCCTCCATCGCCGCTTGGGGCCCTAAACCGCTTGGCTGGCCTTCCTCCTCCGAAGCCCTTTCCTTCTAAGGCCGTTAGAGTTTGGGAATGATGAGAGGGAGAAGCTCACCAGAACCTTAAGTTGCGGATCCAGGAGGGGGGGGAGGAGGAGGACCCACCTCGTTGGAACCCCACCCCGCCGCCGCCACCAGAACCCTAATGATGCGGGTGCGTGCTTCATCCGAGCACGGGGGCGACCGTCAGGAGGAGCTCGCCGGAGATCTATGAGAGATAGAGGGGTGGTTTGGGTGTGGAAGACAGGCTGGGCATGCGGGCATGAGCGGGGACGAGCCCGTGCGGAGCCGCTTCTTAAAAATGGTCGTGTATTTATTGTTATTATCTCCATGCTTGATCTAAGTTTCTTCTTTTGTCAACTAAATTTCTTTTTTTTTCAAAAGGCAGCAAGAGCTTTGCTGTATTTTTGTAAGGCGAGGAGAAAAAAAGAAAATGGCAAGTACAAGAAAGAACAAAACAAAAACAAGGGGAAAAACAACTCGCCCAGTATTCAAACCAGCCACTTTACTCCAAACAAACACAAGCTTCAAACTAAGCACCCAAAACAAAATAGGACAATCTTGTTTAGGGCTCAACTAGTTGTGCATTTGGTCTTGATGCCAACTGAAATTGATCTATATCTTCCTTGCATAGGAGTGCTACTTCTTGGTTGCAATTCCAAATTCTGAAAGGTCCTTCTATTGCGCTCCTTCCAAACATTCCACCAAAAATATATCGTGACCCCATCGAAGATTTTTCTCTGACTTTTTTCAAACTTTGTGCGGCATTTACACCAGTTGTTGTGTAGTGATCCATCTGTTGTGAGTGTGTCTAGCAGAGATAGTCCCAACCATTATTTGAGAATGGTCCAAACTTGTTTCATGAAAACACAATCTTTGCATAAGTGTGTTGGATTTTCCGGTTCTGATCCACATAACTTGCAAACCAGATCATGTGGCCAATGTTCATCAGATTGTTAGTTGTTAGGATCTTTTTTGTGAAGTAGTATCCAGGCAAAAAAAAATTGTATTTTGGCCCCGCCTTTGCTCTCCAAATCGGCGTAATTCTCAGTTTGCTGAAGACCCCTTGGAATTGGAAATTATAGGTTCTCTTCATCGTATATTCCCCATCAACAGTCTAATGCCATCGTATCGTATCCTCCCAGTCCTCTACCAGTTCAGTGTGTCTGATTGCCACCCAGAGCGTCACGTACTCATTTAGTTCCTGTGGTGTGAGAATTGGGATGATATGGGAGATCCAACGATTTTCATGAAGGGCCTTTTGCACCGTGATACTCTTTCTTTCTGCCTTCTAGTACAATGTTGGAGCTATAGCCTTGGGGTTTGTCCAGTGATCCAGGATGATGTCCAAAAGGTTGCCATCTTCCCATTTCCGATGGTTACAATAGTCGATGCCGCAAACAGGTCCTTATCTTTGTTGTCACATGGTAGGTCAAGCTTGTTCCATGCCCTTTCGAGTTGTTTCCAACGGAACCAGAGCCAGCGTAACTGCAGCGCCCTGGAGAAGTGTGTCTCTCCTCTCCAAAGAAAGCTCCGCCTTTGTCTGTGAATTCTCTTGATTAGCCATTTATTTTCCTCGATAATAGTCATGTGATAGATCATTAGGATGAAAGAACTGTTTTGACTAATGTCTCTCTACCGGCGGAGGTTAGGAGCCGACCCTTCCACCCTGGGAGCTTGGCTCCCATCTTGTCTATGAGTGGCTGTCTTTTTTTTTCTTTGCAGTCTCCTGACATGTAGTGGTAGCCCAAGATACTTCCCTGGAAATCTTCCTATTTTGCCAGGGAAGTTTTGTAGAAGCTGGTAAACCGTGTTGTCATCCAACCTTATGGGAAAATTTTCATTTTGGCTATGTTAATCTTGAGTCCCGAGCGTTCCCCAGAAGTTGAGGATCCGATTGAGATGGTCCAATTCTGAAGCGCTTGGCTCTGCAAAAATTGCGGCATCGTCTGCATATAGTGAACACCTATGTTTGCTGCCCTTGGCAACACTGGTTGTAGGATGCCATGTTGTGCTACTGTTTCAGTGATTCGGTATAGCGGATCAACAGCAAGAATGAACAAACAAAGGCGACAATGGATCTCCCTGTCTTAGTCCCCCTCGCATGCTTGATCTTATTTGTCGGTTGTCCACTGATTAGAATTTTTTATGAAGACGCGCCCAGCAGGGCTGCTATCCAGTCTCTCCATTTGGTGCTAAATCCCAATGTTTCGAGCACCTCTAGCAAAAAGCAACAGTTTATTGAGTCAAATGCCTTAGAAATGTCCAACTTGATGAAAAGGGCAGGTTTTTTTCTTCTTGTGAAGTAACTGGATCACCCTTTGCGCATATATAAAATTATCATGTATACATCTCTTCCTGATGAAGCCGTTTTGAGCACTCGACACGAGTGAGTTCATGTGTGGGACTAATCTGTTTGTCAAGTTTCTCTCTTTAGTCTTTACACACACATGAGAGAGAGAGAGAGAGAGAGAGAGAGAGAGAGAATATAGAGAATATACCTTTCTAATGTGTCTATATATGTTGGTCTAGCAGGGGTTCCCAAAACCAAGATGGCTCTGGTCGCTGGCTTGGGAGTGGCTGCAGCTGCAAGTGCTATTCTCTTCTTGTTAACTCTTGCCGTCTTGTTGTGCCTCGTCTTTGGCTGCATATGGAAGGGAAGGTTTGCCATTGCCAATGCGGCAGACTTAGACATGGAAGGACAATTCAGGAACGGAGCTGGACCGCAAGGGTTCAGCTACGACGTGCTAGCGGCTGCCACTAGCAACTTCTTAGAGGGCCAGAGAAACTCGGCGACGGTGGGTTCGGTTCTGTGTACAGAGGTTTCCTGGACGAACAGAACCTACACGTCGCAATAAAAAGAGTGTCTAGGAGCTCCAGTCAGGGAAGAAAAGAGTATGCCTCCGAGGTGACCATCATTAGCCAACTGAGGCACCGCAACCTCGTGAAGCTCATCGGATGGTGCCATAGCCAAGATGAGCTCCTCCTCGTCTATGACCTCATGCCAAATGGAAGCCTTGGCAGGCACCTTTACAGTGCAGACAACATACTTTCTTGGCAGCGCAGGTATTGTTGTCCAGCTTTCACAACAGAAAAGAAGCAATTTTTCATGCCACTAGCTGCTGTCTTATTAGTTGTATAAGCTCTTTGTGCAGGTATGATATTATCCTTGGGATTGGCTCCGCACTTCTGTACCTACACCAAGACTGTGAACAAGGAGTATTGCACAGAGACATCAAACCCAGCAATGTCATGCTGGACGCCTCCTTCAACGCCAAGCTCGGCGACTTCGGGCTGGCGCGGCTCGTCGACCATGGCCACGGCGCGCACACAACGGAGCTGGCCGGCACCATGGGCTACATGGATCCGGACTGCATGATCACCGGCAGGTTCAGCACCGAATCAGACATGTACAGCTTCGGCGTCCTCCTCCTCGAGGTCGCCTGTGGCCGCCGGCCCGTTGTGCCAGTGCCGCAGAACGAGAGCGGCGCCGTCGTCCACCTGGCGCAGCGGGTCTTGCAGATGCATGGGCGAGGTGAGGTCCTTGCCGCGGCGGACCCCCGGCTGGACGGTGATTTTGACGCGCGCCAGATGGAGCGCGTGCTGGTGGTAGGGCTTTGGTGCACGGCGCATGACCGGAGCCTCAGGCCCTCCATATGGCAGGCTGTTAGGGCCCTGCGGTTCGAGGCCTCGCTGCCGACAATCACAAATGGACATGGAGTACCGGTTGCCCGGCTAGCCTCTGTTTCGTCTCCGTCGTCGTCTTTCATGTCGGAGGAAGACGATGAGATGGCAACAAGTTGAAGCGTGCACCTTTTAGGCTCACACCCACCAGCTAATTAGTAGACAACTAGCAAAAGTGCCCGTGCGTTGCAACGGGTCGTTATTTTCTTGCTTAAGTTGCAACACCTTTATCACCTTCACTGTTCTATTATGTTTAAATCCATTGATGACAATATGTATCAACACCACCTGTTCTCTTGTCTTATCAGTTGGTTTATGAGCCGTTCAATAGTTTTTTCTTTCATCGCAGATCAACTCAAATTAACCGTTTTAGCTTATCAGTCGTCTTGTAAGTCTTGCTGAACCGGCTATGATTTTCCATTGCACACGCTAGTAGCTTCATTGATGGTGGCTTCATTGTCTTTCTTAGTCATATAAAAATTTTCTTCACCTTATGCACGATCACGTTGAGTGGGACTGAGCTAGTTAATCCACACAAGCTAGTGTCATCCATGAAAGATAGTGTGTCACAGTGTTGGTACAAGATATGTTTTTTATTAATTGTTTTTTCTACTGCAGACGATGCATAGCCTACAGACTCCAAAATTAAGGAAAGAAATTACTACCACTATTATTATTATTATTATTATTATTATTATTATTATTATTATTATTATTATTATTATTAAAGCATTATTATTATATTCTATAATGATATGTTAACGAGAGTTTATGTATTTAACCAATTATATATGATGAAGAAAAATGTGAGGATCTAATTTGTACAATTGAAAAGAATTCGAATTGATGAGCTGAAATTGATGGATGAAAAGGACTACAAATTTCTTTTGAAGCACTGGAGAATAGACGCAGACGCAAGCCAACAGTGGAACCTTTTAGCCCTCACGTTACATGGCCCACCACTCCTCTCAAGTCCAGCTCTCATCCTGTACTTACTAGTATATTGTCCGTGCTAACGCTACGGTGGTATTTAGAAAAAATATAAAACTAAAATAAATAGCCTCTTTTGATTCCTTACAACTAGTAAAATATTTATACTCTTTGGATTTCAGGACTAATTACTGAAGCCCTCAATATAATATTTTTCTAGCAAAACCATAAACTTTGAGCGCCAATTGGCCTATATAAGATGTAAGATCTTATAGCATTAATTATACATATGAAAACAAAAGGAATACCTTATACATTAAAAAATATTTGAGTATACAAAGACCAAAGTAATATAAAGGAAAATACTGAAAAGAAATAAACTGCAGCATACCTTTGTGATAATCACTTTTTACGCTGCTTGGCATTTCTATATAACAATAGCTGTCAATTAGAAAAAATATAGTTAACCAGTTTAGAGAAAAATAATTGTTGCATACACTAAAGTCTTCAAAACCGTTATAATAAAGCAGCCAGCACTTGACCGGACGCGTTTGGTCCATTCTGGACCAGCGTCCGGTCAAGTATTTCTCAACGAGAAACACTCTCACGACTTTGCCTCTAATTCGGCCTCCGGCGCAATAGAAAATAGACACTTCATTTTTACGAAAGCGCCCGAATCCCCCTCTCAACTTGGCAAACTCCACCCCCTTTGTAAATGTGCCAACATCATCAAGTGATCACTAACTTATGCAAGTATGTTAGCATTTTCACAAATATTTTCTAAAGGGTTTTCACTCCTTCTCATATCACCACTCGATCCTAGCAACATGATGCAAAGTTAGATCACTCAAGTGGCACTAGATGACCGATATGCAAATAAGTTTGCCCCTCTTGATAGTATGACCATCTATCCTAAACCCAGTCATCAACTTCTCTACACACCTATGACTGGTGAAATAGAAACGCCCTAGGTTGTACCTTTGCCTTGCGCTTTCCACTCCATCTCCTCCAATGCCGATACAATACATGCACCAACATCCACATAAACGATATGATCCACTTCATATCATCACATGGCCTTTGATCCATCAATCTTGACCTCACTTGCTCTTCACCATCGCTTTGGTCCTTCGATGCCAAGTCTTTGCTCAAGCCTCCCGACACTCGGTACCAAAGGCTTCAAAACCTCCAACTTGCCCTTCACCCTCGTGACCGGTCCATCAAGTCAAGTCTTATCTCGATCTTCACCTTTAGCCACATGATTCCATGTCATCTATCATGCATTAAGCTCCTTCATCATCACATGTGTGAGCCTTGCAACAAATCATACCACCTCCATAGCATAGTTGCTCGTACACATGTACCTGTGGACTCAATCTCTGCAAATCTCACATAAGCACAATTAGTCTACCTAAGTTGTTACTCAATTACCAAAACCAAACAAGGACCTTTCAGGCGCCGGATCAAAATTTTGCAGGCCGCGCAGATTCAAGGCTCCTGATCGCGCGGATAGGCTAGCAAGTCTTCAATTCTTTTGATTCGTTGACATATGTTACTCTATACATGGTTTTTTATGGTAGCTTGAGATTTTATTGTTTTCTAGATCGACAAAAGCAAATCAAACTCAAACTCTTTCTTTTGCAATTTGCAATCAACAGATTTGCGGACAATAATAAGAGCCTGAGAAAGAGATTAGGTGATTTCAGGGAAGGAAGTGAAACGGACCAGAAAAGCGTGTTTGGAGGGAAGGAAAACAGAACGGATTGGGAAAGCAAATATGTAGATATAAAGAATTAGTTGGTTGCTGGACGGAAAAATTATTGGACGCAAAAACTGGCTGAAAAGTTTTGCCTCTTTATTATTAAGTATAGATATAGATAATATTTTTTTAGATTACACATGTCGGATGTCGCTGAGCCAAACATGGTGTTCAATGTGACCTATCCATGTCCACCAGAAAAAGGTTGTGGATAAATTTAATTAGTAACTATATAACTAATCAAAATTTCTTAGCCTTTGGGATACCTGATTTAAATTATCTTCTTGAAAAATACCTGATTGGGTGATTTATAAATAGTTTATAAATAGTAACTATATAACTAATCAAAATTTAATTAGTAACTATATAACTAATCGGACTCAAACTCTCTCTATTGGGTAGTTTATAAATAGTTTGTGATACCTGATTTAAATTATCTTCTATCTTCTATCTTTTTGAAGTGATTTTTAGAAACTGTTGGAGAAATCTTTCCTCAGTGGTCCTAATACTTTTTTTACATGTGTTCCTAATACTTCTTAGGAACTTAAAAAATTCAATGGTTTTGGAAAGAATTTTTTTTTGGATATTCTTAAAGATAATGTTTTTACCTATACATATCCCACATTTATATAGGTGCTAGTTTACATGTGTGTGGACTTTATAGGTAGTACAGTAGGAAATTCGCGCCGGATGTCCGGACGCCCGGCGTGCGTCCGGACGCCGTCGCCCCGCCCCGGCGAGCTCCTCCCGGCCTCCTTCTTCCCGCGCCCTCGCCCCGCCGCCCGGCCCTTGCCCGCCGCGGGCGCTTAGGGTTCGCCCTAGCTTGCCGGAGCTCCGGCGAACCCTAAGCGCCAGCGGCCGCCGCCCCTCTTCCCTCGCTAGTCGCCGGCGTTCGCCCCCGCCGCCTACCCATGCCCACCGCCCATCCAACCCCGCTCAGCTCGTCGGCACCGCCGCCGCCTCACTCACCGCCCGGCCAACCCGCCACCACCGCCGTGTCGGCGACCACCGCCCGGGCGGCCGACCGCCGGCCGGAATCTACACTTGGAGGGAGTGATTGAGCCCTAACCGGGCGGGCGGCGGCGCCGCCTTGGGCGGCGGCGCCCTGTTCGGCAGATGATGGGGGCCGGACATGTCCGACCCCCATCCTTACCGTAGGTAGTAAGGCATGTTTGTTAGTTAAAAATAAGTAAAGTAGGTTGAAGACTTGGCTTATCATTCCTACATATGGTGTCGTATAACATTATTTTTAGTGCACATTCTCGATTATTGACCTATAGCGACATGCCTCGTAGGAGTGTCATATTCATTCTGGGTAATATTGTTATCAAAACAGATGATTTTTTTGTGAGCGAAAAATACTGTTACAACGGCTAATAAGCCGGCTGATAAGCTGAAGCGAACAGAAAATAAGGCATGGGAAATTTCATACACCACCACACTCAACTATAGTTGCTAATAGGATTTTACCCAACCGGCGTTTGAATCCGTACAAGTCCAAATTATTAGGCCTCTTTGGCTAGTTTCTGATCATTTTCATCCTAGAGACACACAAGAAAAGTGAATGAGGAATAAGACATAGGAAAGTTCATACACCACCACACTCAACAATAGTTGTTGCTAGGAAAGTCCAGACCAACTATACTGGCTCGGTTCATTTGAAAGATCATCCGTACAATTGAAGCAGCAGAATCAATACATTTTATCTCCACAATTTTCTATTTTTGGAAAGCTTATGCATAATATTTTGTGGGGACGTCACAATAGCATCTAATCATAATTTTTTACTTTATTTTTGACAAAATTTTACAGACAAATATTAACAACTTTCAGCATGACCTTAGTATCTGATTCGACAAGTCCGTTCTGTTTCTCACTATTTTTTCTTCTTTAATTTTTTTTATTTCCTGATTTTTATTTCCTGTTTTTAGCTTTTATATTAGCATAGCCATTTTTCTACTACTACGAACTCAATTTTACGTTGAGAAGTTATTCATCCCAAACAAATTATATATAAAAAAAACTGTGCACCGTTGGACCTACTTCAGACCAATATGCCTGGCTTTCTTATGGTTGAAGGATCTTTCGATTTTAAATTCTTGTATATGATTACGATCCATGTAGCATATAGTGTGTTGCTCGCATCAGGTCAATTATTGTCACAGGTTTTTCTTATGCCCTGTGATGCCAAACCACAAAAAATTAACTAGCTTGTGTTTGATTCTTATTAGCTTTAGCTAGCTGGTCTGTTTGGACAAATGCTCACTTATCCACTGGATATTGTACAACGACAAATGCAGGTACAATTACTGTATTCCATGCATGCATAATCTCTCTCTCTCCCCTCTCTCTCTCTCTCTCTCTCTCTCTCACACACACACACACACACACACACATTTTGACAATGATAACTAAATAAAACAGGAAACAAAACATGCATGCAAGACTCTAAACACTAGGACTGCAGCGCTAACACGTACGTACGCCTGCCTCGCCCTTATAGCTAGCTTTGTCAGTCTTCTTCCTCGTCTTCTCCTTGTTTCTTGCTTGCTTCCGCCGATTTCTTCTTGAAAGTCTGCACGAGAGCTTCCAAGCACGCATCGGCATCCTCCGTGCGCATGAGGTGCTCGGCGACTTCCGCCGGAGACACTTTGGCCTCCCCCAGAAGCCGCTGTATCTCGCCGTACTTCTCGTACAGCTGATGCTCGTCGATCTCGAGGTAGTTGTTGGCCAGCACCGTGAAGGCCTCGTAGGTACAGTAGGACATCTTGATGTGCTTGTCCATCCTTCCTTGACGGATCAGCGCCGGGTCCAGCTTGTCCTTGTTGTTTGTGGTGAAGACGATGATGCGCTCGCCGCCGCACGCCGACCACAGCCCGTCGATGAAGTTGAGCAGCCCAGCTTCTTAATGAAATACACGTGAAGTCGTGTTCTCGAAAAAAAAAGTTGAGCAGCCCAGAAAGTGTTAGCTTCTGCCTGCCGTCGTCCTGCTTGTCGTCGTCGTCTTCCTCCTCTACCATCGTCATATTCTTGTTGTTATGTGCATGCTTCTTCTTCTTCTTGTCCCCGCGTTTGCCGGTGGTGAGGTCGATGGAGCGGTCAATGTCCTCGATGACGATGATGGACTTTCCAGCTGTGTTGATGAAGAGCCTCCGCAGGTCGTTGTTGCTCTTGACCGCCGTGAGCTCCAGGTCATAGACGTCGTAGTCCAGGTGGTTGGCCATGGCGGAGACCATGGTGGACTTGCCGGTGCCCGGGGGGCCGAACAGCAGGTATCCACGCTTCCATGGCTTGCCGACCTTGACGTAGTACTCCTTCCTCTTCTTGAAGGCGTCGTGGTCGTCGAGGATTTCCCGCTTCTTCGCGTGGTCCATGGCGAGCTTGTCGAAAGTCGCCGGGTGCTGGAACGGCACGTCGATCCAGCCGCTGCGTGGGTCGTTGGTGAAGAGGCGGCGCTGGCGTTTACTGGCCATGATGTCGCGGCCCTCTTGGATGACTCTGGCAGGTACTCCTCCAGGACGGACTCGCGGAACCTGCGATGGAAGGAAACTCGGTAGAAGCGGACCTCCTCTTGGACGGGTCCGGGTTGCTGGTGGATGACGACGTTGGCTACTATTGGCCGCTGCTCGTAGCCATGCCACCAGACCGTGGCGCTGCCGCCGCCGCCGCCGCCGCGGGGGCGGAAGGTGTCCATGATCTCCTGCCCGTCGTCGACGTAGAAAATGGGTTCCTTCATGTCGCTGCCGAACTCGGCCTTGAGCTTGCGCACCCTTTTGGTGCAGTGCTCAGAGAGGTAGGCCTGGATCGCGGCGTAGAAGTCGCTGCGTTCCAGATGCTCGGCGCCGTACTCTGGGATGGTGAGGGTGATATATGGTCTCAACAAGGGTTTCACCTTGTTCAACCAAATGGTGATTCTTTCGTGGTGCATGGCCATGGAGAAGAAGGTGAGTATGGAGACCAGAGCGGATCCAATCCCGGCCCAAGCCTCCTTGGACAGCATGGTTAATTAGTTGGGTCGTAATGGGTAGGGTAGGGTTAAGCTTGGCTTGCTAAAGCAGTATAGCTACGATTACCAAAGAGGCAAGAGCTGAGCAAGCTAGCTAGAGCACTCTCCTCTCCGCTAATTGATGAGAGCACCAAAATGTGGTAACTAGCTCGCTGTGGCTTTGGCCGGCCGTACGTGCTAGCTCCTGTGGCATTGCATTGGATAAACGTATATGCGTGGTGTATATATAGACGTACGACAAAGTGACGATAAGTAACACAAGACCCTTTGCTAGGTAATCCTAGGGAGTATACTATACTACTGCTATTAATATTCTATGTATATGTATAGTCTTCATGCATGTGAATGAACACTTTAACCAGTATATATGCATGGTCGTTCACAAGGTACTATAAAAGCAAAATAACGCATCCGAACCAAGGAGCGTGCAGTGTTATGATCGATGGTACAGTATATATATCGACTATCGTGGGGAAGGGGTCTCTCTTTGGATGCCATCCTAGCTAGTAGGGAGTATATATATATAGTATACTGCTGTTATTAATTATATGTATATATGTATAGTCTTCATGCATGTGAATGAACACTTTAGACGGCATCTACTTGTATTTCTTCTTTCCCTCAAAAAAACTTGTATTTCTTCTTTTACATACTAACGTATGGGTTGCGTGTGTGGATCACAAGGTACGGTATAAAGCAAAGTAGCGCATCCGAAATGGGGCTCAACACTGATCTTAACCATTTCACATCGCCCAACTGGGTTTAGTAGCCGTACTCGCCACCTATAGCCAGTCTTGTCCTTATCTTATATCCAGTATACATTGAACATGAACAATTTTGAGTCGACCAAGGGTAAGCAGTAGCCCTCGATAGGATATTGGAAATGATACCTGCTGACCAGCGAAGGATTCGAAAATCTATCTGGGTGGACTCTAGAGCACCTGATTGGGGGCAACCAAGCATTCCTCTAAGTTCAGCTTTAAACCTGTGGTAGTCTGAAAATTATGTAGGATACTGAATAGTGCTCTGATCTCACCCTAAATGGCGTTTAGGAAGATGACTGTGTCATCAGCACAAGGGGATAGCTGCATTTTGACGTGTCTATCACGGTGGGGTGAGCGACGATATCCATGCATCTTGTGTTGCAACTTGCAAGAGGTCGTCCAACACCATCTGCAACGTGTTAATGGCTAGAATGAATAGGCATGGAGATGGTGAGGGTCACCCTTTTTGGCCATAGTTACACGCGGTTTCTTATATGGTCCGCCTCTGTCAGAAATATGAGAGCTGGCTGCAAAATTCATTTCAATGCTACTGCGACTCCACTCAATAGGATGAAGAGGAGTGCGATGTTACGAAAAGAAAGCTAGCCAGTTCCTCCGATCCACCTCGTGTTGAAGGCTTGAAGCCTTAATATCCCAATGGTTCTAGCTCATACTCCAGTGATAGTTGCTTTTCAGTTGTTGTGGTAGTTGCTTTAGCTTTGTTGCTTTGTCATAGTTGTTGACCTTTTGGGGTTAATTTTTTGCTGATATATGTACATTACAGATCTACGCAGAAACTATTATCAGAGACAATAAAAGTTGGCCGGTTATCAGAGACCGGGTGACTCTAATCATGTGTGCAACGTTGCGTGTCTCCCAGTAAATTAATTAATGGAGGAATAAAGATATAAAGCTCACATTTCCGTCCTAATGGGAAAGCTGTGTACTTCTGGGACTCCGCCGTCCATTTTAAAGCAATAAAGGATGTATAATATATTACTAGTCTTCATGCATATGAATAAACACTTTATTCTAAAGTGTTCGTATAGTCTTGTATTCTTCTATTACATTTATTATGCATGGGTTGCGTGCGTCGATCACATGGTACGGTATAAAGCAAAGTAACACATCCGAAATGGCGCTCAACAATGATCTTAACCAGTTCACATCTCCCAATTGGGTTAAAAAATCCTTGCCACCTAGTCAATCTTTGTCCTTATCTTATCCAATATACACTGGACATGAACAACTTTGAGTCGACCAAGGGTAAGCAGCAGTACAAAGTCCTAGAAAGGATATTGGAAATTGTACTACCTGCTGACCAGCAAAAGATTCGAAAATTCTATCTGGTTGTGGATTCTAGAGCACCTGATTGCGGCGTCCAAGCATTTCTCTTATTAAGTTTAGCTTTAAATAAAGCCTGTGGTAGTCTGAAAATTATCTAGGATAGAGAATAGTGCTCTGACCTCACCCTAAATGGGTTTTAGGAAGATGACTGCACCTTCAGCATTTCAGTATAGATGACTGCATCTTCAGCAGTTCAGCATAAGGGGATAGCTGCATTTTGGCATATCTGCCACGGTGGGGCGAGATATATCCATCTTGTGTTGCAGGATCCAACACCATCTGCCACGACGTGTCAATGGCTAGCTAGAATGAATTGTATGGAGATAGTTGGGGTCACCTTTTTTCCCATAGTTACACACACGGTTTCTCATGCTGTCCACCACTGTTAGAAATATGAGAGAGCCGGCTCCAAAAATAATTTCCATGCTAGTGCGATTCCACTCGGTAGGATGGAGGAGTATGATGTATGAAAAGAAGAGCTAGCCAGTCCCTCCATCTCATGTTGAAGCCTTTGTGTTCCAATAGTTCCAGCTCATACTCCCATGATAGCTGCTTTTCACAGTTGCTGTGGATAGCTTTGTTGCTTTGTCATAGTTGTTGACCTATTATTGGGGTTTGTTGCTGATATATATCTACATTACCAGTCACGCAGAAGCCATTATCAGAGACTAAAAAATTGGCTATCACAGGAGGCGTGACTCCAATCATGCGTGCAACGTTGTGTCCCTCAGTAAATTAATGGAGGAATAAAGATATAAGAGAAATGCTCCGGTAAACCCTTTTCTAAAAACTGCACGAATCTCAAGCATAATTAACTAATTGAGTCATATTAGTAAATTTATTACCCAGGCCCAGCCCAGTAATGGCGTGTACATTTCAGTCCATCCCCGCTGAACGATTATCTAATCAAGTCCTGCCGTTCCTCATCTCGTTTCCGGTTCTTCCTGGTCAACAAAAGATTTGCTCATTTCCTCAAAAAAAAAAAAAGATTTGCTGCCAACCTCATCGTCGGCTCTTGCGGCCACTAACGGCCAGTCGGCCACATGGAATTGCTCGACAGGAAGCTGGGGTCTGCTCACAGCATCAAATTACTGACATTAATTTTTGCCATCATTCCAATGGAAGTAATAATATATAGTGCTCTGCTTTCTCTTTGTACATGAGTCCACACAAAAATTTCCTTCGCACTTTTGACAGAAATTAAATTTGGGATGAAATTTCCTTAACCAAATAGCTCATCGGAATCAATTAGCACGCCAGATTAACAGAGGCATGTCACAAATGTGATCGCATCTAGTAGAATAATATGGGAAAATGATTAATCATTCGTCTGAGAGGGATCGCCAACAAACGAGGGCGGAATCTGGCGCTACACAGCCCTGCACCCGAGCTCCGCATAGCCGGGGCATTCGATCTTATTGGGGTCAATGTCAATGGAGTTCGGTGCTGGGCTGGGCTGGATTGGGTAGGGCCAGGACGATATAAAGGATAAAGTAATAATAATATGAGTTTTTTTCTTAAGCATGCTTTAGGATGCGTGCAGTTTTTATGAAAGGGTCTACCGGAGCATTTCTCAAGATATAAAGCTCACGTTTCTGTACTAATGGCAATAAAACTGCGTACTTTTGGGACTCCGGTGTGTCAAGTTTAAAGGAACAAAGGAGCTAGGTCATTTTTTCCAAAGAGATTGATGCCATAGAAGAATCTCGAATCATATGCAAGCATAATGTTGTTTATAAGGGTGTACCTAATGCTCCAGGTGGATGGTGGTCTCTCGTCAGACCACCTAGGCTAAGATGCCAGGTGTAACAAAAAAAGCAAGCAGCTGGTGGCTCCACAGACTATCAGAATGACCCACAGAAGAACCCGACTCCTCGTCTAACAAACTATAGAAGCATCTAGCAAGGCTAGCTTTGTGAGCCTGTGGCAAAGCAGCAACCTTTGCATATGCTGCTGGTGGTACAGTGGTACACACCAACACCTCTCACATGACCCAAAGAAAGTGCAGAAGAATGTGAAAAAAGATGGCAGGGCAATGGGGCTATGAAAAAATTGGTAGATGTACCCTATGTTGGAAAGAAATTAGCTTCATTGCATCCATTCCTATGTGTGTCATAACTTTTTGTTGAGGCTATTAGCACTCATGCCTGTATTGGGGGTGCTCTAACTGCTCCTACTCGATCAGTTGCTGCTTTAATCTCTTTTCCTTTTTAAAAGATATGAAGATTAGCCAGAACCTTAAGAAGCAAAGTATCTACTGTAGATTCCCTAATTAACAATGGCCTTTAACCACGTTTCTGGTTACTTGACTGTGAGGTTATGGAGCAAGGGACATATATTGTATTCCAAGATAAAGCAGTACACGCAGACGATTCTTTCCAACTGCACAAGCATACGGTGGATCGAAGAAGAATAAAAACACGTGCCTCGTATCGCGTGGCACAGATGCTTGCTCGTTATATAGAGCCGAGCGAGCAAGAGAATAAACATATACACAATGCATGAGTGACGAAACATTCTCAAATTGATTGTATATTAGTTGGTTAGCTTCTTTGTGGTAGAATCTACTCATCCAGATTTAAGTTCTCGACCTGGCATAACTGATCGTATTTTTGGATTTATTCTAGAATTTATCGGATCAACAACGAGGCGCCCATGGTAACTTTGGAAACTTCTAAATTTTCTGTCTCAGTCTTTCGGAGGTTGCTCAGTTTTAAGAGATGAATGTATGTGCGTGTTGTGAGTGTCTACGTTGTACTGTGTAATTCTTAAAAAAAGAATGAAAAACGTCCAAGCCAAGGGAGCAGCAGATCATTCCAGTAGCTAGCACATATGTGCCCAAGCGGCCTTGCACCCCGTTGGCAACCCTCCATACCCGACACCTAAAGCCCAAATGCCCTAGCAGCCGAGTTGTCCCCCCCTATCGCTCAGTGAGCTGTGCACCTCGAAGGCTGCACGACATGACATCCGAGCCTGCCTCCATGATGCCTGTGAGCCCGGACATGCCGTCGTCCCTTCTCGCGCCTGCCAGGAGACAAATATCTGACTTCTATGCATGCTGAGGCCCACTGATACTGGTATTAGTGATACCTAGGAAAAAAATTTAGCTCCATCTAACATCCATCCCAAGTGAGAGCGGGTCTTCAAGAGCTAGCTCCTCAAGTCAAACAGTTCCAATTTATCCTGTTTTGTACCGAACAGCTCCTAAAACTGCTAAAAAAGTTGTACCAAATGAGGCTTTAAATCATCATATCTTGTTGTAGCCTTTGTTCTCACGGAACATCATGATTAGATATACATGCGTGCGGTAATGAGGGTTTGAAACCCACAACCTCAAACCTCACGCATAGTCCTCTAACCACCCTACTCCCAAAGTAACTTACATCTATAGAACATATTCATTCTTTTCATATTCTCTTTATCTGATTACGAAATGAGTATTTAGGGCCCAATAACAAATTTAGATAAAAAGTTTCCAAATGCAAAAGTATATAAATCATCAAGTACTATAACTTTATTTGTTTTGATCATTTCTACATTGTATTCGAGGTGGTTTGAAAATTTTGAATTTCAAATGTGTGATGTTCAAACTTTTCCTTATATTGGACAGACGATTTCAAGTGAAAATTTTGTATAACTCTTGAAGATCTACAACTTTGATTTTGCTCATTTCTCCATCAAGATATTTTTTTTAAAAAAAATTACTATGCTAAACCTATTTTTGGAGATGGCTATAAAATTAGTTGCCTTTATAAATCAATTTATACAGACAACTAATCTAAAGTTGGGGTATTCGTAAAGGAATGTTCCTACAAATGTATTTCTTTATTTCGAGACCCATTCAGGGGCAACCGAGTCGCCCTCTGTAAAAAAAAAAAGGTGTATCTATAATTGATGGAGAAGTTAATGGGCCAGTTGGGCTTCGGGCCTCATTTATTATGGTGGTTACATTTTGACTGCCACGGTAAATGATGATTGAATCTTGTAACCGCTACGGTTAATAAAAACGTACCACCAACTGACTGTTGGGCCTAGGAGGGAGTGGGTGAAACCCTGACACTGCTTATATAGGTGGCGAAGTTAATGGGCCAGTTGGGCTTCGGGCCTTATTTATCGTGGCGGTTACATTTTGACCGCCACGGTAAATGATGGTTGAATTTTGCTGTTAATAAAAACATACCGCCTCGCAAAATCATTTTTGTAGCAGTAATGTTTATATTGACCACATCTCAAATACATGTGCGTCTGACATGGAAATCTTAGATCATGTCCACCGAGCTAGACATGAACACATACTACCCACACACGCACGCTCTTCCATCTGGGGAGAAATCCCTAGTGTGACACACGGTTGATCCCAAAATGGGAGATCGAACTCGAGTGAGAGCCATCCACGACTGGAGGCGCTACCACTACGCCATGAGCACATTTGCTCTAAATCTCTCCTTAATATACCTTAGAAATGAAAATTCTAAATCAACCCCCTGCTTCTATGATTCATTTGACGTCATTAATGTGCTTAACCTTTCCTAAAAAATTAATGCGTTTAACCTCGGTTCATTTATAATATAATATATAATATTTGCAAAATTTTTTTTTATGGATTTAACCCAAAAAACTCCATGTATATAGGTATGAGAGAATTTCAGCTGCATATGCAAAGGTAATGGATATGTGTAAAAAAAAACTCGTTTTCCATCAATTATTGCTGAAAAAGAATCAGACGTGAAAAGGTCCTATCAATCCATCATATATTATCCTATTTTGCACATGTGCACACGTGCACAAATTGAATACCACGAGTGTAGATACATGGATATCTATGGATGCGGTGGTTGTGCCTCTGGTAGTGGTAAGCCATCTCTGTCATGGCCATGGCCATGTCCATTCTCCTTGACGTCTAGCGTCCGGGAAAAATGCCAGCCCTCTGAGCGCAGGCCCTCCACGACAAGGTCGCCGTCACGGTAGTCGTCACGGAAGCTCTCCGTGTCGTCGACCAAGCGCGCGACGGCTGCCCGCATGACCTCCTTCTTCCACTCCGGCAGCCGCGGGAAGCCGCAGTGCTTCTCCCCGAACTCGTCGCAGTACTCCAGGTCCAGAAAGAGCGCATGCGAGAGGCGCCTGGGCACGCCGGCCATCTCCCTGGCGCGGTGGTACTCCTCGGCCGAGCGCAACATCTCCTCCGGCGACGGCAGCGCCCTCCGGCCGGACAGCACCTGCGCCACCCACCTCGCCTGCACCTCGTAGAACCGCGGCGCCTTCACCTGGCTAGGACAGCGACGGCGCCAGCGCCGGCGGGAACGTGTGCTCGTACAGCGGGCCGACGCGGTTGTCGTCGACGGTGAGCAGGCCACCGGTATCCAGGAACGGGAACGAGTATTCGTACCCGGTGCAGTAGATGATGGCGTCGGCGACGACACACGAGCCGTTGGCGAACCTCACCTGCCCATCCTCAAACAAACACTCGATCTGGAGGTGCAGGTGCAGGTTGTGGTGCCTGGACAGAGCCTTCCTCATGCCGGGGACAATGGTTGCATCGTCCATGGACTTGACGCTGACGTGCACCTCTCTCGCCACCGGGCGGAGCTCCAGCGAGATCTCCTTGCCGCTCTCGCGGAGGCCGACGACGACGACCACCTCGTCGCGGAAGGAGTCCGGGACGCGGTACGAGTGGGAATGCAGCTGCCTCCTCTTCCACTTGTCCATGCCGTCGATGGTTGGGAGCCGTGGCTGGGAGAACTGGCCGGCGGCCACGACGACGGCGTCGAAGTCGAACACCTCCTCCGTGGTGACCACCTCGCCGTCGCAGTCACCATGCGTGGAGTTGGCATTGGCGCACCTGACTGTCCAGAGCTTCGTGCCGTCGTCGTCAAAGGCGCGCGGCGGCGCCAGGCCGACGTGCAGGACCTTGGTGTTGAGCCTGACGACGTCCATGAGCCCGAACGCATCGCAGAAGTCCCTGATGTACCTCAGGTACTCGGCGTGGCCAGGGTACCGCCGGGCGTCGCCGGTGCCGTCGTTCTTGGGATAGAAGGGGAAGTCGGAGAAGCCCATGTTGTCCCTGGGCGCATTGAGCCTGAGAGAGGCGTAGACGCCGCTGTGCACGCCGGCAACACCGAGGGGGTCGCTGGCGTCGGGCCTGGGGTCGTACAGCCACTGGCCGCCGACGCCGCTGCTCTGCTCCATGACCGTCAAGTCGTGACCCTCGCGGAGGAGCTCGCGGGCGGATACCAGCCCCGAGACGCCTCCGCCGACCACGCACACCTTCTTCTTCTTGGTCGACGACGACATCCGGCCGGCGACGCCGATGGCACTAGAGTCACATGCGAGATCAGCGCCTGTGCAGCAATAATGTGCTCCGACAATAATTGGTAGAGTGCAGGCTTCGATGGTTGGCCCCGCAGGAAGGACATATGTGGTGAGCTGGTGGTGGCTAGTCCTACTTCAGCCACGTAGAGGACTCTATCAGTCCACCGAATTTATTTTTAAGTAAAAGCTAATGTTTACTCCCGATATAGCAATTTCCCTCATTCGAATATTATCTTCTCCAAACACTCTCTCTTCCTCATCTTCTGCAACTCAGGTTAGTATAGAACAGCCTGTCTGGGGAGGGGTAGGGCTGCCGAGTGGTGGCAACGGCGGTCGGACGGTTTAGGGCCTTGACGATCGACGGTGGAGACAGCTAGACCAGGGCGGGGCGGAGGCGTCTAAGGTCATATGCTAAAGTTGGAGAAGAAAGGGTCGATGAGAGGGGGAGGGGAAGAGGGACGCCACTGCACCATGGTGGGACGGTGGGCGGTGGCGAGCGACAGGAGGAGGAAGATGAATAATGTTTGAAGATGAAAAAATTCGTGTGACGGCTCATTACTTGGGTGAGCTATAGACAGGATCCTTATTTTAGCAAAATATATTTTAGCATGTTAAAACTAAGTTTTCAAGATGTAGATTGATGTTGTCCTTTCGATTGGGCCATACGCTTTGATACGACTCACAGCTAAACTAAATTTCCTCTCTAACCTAAAGAAACCAACTCTTTTTTAAACACTCACCCTGCGCGCGCGTTTTTTAAAAAGGCTTTGCCACAGACACTAAGACGACGGTAGGGATACATGGTTTGGAGGTGGAGGATAGCTGGGCCTCCAAATTTTAGGCCTGCTGTTTTTTGGGAGATGATTCCTGAAGACCGTTCGCATCTAGAAAGGTGCGAACATCCACACATTCCTGACCGGTGGGCCTTTTGATCTGACCATCTGCTATGGTTTTTTAGCGTTGGTTCTGAATTCTCTTCTGATGTGTCGTGATATGGATAGACGTCCGTACGATACCACAGTTGCGGACGGAGCAGCTATCTTCGGCTAATGGCAACTATATATTAGCGTTTAGGATTGCTTAGGGCCAAAAAGTTAGTTCTCCTAGCTGTTTTCTTCCCTAGCGGCTATCAAATTTTTAAAACCTCAAATAATATTAATCATGTACTATACATATTAATATTGGTTTTGTATACATTGGGCCAAGGCTAAAAAGGTTTGATTATCGAAAAGCAAGAATGACACTTTTTTTGGCACGGATGGAGGAGTATACTCATTCAAACCTTGAGTTCTAGTACAACTTAAACAGATATCGTATAGTAATTAGTTGATGGACGTGAACCTAAAGATGCAGGCGTGCTGCGTGTTGCCGTATGGTTTTCGTCTGACACGATAGACGACGACGGGACAGAGGCTGCTAATAGCCGGGCAATAACCGGTGGTGGTTCATGTCCGTTGGTGATTGTCGGCACCGAGGACTCAAACCGAAGCGCTCTAATGGCCTGCCAGATGGACGGCCTGAGGCTCCGGTCATGCGCCGTGCACCAAAGCCCTACCACCAGGACCTGCTCCATTTGGCGCCGGTCGAAGTCGCCGCCCAGCCGGGGGTCGTCTGCCGCGGCAAGGACCTCACCTCGGCCATGCATTTCCAGGACCCGCCGCGCCAGATGAACGACGGTGTTCTCGTTCTCATTATTCTGCACGACCACGACGGGCCGCCGGCCGCAGGCGACCTCGAGGAGGACGACGCCGAAGCTGTACATGTCTGATTCGATCGGTGCTGAACCTGCCCGTGCTCATGCAGTCCGGGTCCATGTACCCCATGGTGCCGGCCAGCTCCGTGGTGTGCGCGCCGCGGTCATGGTCGACGAGCCTCGCCAGCCCGAAGTCGCCGAGCTTGGCGTTGAACAAGGCGTCCAGCATGATGTTGCTGGGTTTTATGTCCCTGTGCAACACACCCTGCTCACAGTCTTGGTGTAGGTACAGAAGCGCGGAGCCGATCCCGAGAATGATATCATACCTGCACACAAAGTTAATACAGCTAAGACTAGTTTGGCAATAAATTTTGGCCTCTATATGTAACTAATGAGCAACATGGCAAAACTTTGAGTAATGTTTGGGATTGTCAAGAGCTTATGCTCACTTTTAAGAGGTTTGTGTCTGAAATTCTTATGAGTATGTGTTGGGAGATGATCTTTCAAAGAAAAAAGTATGTGTTGGGATTTATGCAATATGCATGGTTGAGGGGATCTCACTCACTGATGAGGAAGATCGGATTGTATGGGGCTTTACTTGAAATGGTTCCTATGTTGCGCAATCCTTGTATGCGTTGATTAATTGTAGGGGAGTTTTCCTTGTTTATATGAATTAGAATTGGAAGTTGGTGATACCCCCTAGGGTTCAGTTCTTGTGGATGTCATTTCACAATAGATTACTGACTAGGGACAATCTAGCAAAAAAGAAGGGATGTGTTTTTGTTTTTACGTTGGAAAAGAAGGGACGATGTTGGTGACCTCGCTTTCCTTTTCTGTACAGTGAAGGAATCAATTGTATGCCCATCTTTTCTTTGAATGCTGTGTGGCGGATACTGTGTGGAATCTGGTTTTAGAGGTCTGGGGTGAATGTTGGAAAAAGACTACGAATTGGTAGCTAATTACTGGATTACTAACAGGAAACATGAGATTTCTAATACAGTTTATTCTGCTGCTTTGTGATCTTTGTGGAAACTGAGGAATGAATTATGTTTTCAGGGGTGTGGTTTGGTTGGGTGTGAAGGTGGTGTTGATCCGGATATAAAGAATGCTACGGAGATGGTTGCCGCTGTTCAAGCAGGAAACTAGAGTATTCATGGAAGGAATTATTATTAGCAAGATGGAAGAGATAGCAAATCGTCCGGCTCAGGTCGAGTGGAATAGGGTGAGTGCAAGGATTTCGTCGTCACAGTTGGATCCATTATTGAGTGCTCAGTCCTTCGACGCTGCTAGGAATAATAGCTTTTGTGCGCTTCGGATTGTAATGAGCCCCTAAGCTAGACTTAAGTCTTCATTTGCTTATGGCGGGAGCGCCAATACTTTGTCTAAACTCGATTGTTTGCTTTTTGAAATATAAAAGCAGTGGTGACCTTTTGTCTAAAAAAAGCAGACACCGACGGGCAGCTTCTTGTTTTCTGTTGTGAAAGCTGGAACTATATGAGATCAAGCTGTAAATGGGGTAGACAGACACTGACCTTCGCTGCCAAGAAAGTATGTTGCCTGCACTGTGAAGGTGCCTGTCAAGGCTTCCATTTGGCATGAGGTCATAGACGAGGAGGAGCTCGTCATGGCTATGGCACCATCCGATGAGCTTCACCAGGTTGCGGTGCCTCAGCTGGCTGATGATGGTCACCTCGGAGGCGTACTCTTTCCTCCCCTGGCTGGAGCTCCTCGACACTCTTTTTATTGCCACATGTAAGTTCAGCTGGCCCAGGAAACCTCTGTACACCGAGCCGAAGCCACCTTCGCCGAGCTTGTGGTCGTCTGAGAAGTTGCCAGTGGCAGCCGCTAGCACGTCGTAGCTGAATCCAGCTCCGTTCCTGAATTCTCCTTCCATGTCTTGGTCTTCCGCATTGGCAACGGCAAACCTTTGCTTCCACGAGCCAAAGACGAGGCACAGCAAGATAGCAAGTGTTATCAAGAAGAAGATGGCACTAGTAGCCGCCGAAACAGCCAAGGCGACGATCAGAGACATCTTAGCCTTTGTGCTGGGCAGATCCGGAGGCGGTGGGGCTCCTAATTAATACGGAGTATACAACACATTAAAAGGAAGATCAGTTCTCATTTTATTTCATTGCAAAATAATAAAATTTTAATTCAGGTGATATATAAAAGAAGAAACTTGGATCACCAGTCTTTTTTTAAAAGAGCATATAGGTCACCATTAGTCTTAGAGATTAACTAGAAGCATATCCTGCGGATTGCTGCGGGAATTGCTTATTAGTAGGTTGCATGGTATGTCGATATAGATAACATAATATTTGTGTGTCTTGCTGACTTGACCATTACAACCGCATGCACCAGGATGGGTTGCAACTACATATACTCTCTCCATCCCAAATTATAAGACATTCCAAAAATCTTGAAGAGTCAATCCCAAATTACAAGATATTTTCAAGTTTAATCAAATTTATATAATAAAACAATAATGCTTATGACACTAACTAAGTATCATTAGATTCTTTATTAGTTATATTTTTATGGTATACCTATTTGATGTTATAAATCTTTATATTTTGATCTATAATTTTAATAATCAAACTTAGAAATGTTTGAATGCCATATAATTTGGAATGGAGGGAGTAATATATAGTGCATTGCTGATGAGGTAGACAACTTGTACGTTGAGATAAATTACTATGTAGGTTTAGAATTATGAGAGATACTGATATAGAAATAAGCATACCGTTAGGTGGTGGCACCGTCATCAGCGTGATCGGCTCCTGGTGGTATCTGCCATAGCAGCTGAGCCCCTTGAGAGAAGCAGCGGTATTGTTCGGGTAGTTACCCAGTAGAGCTCCCACGAGGTCTCTGAGGCAGTTGGTGCAGTCCTCCGGCGTCAGGTCCCTCCTGCACTGCACCAGCCCGTGCACACCAACACCGGTCGCCGGGTCCTTGTAACTCTCGTTGTTGTCCAAGGCGTACCGGAGCGGCGACGCGGCGGCCTCCTCGATGAGCCTGCTCATCATCTTCCACCGAGTATCGTTCATGCTCACCATGTCGCCAACGTATACTTTGACTTTCTCCGCATGCTGATGTTGCCACTTGAAGGTATATATGGAGGCAAAGTACTGGTCGGAGTAGCGAAGGAGGCAGTCTTTGTACAGGAGCGCCCCCCTCCTGCCGCTCGGGCACGCCGTGGTCGCGGAGGAAGGCGCCCTGTCCAGGCACTTGTTGCAGTCGGCCCAGGTGGAGTCGGCGAAGCACATGATGACGCCGAAGGCCTGTTCGTTCGGATCGCCGATGGTGGCATTGAGGAACCCGGCGTTCGTGGCGGCGCCGGCGCCGGCGCTGAGGCGGTGGAGGAGAACGTCTCTGTTCACCTGGTACATGCTGCCGTTGTCGAAGGTCTCAGCCAGGCAGAACGACTTGATCGGAGTGTAAATATCCTCCTCAGCAGTAGCGCACCCAGCAAGCAACAAGTTGGCGATGGCGACGGTGAGGAGCACGATGACGAGCGTGGCGGGGAGACGACGACGGCGCCAATAACCGCGACCTGCCATGCATGGCCGCTGGTGTGGGATCAGAGATAGGTCGGAATCCCTAGCTAGATGCCTAGTTCAGAAGCTTGTGTTGTGGTGGACTATTATTGCATGAGAGGAAATGAGCTCCGATCCACCATTACATACGGAAGGCAACGTCGTCCACAGGACCGGACGGAGACCAGTTCCAACTTCCAAGGAAGCTAGCACAGAGAAGAATCCAAGGGCCAGCAGCTTGAATTGTGCGGCGGCCTAGATTGTTTGTTTCGTCAAGCCTACACAAACCAGATACATGAAAAACTAAATTTCCCGGTCACCACCTCTGCCTCCCTGTTTGCAGGCGGGCTCGTTAGCGGCCGGCCACCAACCTGCATTGTTTCCCACATAGTCTATTAGTGTGCAGCCTGTGGCCCAGTCACTGATGACCCCTTTGGAACCCATGAATTACACATGAATTTTACCCAAAATATATAAGAATTTTATAGAATTAGTTTATTTTTTTAAGAAAATGTAGAAACGGGAAAACAAATCCCGCGTTCTAAGGAAGCCTAAGCTACTATAGACCTTGTACTTGTAGTCAAACGTGTGGAAACAACAGATTTGGGTGCAAACCCTGCAAGACCGCTACACGCAGTGTCTACGTACATTGACAATCAAAACAGAGTTGGTCAGGACAGAGAGTGAACTGGCTGCGTCTCTGTTCTTTGGTACATGCCCTGCTACACTTTGAGTTGACTGAAACTTAGCCAAAAAAAACATAGAAACTTGCAATACAGTACAGATACAATTAATACACCTTCTGGTAACCTTATTTGAATAGATAGTCTAGTTCATGATAATCTCTGAAAGCATACACATCTAAGGGGGCCAAACAAAGCTCTCCAAAAGCACCAACAGAGATGAAGTTACTGCATAAGAAAAGTGCAGACAGTACAACACACTGCCTCCAAGGCTAGATACATCACTTGAACAAAATCCAATAACAGTGTTCCACAGATGGAGATTCTGCATCCGCATCACTTGAACCAAAATCCTACTCGACTTACGATGACAAGAACAAGAGCTACAAATGGAGCCATGCCCCTAATAATGCAATAATCTAAGGTGGCCACCATCACTGCAGCAGCAGCAGCAACAACAACAACAATAACATTAAATTAGGGAATGATGAACGATTATTTTTTCGGTATGAAAAATATTCTCAAGATTTGTTGGATGGATTCTCTTTCAACCCCTCCAATCCTACTAAACTCAATTTAGATATTCATGTGAACCAGCTGTATCTTAGAAGAAAAATGTCTAAATCTATGATGATGAAAAAAATTTCTTCTCCATCCTACCTTTTTTAATTTTCCAAAATACCCCTCATGCACCTCTTTGTCCTATCTATTTTGGACTTACACCCTGTGCTCATACAAATTGAAACGTTGCAAGTTTTTGTGTCCAATGAAGGTATACAATCTCATTCCAACACATATTGAAACATATGACATGCCGCATAAGTGCAAGTTGTTCATATCACCGTGCAACAAGGTGTCAGTTCCCACGGGCGGACCCAAGGCCCGGCGAGCCAGGGCACCTGCCCGGGCTCCTTCATGAGCAACAGAGTAATAAACAATAGTAAAGATCAGGAGGCAACACAAGGAAAAAGCTACACGTTAGGCTATAACACAAATTCACAACGTTCAACTTCTAGAACCTTTGCATATTTTTCTAGTTTTAGAATATTAATTCTTAATGTACTTAACGTTACCTTTATTTCCAAAATTTATACCGTTTGATAGGGCTCTTCATAGGCTTTGGCTCCATCTCTTCTCTGGAGGAGTCCTGAACAAAATGTTTTAGTAGGAGCCATTTAGAGCCTTTTTTATAAAAAATAAAGGAGTCGGAACCATTTTAGAGAAGCCATAATTTGCTAAAATTATTCTATCTCCTCCAAAGAAGCCCTTTAAAAAAAAGCACTCCCAAACACACTATTAGGGTTTGCCCAGGCTCTAGAAAATCTCTGGGTCCGCCACTGTCAGTTCCGTTGCAATGCACGAAACCCATTTACTATATTTAAAATTTTATTAAAAAATCAAATATAAATAAGTATCTACCATTTCCTATAAATATTTGATACCTTTTTTTTTCTCCCGTTCCAACGTATGGGTATGTTTGCTAGTTTATATAAATTATAAAATTATAAATGTGTTTATGTTAGTCCTTTAATTTGATTCCAATACATTATTAAATAAAATTAGCAAAACATTACCCTTTAAGAATTGAATAAATCAATAAACATATCATGGAACAAATAGAGAAAGGGAAGAAAAGATAAATCTAAACGCACAATTGTGGCTTTGTGCTAAAGCACATAGGCTCAACATAGGGCAAAATAAAAGCAAACGTCTACATTTTGACAGCGTTAGTGAACTAATTAATCAGCTGCTACGTACGCAAGACGTCTCGTCGTTTGCTGTACTCTGCGGCTCCAATGGTGACCACCTCATCTGGTTTCAGCCTTGTATGGATCACCGCCTTCGTGCCACCGAAGTAGTCCCTGATGAGTTCCCTAACCTTTGGGATCATGGTGCTTCCACCAATAAGAAGAACCTCATCAATGGTGTCCACCTCAGCTTGTGACACCACTCTATCCACCATCTCAACAACTTTGAGGAACAGATCATGGTTCAGTTTCTCAAACTCAGCCCGCGACAGTGGCTCCGACAAATCGACACCGTCGACGAGCGATTCAACGGTCACCAGCGCATGATCCTGCTGGCTCAATGCCTTCTTGGCACGCTCGCATGCCGTCCTCAGCTTCTTGAGAGCGGCGCCATCGTCGGCGATGTCCTTGCCATGCTTGTCCCGGAGCAGATGGACAAAGTGGTCCATGATCCTCTGGTCGAAGTCCTGCCCTCCAAAGAACGGGTCATACTGCAAGCTCAAGGTTTCGTACACGCCGTCCACGAACGTCAAGACGCTCGCCTCGGCCGTGCCGCCGCCGAGGTGCAGCACGACGACGTTGCCCTCGTCCCGGAGGTTGCTGCTGAGGCCGTAGGCGATCGCGGCCGCGACGGGCTCGCTGAGCGTCACCTTCACGGCCTCGAGGCCGGCAAGCCTGCCGGCGTACCATGCCGCGGACCCGGACGCGTCGTCGGAGAACTGCAGCGGGAGGGTCAGGACGGCGGCGTCCACCCGGTGGCCGAGGTGCGCCTCCGCCTTCTCCTTGAGCTTGGCTAGCACCGCGGCCGTGAGCTGCTCGACGCCGACGTTCCTCGCCGTGCCGTCGTTGGCCGTCTTCACCTGGACGTGAAGCTGCGCGTTCTCGTCGACGACTTCGTATGGCAGATTCTCTTTGACGCTCTGAGCAAAGTGCCGCTCCAAACCGCGAGTGAACCTTTTCCCGAGGAGGCGCTTGAAGCCGCCGGAGACAGCGGCCCCGGGGTTGACGGCGGCGTGGTTTATGGCGTCCTCGCCGACGAGGACGGCGCCGTCGTCGGCGAAGGCGACCCAGGAGGGGATGCAGTGGTGGAACATGGCCGGGCGGGTCGTATCGCCGCTCTCGTAGCCGGCGACGCAGGAGTTAGTGTTGCCGAGGTCGATGGCGACAACTTGCGCCGGCAGGTACATCACCGGATCGCCGCCGGGAGGCCAGGCGTGATCTAGTAGCGCGCTCGCCTTGCCGAGCGATGCAATAAGCGCCAGGAGCCATACCAAAGGCCTAACGAAGAGAGCGACATCTTTGCGAGGCGGCATTGGTTGCGAACAAAAAGATTTTATGCCCGATACGTGGTATCTATCCGCAGTTTTTATTCTGACGGTTGGGTTATCAATCCGACTTGATCTCGGACTTTAGCCCTAGATTTTTTTACTCTCTCCATCACATTAATTTTTAACCGTACGCATGCGTTAAATGTAAATAAAAAATAACTAATTACACAGTTTGGTTATAAATCACGAGATGAATCTTTTTAACCCTAGTTAGTCAATGATTAGACAATAATTGTCAAATACAAATAAAATGCTACAGTTCCAATTTTTTCTAACTTTAGCAAAGAGAACAAGGGCTTTTTAAATCGGTAGCTGAGATGCATGCAATGCATGTGTCCACAGTTCCAAACTAGCCAGCATTGTTCACACACATAATTTCTAGCCTCCTATAATCATCCTCATATACTCATATAGCAACATGAATGAAGCTAGTTTTTTCCCATGGAATTAATTTCTATTAATTCAAGGGTTTATTTGGTTGGCACATAATTTGTAGCACACTTAGGTAAGAAAGTGAGTCAACTACATATGAGACATGAGACATGCAAATAGCTATGAAAGGTTTGGCATGGCACGACAGTATAGTACAGAAATTATATGTGTCACATATAAAGTGTGGCTTCGCAAGCTTTTCCAACCAACCAATTGAACCGTCCACCAAGTCTTGTCGGGCCAAATATAGATGGCCAGATGGCCATTTGGCCAGGCTAGGCACGAGCGTGATTGCAGGCCATGTCATGCTTCAGCATATAGGCTCATTGCTCAACCCAGACACAATGATTCAAGCTGTTTTTTTTTTTTTTTTTTTTGGTGGTACAGGCTAATCGGGGCAACTATTAGAGTAACTCTAGGAAGCTCTCTACTCTAGCCTCAATAGCTAAATATGAGTGCCCAACAAAAAAACAGAGGTCTAGCATTGCCGCTACTAAGGCTCCCCAAAATGTAGGGGCTCAGTTTTGGGGGCTATTGCTGAAGATGCTCTTAGTAGCACAAGTAGAGAGATGAGAATATTGTAGAGATGGTATTAAAACAATGTGTGTCATGTGCTACTTGGCTAGACCGTAAAAGTTGGAAGAAAACAGGAAACAAATTGTGAGCACATATATAGGGGCAGTGGAATCATCAAACGTTAGTTAGAAAGAAGGCACCCGGAACACATTTTATATCCCAGGTCTAGAACACTCGGAGATTTCTTTGGAAGTACCGATTGTTCAGAAGTTAGGTTTTGAGCTTGAATGAGCGCAAGCCATGAACATGAAAAACATAGATCCGGAGCCGTTTCGACATTTTAAGCACACTTCCAGAAATCATAAATTAGACCTACAAATAGCAAAAAGAAAAAAAAAAGGTTGACCAGATCGATGGTCGATCTAAAGTCCAACAATAAATCTTTTTTGCCGGGGCAGATCAGTATTTGATCATGCATGGTTAGAAATTGGTAGAGGAACCTGGATCTCTAGTAATACTGTTCAGTACATTCTTCCGAGCACTTCAGAGTTCAGACTTGCGATGGTGGTGGCACAGCGTTCAGACTTATTTTGATCATGATTCATGAGCCGCCGTAACTGTAGTGCAGCTGCAGCCCCCAGGCCCCAGTCAGTAACTTCTGATCATAAGGTTGATCATGTGTTGTGCGCTGGCATCAACGTTGCCCATGTCGTCGGTGTGCTTTCCTGGTACACCGGTGGCCTCCATAGCACGGTGCCAGTACGGTAGCACTCATCCACGGCCCAACCATGCATATCCTTGGTCGGCTACGGCAGCGAACAGCATGCGGACGCGGTTGTCGTCCCCCCTATCCTTTGCTATGCTCTTCTTTATTCTGGAACTGACTGCATGGTGGGATTTTCATGGTCATATGCATGGTCACCAGACAAGTCGACGTAGGCACTGGCAGAAACAAGAAACTGGCAATCAATCCCTGACTCTGATCCTGAAAATCTGTTGTCTGTGGCTCTGTGCTTTGACATGAGTCATCTTCGTCCTGTGCTGCACCTGCACAGAACCAGCCAGATGGGCAACTACTAGCTGGTCCTGTGATCCTGTACCCACCAACAAACTGCAGCCGGATCACCCTCCAGAGCTGCTACAAGAGTATTAAGCTCCTCCATGCTATATCGAAAGAATGCGGTTTTTCTGTCCATTCCGCATGAACAAAGAAGGTTTGTATGGTTTAGGCAAGCAAAGCGGTTAGGTCTGCACTGGCAACTGACAGCAGACAAGTGCAGATCATAGAAGCATGAAAAGCACTCTCGGTCAGTGGAATCATAGTCCTTGTCCATCTTCTTACTTTTCAAACTAGCATTCACCTCCCAAGCAGCACCCTCCATTTTAACTCTTGTCTGAAATAGTGAAATAAATAGCACAATATTAAAAAAAAAATATGAGTATGTTATAAGTATAATTCATTAAGAGACAGGTAGTAATAAGTTCCAATACTAGTGATCTACTATACCTTAATTGCACTTGTCAGGACTCCATCCTTTCCACATGTGTTCAGCCATCTGTATTCTCCCTTACCACTTTCGTGATTCATCCAAACTTGTCTGGCAGCTTCTTTTGCAACCTTGAGTAATAGCTTGTCATGTGATATTGATGTCTTGCGATGCTGCTCTCTATACAGCTCAACAGCACACTGTCCATGAGGCAGCCAATCCACAGGAGCGACATTTACGGCCTCCGCACAGTTGAAACCACAGTTGAATCCAGCATGGTATGCTCGCGGTAGTGTCAGAACGAACTCGCCTGACTTTTGAACAGCACGGTAAACAGAAACTCCTCCTGATTTTAGAACAGATGGAGACAGCTGTGTAACCTGCTCCAAGAAAATCAGAATGGAAATGGATCAGATACATATATTCTCTTGCATGGAAGAGGTATTATATATTCTTTCTCGGATAAATAATTGAAATACATTGTTTACAGGAATCAACAACAGAACATCTCTGACAGCTGATTTGTCATCTCAAAATGTGGTAATAGATCCTAAAAATTATATGATTAATAACAGATAATAATACCAAGTAGGAGTACCATGATATATATAAAGGGACAGTGTGCTGCTTTTATTTAATGCTTCATAGCTTTAGTGGGCATTCAAATATGTTATGTCAGAACAAAACAAAGATGAACTTGGACTCAATATATATAGAGAGCACAAAACAAAGATGAACTTGGACTCAATATATATAGAGAGCAATCTGCCGAACACATAAAGGAAAAAAAAAAAGTTGTTACCAGCTCATGAAGTAGATCAGGCTGTTCTTCGAACAGTTTGGGTAAGTTTTTTCTCATAGATTCTTCCAGCTTTACTGCCTCTCCACCGGGGACACCATACCAAACTTTCGGTTCGCCAAAATGCATGTAATTCAGAGAATAAAGAAAATGGTCTTCAACATGCTGCAGCAAAGTAATATAAAAATATAAATTAGAACGTGCTCCATAAACAAAATTATCATAAATCACTTAACTATGTACTGAGTAGATTCACATTTCATGAGAGAAGTGTGGAAACAGATTAACTAAGAATCTTACCCAGCAAAACGAAGAGAAGCACATTCCTACATAAAGCCATGGAACTACAACACCAGGTATATCCTCGTCTTGAATGAGGTAACAGAGCCTGGCAGCCGTGGCAGAATATTCAAGTTCCAACAAGAGACACCATACGGATTTTGCTTATTTCCATCCAAAGGATATGATTTAACAAAACCACTACCAAACGTTGCGGTGTCCAAATCAGCGCCATAATCCACCTATACACAGGAAGTTTGACATATATAAGTAATAATTTGATACAATACATATGAACATAACCTGCTTATAGTCCACAAGACATACCTCAACTTCATCAGTAGAGCCTACGACTATCCGCCAATATTTCGCCCTCAATTTCCTCCACTGATGGCTCCCATATTTTTATGTGGTTTCTAATTTCGGAAATGGAAATTTCGTCACTCCCTCTCATTCCAAAATATTCCTGCTTGAACCCATTAGCATATTTCTGAAACTCCTCTAACGTGAAATCAGACCCAGATTCAAAGCCGAACTTCTCATCAGAGTCCACAGTCGAACTAGGACGTCTGTGTGTCATCCCAAACCTCAGCCTCTTTCTTCTCTTTCTTTTCCTCTGAACTCGAGATTGTGTTCTTTTCTTTGTAGGCTCCCTGTTTTGAAGCTTGTCAACTTGTTGAACTCGAGTATTGAACTCTGTAGTTTCCCAGAAACTCTTCTGCTTCAGAGGACATGGAGGTTTCCATGAAGATGGTGGGATAATACGACAAATACCATATCTCTCTGCTTGCGGTCGAATGCTAGCAATGTACCCCATTGGATCCTTAAATTCCTGTCAGAAAGAAATATTATTCAAATGAAACTATATGCTACTTTCTGTAATACTGCTAAAAATTATCAAATTCATAATAGTTGTTGCAAGAAACACGTTTTTAACATACAGGTGGACAAATTTTAAAAAGTTTGATTACACAAATTCTAAAACATCAATAGAAAGAACAAAGGAGTACTATCTCTTTTTTTTTTGACAAAACAAAGGAGTACTATCTTATCAAGCATAACCCATTACAGAACTTTGCGCAGAGATGTGTAATCCACAGAGACAAACCTCTTCAGTTGGAGTGAAAACAGGAGCATTATCAATTTCAGGTCTCTGTGATTCATCTGGACGCCACTTTCCACATGTCTACCAATGAAAAATGAAGAAAGTAGACATGTTAGATACATAACAATCACACAAATATTTGTATCAACTGATTCAAATTATATACAAACATGCAATTTTTTTCCTCCCTTAATTAAGGCAACATAATTATCTGATCTGCCTAAAAGTCCTCCCATCCTAATAATCTCCACCCCCCTCCCCCCAACAAAAAAAAAAGAACCTACATCAAACTGTACATTCACATCTGCAAATCAACACGTGAGGATCGCTATGGATCGACGCAATCACCTAACAGTGACATCCAATTTACTCAGGATTCAGTGACCAAACAATATATATAATCAGCCCCATCGCATGAATGCATGCATGAGCACGAGCGCATGACAGCAAACAGCACATGCAGATGCAGCGACACAGTTTATTTGTATCTCCCCAATGCAACTAACCAGCATATCATAATATATATAACACTACCCGATCCTCTAAGAATATAACCTCACGAAAAATTGCATCCTAATTGATAGATTCAAGCGCCGTCGCTAATGAGGCCATATGACGAACACTTCTTGGGCATATTTATAAATTATAAAAAAGCAAAGAAACGAAGCAAGATAATACATGGGTACAAACAATGGCAGATGGATCTACGTCATATCTGGCAGGAGAGGCGACCGACCCGTACCTGCGAGGCCACGGCCATGGCGCTGGGCTCCGGCGAGGCCACCGCGCCGCCGCAGCGCATGCGCTTCTTCTTCTCGCCGTGCCGCGCAGGGCCGACCTCGGCGGTTGAGAAAACCATGGGCAAGATTTGTCGGTGACGAAAAACAAGACCTTGTGCTTGGTTTCACGGGAGCAATCGGATCGCCGGATCGGAGGTGATCGGAGGTAATAGCGACGATGCACACCGATCTCATGCACTCGGTACGGCTTTCTCTTCGACTCGGACTTTTTTTTAATAATCTTCGACTCGGACTACAATACGGTGCGAAAGGCGGTGCCGTGGGCTGTGGTGTCACAAATTAAACACCAACGCCTTCAGCTTAGTCCTATTTTTGTCTCTCAATTTTTACTTGCTTTTCCTCTTTGAATCCTGAAACCAAACAAACCATCTCCCTCAACTTTTCAAACTATACATTTTAAGTGGTTTTCAAGATGATTTTATCTTTCTTTTTTATTAATCTCGACTAAATCTTTTAAAAATCATAGTAAATCATAGAAACATCTTAACATAGAAAATCTAATTTTAGCCTCCACATGAATAGATCTATAGAATGAACATATAATATAGTATACTTTAATACAAAGTTTTTTTGTTGTAGAATTTAGATTTATATTTTTCTGTAATTAATTAAAATAATTTATTATGGTAAAATTTTTATGGTGACCTAATTATTATATTTTTGAACTACTGTAAAAATTTCATACTCATTGGATAATGTATAATTTAGTATTAGAATTATGTAGATTTAATAAGCACAAACGCTACATAAATCAAAAACTAGATTATATATGATCCAATAAGTATGAAATTTTTACTATAGTTCAAGCATACAATAATTAGGCCACCATAAAAATTTCACCATAATTGGACATAAAACTATCGTTATGAATTATTTCAATTAAATATAGAAAAAGCATAGATCTAAATTCTCCAACAAAAAACTTTATACTAAAGCATATCATATTATATATTCCTTTGTATAGATCTACTCACATAGAGTCCAACAAAATTAAATTTTCTATTTTTTTAATTTTTCTATGATTTACTATAATTTTTAAAGATTCAACAAAATAAATAAAAATAAAAGACAAAACCATCTTCAAAACCAGTCCAGGGAGGTAAAATGCACGGTTTAAAAATTGAGAGAAGTGGTTTGCCCGGTTTTAAGGTTTAAAGAGAAAAAGTAGACTTTTATAAAAGTTTGAAGGAGTAAAAGTAGACTTTTAAAAAATTCCATTCTACGGTGCATAGAATTCCTTTTACAGTTAGTGACACTAGCGGGCCACCAACAACCCCGCCCAAGGCCGCCAATAATATTATTTATGTTTGTTCAGATAAATCTCGTGTTGCTTTCATGCTAAGGGCCTATTTGACACGCATTCGGTTCAAGCTCCGGCAACTACTTCTCCGAAGGACCCATACCAAAGCTTGAGGAAGAGCCATTTTCTAGTGAACTGTAGAGGAGTCGGAGCTGTTTTTGGACCAATAGCTATGAAGGAGCACTTAAGGAGTCCTCCAAATAGACCCTACATATTAGCCCAACGGTGGATAGCAAATTGACATCCTATAGCTTAGCCTACATACTTATCATTCTCTCCTCACAAAACCTCTCGACTTGTAGAGTTATCGATGAAGCAACAGCGAAGACAGATGGGTCGACGACCATCGGCCGATGCCTTTTGCCCTAAAAAGATTGTCATCGTCTTTAGCCTCTGACTAGTAATCGATGTATCATGGACAGTGGAATCAAAAGGATAACACACGTCTAGTGAATATCCGAGTTTTTTCTTGCACGCGGTGCACTAGGCTTAGTTACAAGTATGGGATCACAATTATGCATATATTGAGTATCTATTCGGATCGCCCAATCTGGTCGGGGCTCCCTACCGTACTTATGTAGTCTTGGGGCAGGATTACATATAGAGTCATGGTCATTTACAAGCAAGTTTTCCAGTTAGTTACAAGGAAATATTGTTGGATTTTACATATAGAGTTGGTTTCTATTATATCTTTTTGAAGAAAACTGTGGGGCATAGCCCCCCAGGAAATATATTAAAACAAAGATAAACGTACAGGTGGGTTAGCAGGAAGCTAACACAAGACAAGACAGGAAATACCTACAGCCCAGGGCCACTAAGAAAGAAGAAAAACACTTGATTACAAGGAATTGACCCAATCCATTATTAAACTACGCTTGCTTAGAGGTAGCCTGAAGAGATGAAGTCTAACTTCATTTCTGAAACGAATCTTCCAGCTTTGCAAAGATGGGACTTTCTGATTGAAAATTAGATCATTGTGTTCCGTCCAAATGCACCATGCAGTAATCATGAAAAGATCCATGAAGAAAGGTGTCCCAGCAACTTCTCTTTGCTAAATTATCATTTCACACACATTGTCATGCTGAGACCACTGTATTCCGACGGCAAACCAAAGCCTTGTTTATCGAGTAGAAGAGGTGGCACCTATAAGATTAGGCCTCCCAAGTAGACTGGGCCACACCTTCCTGTTTGATGATTTTTGTTGAGCTAAAGATACCAAGGCGATGTAGCTACAATAGCCTCTAAGCTTGGTTTCAGAGAATTGATTAATGGACATCTAGTCATAGTTGAAGTATAAATGCAAGTTCTTTCTATGTCTGAGTGCATCAAGTGTCCTGGATGCTTCATGTCATCAAGTCCGAATGATTTTTTATTCATATATAGTTCATCTCTAGTTCACGTGAGCGAACTTGATGGGTCTAGCCCCTAAGCCTTTGAGCGATTCGCAGAATGAGTCAGAGGTTTAGCTGTAGTCTTCTCATAGTCTTCTAATCCCACTAGGTGATTCGAAGATTAGAAGAAGTACATTGAGTGGTCTCGTGATTTTAACTCGGTGGCAGACCTTCGGAGGGTTTTTTGAGAGGTTATGCTTATGTTGAATTAGTAGTTGCACCTCAATGGATCCACCGAATGGTCATTGTTTTCAGAGTAGCTCAGCCGAGTAGAGGGACATGAGATGTCACGGGGATAGTGGGTCATATCATGGAAGATCAAGAGATGCCATAGGGATGATAGGTCGCACCACGGGTTGTTAAGAAATGTCATAGGGATGACTAAGCACCCCATGGCAAAAAAAATACATGACTCTGGTCGCTAGCGCGAGCACCATAGCCGCCAGAGGTGAACATTGGCATCCACAACTTGTGCACAAACCTTCATTGGGATATGAAACACCTTACAATGACATGTGGAGATGCCGCTAGGCAGAGCATACATGAAGGTAAAGCCGACCGCCTAGGGCATGTCGACAAGTCTAATCAAGTGCATATATTGTCAGGTGGCGAGGACACATCGTCTATAAACTTAGCACCATTAGGACACACTATGGGCTCCCATGGACACATGGGCCCGCTGCCGCTCAGTGGATGCTGAGTGATCATGTTGAGGCCTGACATGACCGCAATGCTGCTCCTACACAAGACATCCCCCACTATTCACCATTCCTAACTGCTATGGCTATCATCACCTCAAAGGTCTAGGTGACACCATTGGAGACAGTTTGACAAGTAGCTAGGTGCCACCCAAAACTAGTAGTGATGGCAGATCCATGTCATCACCAGACTCCATAGTTTTCCTTTGTCCCAAAGAAAATGACTCGGGGCCAACAATAGGCCACCGAGTTACCACAAACACTATATGATGACTCCTTATTTCGCGTTAGGATCCTTATGCTTTCCTAATAATACTAACGCGAAACCTCCTTGCACCTTCCCCCACCATTGTGTCCCTCCTTATTTTGAGCCCGCAACCAATCTTATCTTGCTTCTTTGTCAGTTGGCTCACGAGCTACTCTTGCCCTAGCCAGATCATCCACCCGCACTATGGTCCTCCCTTCCCTCTTCTCCTTATGGATCCATGCTCGTCGGCCACAACACTACATCTCATGTCTCCACTACTGTTGGGTCAACCACCCCAGACGACCACCTCCACCACTAATCACTATATATATGGTGAACCCCACACCCCTCCCCCTGCCTGTGCTCCCCTATCTCCACCACCATCTATCATCCAGTAGTGCTATCACCGTAGGATCCGCCCCTCCATAGCCATCACACTACTAAAGACTATAAATCTGATGCCCCTGCCACCCAACCCTTTCCAACTAGCCTCTGTCGCCAAAAATATCAACAATGACACCAATGCTTTCCTACCCACACCCATACACAAGCGCCATGGGTTGGGCAGCCACTCACGGAAATCCCTCTAGATCTAGCATTCATATTCCCCACCACAATCCTAAATCTTGAAACCCTAACCTTAAACACTGACCCAAACCAGAGCTTGTAGGAGTTGCAAGAGGTCATTGGAGAAGGAGGTGCTTGCCTTAGAAGAAAGAGGACACTTTGTGATGAAGGTGTTGGCCAGAACTGAACTCAATTTATTACTTCTTTCTTTTTTCCTCCTTTTGGCATTTCTTCTGACAAGATTGGCTTTCCTAACTCGGAATGTATATAAGTTGAATCGAGAGCCCTCTCAATTTGGATAATGTATAATGGAGCGCTTGAGAACGAACCTGAAACAACCCGCGATTTCCTCGAAGGGAAATCCACAGAGTACATCATTTATAGTTGATACCACAGTTCATACATCGCAAAAAGGTACAAGTTATAAGGTTTTACAACACTTGGAGGCACACCTAAGTACAAAGTATCCTAGCGATATACGCACACAGGTCAACATCAGAGTAGGCGTAGCGCCACAGCAGGTGAAGGCTCCTCCTTCACAAACGATCATCAGAGTCGGGGTAGAGTATCAGCGGGCGTAGACTTGATCTCCTTAACCAAACTTGAGTGTAGAAACGAGACCACCTAATCCTTCCAGCTCCATCATTTTCGTAGCCCTCCTTGGGTATCAAACCTGCTCAACTCCATCAGTACGATTTGTACTGGCCACTGGCTCCCACCCTATGCTTTGCTTTGCTATGTGGTAAGTGAAATGCAAAGGTAGAGGAAAAGGCCTATATTTGGCTGTAGTTTTCCTATGCCAATTCATAATATAAATATAATATAGTTCATCAAGTTTTAACCCATCTCATCCACACGTCCATCATCCCATCTATGTCCACATCCACATCCACACATCTCACCACACTCTCACTCTCTAGTCGGCAAGGAAGACTCCCGCTCCTCCTTGTCTCAACGGCCTAAGCCGGGATCCAACAACACCCAGGGGGAGAGAAGAGAAAAGGACTCCACTCACTAATCAAGAGGGGGTGGAAGCATAGGAATGTCCGTAATCGTGGACACGGCTATACGTATAGATCGATCAACTTTACAGAGCGTGTACACCTGGAACCACAAGATCACCATCATCAACGATGCCTCGTCTAGGCTGATACCAAGCCGCCGCCTAACTGGCCCGATGCCACCCTACCACTCAGCTGCGGGGCACCCGAAGATCCACCGCACGCTGAGGCGTGAGACGTGGTACCGGATCCCTAGAGGGTACCACGTTGTCTCAGGAGGGTGTGGGTCTCAGCACCCGTACCTCCCTACACTATGACCTATAAACCTAGTAGTAATGGCAGGGGGGCAGCTAGCCGTCAAGTCATTTCCCACCCATCAGGAACGAGTGGTGTGTACAAAGGGGTCCTATGAACCGGTTCTCAAGACATGCCAGTCCTTAGGGGTGACTAGACAGGACATCTTCACCTTGGGGCCCAATGCCCCGTGCCTCGACGGCACCTCCTGTTCCGGGGATTCGTCCCACAAAGACACTCCTCCCCGGAACCTTCTCACATCACATGTACCCGCCACAGGTACTCTCTCACATAGGGAGTGCCCAGATCACACTCCCCCGGCAAGACTTGTCCCCTGACTCGTCGTAGGTCCTGCCTAGTCGACACAACCCTTACCACGCACCCAAGACACACGCTAAGATCTCTCCCAAGTTATCCCCAGTTATCCAGTTTACGGCACCACGTGTCTTAGCCACACACAAGCATGTATGAGTAAAGTGTAAGTGTGTAGCAAGTACCATGAAGTAGACGAGCATCTATCCTAGCAGCGGGTGTGCAGGGGGGAGGTTGCGTCAAGGTAAGGGCTTATCAAGCAATCTACCATGCATCCTATCACAATTATTTGTATAAAGTAAAGCACTAGCAGCTACATATGCATGCCTAATAGGATTCTACGAGGTTGGGTGTGGGACGTGGCACCTGTTTATAGCAATCCATGGTCATCCACATCTGGTTGCTCTTCGCATCTCCTCCTCCCAGCTGGTCTCCGATCTATCCATCGTCACCGCGATGCAACTACCTCGGTATAGCGACAAGCAAGGCAAAAGAGCAATCAATCCCTAACCAAAATATAGTACTCCCCAAAAGGCAACAAGATACAGAAGGAACCAGATAACTCCGAACAAACACTGAAAAGACTTAGCCCTCGTGGAGAGTGTCCAATCCTCAGGCTCCCAACAGATAGAAATGGTTGTTTGTTAAGCATAAGCTCGGATCGAGGCCTCGAAATAGCCAGTACCTCCTGGGTCGACCATGTCGACCTGTACGGCTCCAAAAGAAGAGGCATTGATCCAAACTTAAGCGAACAGCGCGACTTGTGGCCTCCCAATCCAAACGTCATGGAAATTGGCGGGGACCAGGGGATCACAAGCAAGAGGGAAAGAGAAAAAGGAACAATAGGGTTTGGCCCTTGTGGCCTTTAACCCACAAGTCACAACTACTGCATAAGATTCAAGTAAGAACGATTAACATGAAACAGAGGAATTGTGACTTGGTTCTGAGGCTTTTTAGCTTACCCGTCTTGGTAGCCGACGGTAGCAAAAGAGATTGGAACACGAACAACAGAGGAGCGGCTACAGGTCCTCTCGACCCGCACGACACAACAACATCGGGAGCCGAGAAGAGAGTGGCACAACAGGGGAAAAGAGGAGAGTTAGCTGGGCATGTCCATGCCGCGGCCTCGGTAACATCCTCAGTGAGGATGGTTTTCCAACAGTCGATCGGGTCGACTCACACAGTCCGAGAACGAGACATAGACCATAGCTTCGCTAACTAGAAGAGATAGTCCGGTCTTTGATCCAATCGTCATGGCTAAGACAGGATCGAATAGAACGGGCTAGCAGGAAAAATAAAGGGTAGAAAAGAGGGGGGCGGTGGTCTACCCCTTCCAATGCACATGCCACGGCAAAAGGCTAGGCATCGGAGAGGAGCGATGCATGAGAGACCAAGGTGCCTAAACCACTTGTAGGGTACCTCGACCAAGGTGCACCAAATGCACTAAGACGTTCCTAGAGTTCCTCGCAGTGCGGTTATCACCTCGAGAACCTAAGAATGTCATGGCATGATCTAGGTACAAACATACAAGGGCCTAAGCACAAAAGAGCCGAAAAAGGTAAGGCGGGATTCACCTCCCTTTGATCCACTCGCCATTGCGATCGGCGGAAATCAAAGGAATAGAACATAAGGCAAATAAGAACAGACATAAATGAGCGAGAAAAGGGGACCCTTGGTCCCACGGCACTTTGATCCACATGACATGGTAATAGTCATCGATCGAAGAGGCCGAACAAGGGACTCGATCCATGCCTTACTAGGTTAGCAAGAATCAAAATAGAACAAAAAGAAGAATGGTCCCGCACTCTTCCCGACCTACCCGTCATGGCAAAGGACGGTGGTCAGAAAAAGAGACGAAGGTCTTGCACGGTTCCGTGATCCACGCCAACTCGTAGGGCACCACAACCTCCGTGCAACCAAAGCGGCAAAAGCTATTCCTCAGGTTCGTAGCAATGTAGTTGTCATCATGAGAACCGGGGAATGCTCCAGTCTAGGTGGTGCAATCATACGAGGTGGTGGGGAAAATAGCACAAGGAAAGAAAGGAAAGAAAAGAGGTGAAGCCCGATGGTCATGGCGAGATGACTCGCGGCCATAAGCTTTACCTACACGGGTTGGCTCTCATCGTATCACATCTGTCGCTTCCTATTTCGTCTCCCACCGGACTAGGTCATGAAGGTCTCGCCGGTACAGGTAAGATCCGTATCGGTAACAAATTCGAGTACATCATGACCACGTCCTAGGGTCGAAGGTAAGAAGCTAACAGTCGGGGTACAACAAAGACAACTAAAGCGCAAGAGGGAATGAGTTACGCTCGACGTCATGGTCACGGTGGGATGAACCCACGACCGAACGTTCGAGCGAGGAATGGTCCCTTAACCGGCTCAAAGGCACAGCTCACAAACAATGACACATAAGCACACGAACCACATAAGACAACGACCACATGGAGAGCACATATCCATAACACGAGAGGGAAATAGACCGGCGCAAAGGCACGGCACAGGCAGGCATGTATATTGATGGAGTGCAACATCGAGAGTATGAACGAAAAAAAGACATGAGCTTTGCCGACGTCGAGGTTCGCGTCGGCGGGTTTCAAGTTGGACCTTTGGCGGGGAAGAGCGAGGTCGGCAAGGGCTCCTTGGAGCGACACCGAAGGTGGTAGGAGGGCTGCGGCCAGTGGTGGCCTGCTGTAGCCACGTTTGGCCACCTCCGGCCGGCTGTGGTCAGCCGTGGCCAGCCTGCAGCCAGCTCTGGCCGGCTGCTGGTGGCCAACAGCTAGCTGCGGCCAGCCGGGGCAGGCTGCTAGTGGCCGGGAGTGGCTACAGCTGACCGGCAAAGGCGGAACGCGGCTAGGAGTGGCCAGATGCTGGCTGCGACCTCCCTGCAACATGTAGAAGCGGCACGAAGGCCAGTCTCAGATGCTGTTGCTAGCAACTTCAAAAGAAAAAGAAGAAAGGTGGGATTTTGAGCATGGATGCTCACCGGTGGTGGGGGAGAGGCCTCAACGAGGTGGAGCAGAGGCGGTGGAGCAGCGCCTAGGGCGCTGGCTGGTTGTGGCTTGCCCTGGCCGCCGGCAGCCAGCTGTAGCCGGCCTGCAGCCAGCTCTGGCCAGACACGGCCAGCTGCTGGTGGCTTGTGGCCTGCAGCGGCCAGCGGGAGTTGGCTGTGACAGCCGGGAGGTGGCTACAGGTGGCCAGTGTTGGCCGGGTCGAGTCGGAGGCAGCTGAGGCGAAACAGGGAGCGGCCGGGGCGCGGTGGAGCATGGCGACGTTGGCTTGGAGCAAGGGCAGAGGTGACGCGGAGGCGGCCAGCAGCACGACGTCGGCGAGGTGCGGCGTTCCAGCAGGTGTCGCCCCCGCGGGGTGGCACGTGGCTCCGTGGCGCTTCGAAGCGCAGGAGGTGATGCAGACGCGGTCGGGAATGGCAGAGACGAGGCGGGCGCCCGGGATCTGACGAGGACGCGCCGCCGCGGGCCGGGCAAGGTGCTGCGCCTCGCACGGGCGGCCGCGTGGTGGAGAGGCGGCGGTGGACGCGCTGCCGCCGATCACGGCCGGGCAGCCGTGCTGCGAGGGCTCGCGCGGTCGCTCGCCGTAGCTGCGCCACAAGCGGCCGCGCGTGAAGCGCACGCGCGGCGAGAGGGCGCCGCCGCCGCTGCGCCGGTGTCGCCACGGTCGTCGCCGGTGAGCGGGTGGCCGGCCATGGCGCTGCCGTCCGCGGACGGGCGGAGGCGCCGGTTGGGGCGGGAGCTGCACGGCTGGCCTGGAGTGGCGAGCGCAGCGATAGAGGCGCGAGGGGGTGTTTTGGCTAGTAGTGGCGCACGCGCACGCGCTGGCGGCGTAGCGCAGCAGCGCGGCGCGGTTCCGTGGGAGAGGGCGGTGGCGAGCGTAAGGAAGGCGAGCCGGAGGGCGACGGTATGGGAAAAAAAAAAAGGAAGAAGAAGAGAAGGGGCGGCTGTGGGTTCTTATAGCCGCCGAGCTAGGGCCGGGATGGCTCGACGGTGATCCTCGGCTTCCGCACCAGCCTAGGGGTGCGTATGCTCATCCACCGGGCGAGGCAGGGGGAGCGGGGGCACGGGTGTGGAGGTTGCGCTCGCCGGGCGGCGGCGGCCGGGCTAAGGGAGCCGCCGTCTGCTCCCCTAGGGTTCGAGGGTGCAGCCGCAGCATGGGCCTGGTGGGCTGCATCGGCGGGCTGGGGTGGCCTGCGGGCCCGTTGGGAAGAGAGGAGAGAAGGGTGATGGGAGTGGGCCGTGGGGTGCTGGTTGGCCTGCTGCGAGAGGGAGGCCGAGCCGGGTCGGCCAGAGCTGGCCGGTTGGGCCTAGAGGAAAGGGAGGAGCGAGGAAATTTGGCCCAAGGTAAAGGAAGGTAGGGGAAGGATTTCCTATTTTCTCTACAAGTGTTGAGATGGGTTTAGAAAGGGTTTGAGATGATTTGAGAGGTTGGAATTGAAATGGAATCAAGGAGGTAATTTGAGAAAGGATCAAAGATTATGTTAGGAATCCAAGAGGGAGGAAAAGTGTTTGTCCCCTTTTCAAGGACTTGGATTTGAGAGGGAGGTTAAGAAGGTGATATCCGAGAAATTTTGCTATGGACATGTGTACTCCAAACTCCAAGCTCCAACGAAACCCAGACACGAAAATCAACTCAAATAAATACATGCGTTCTCCTACATTCAAATCTACATGCATGCGACATCCCTCGTAGGAACTCTCCTATGTTTGACCTTCATTTCACCTAGTCACTTCATGCTTCACACATTGCAGGGAAAAATTTTAAAAAATTCGGATTTTTGGTGTTTGGTAAAACCTAGGATGTTACAGAACCAGAGTGGGGAATGACTTGAAACCAGAGTGGGGATCAAGTGATGGGCAATAGGGTAGTTTTATAACTACTTGAGAGCCAGCTCTATTAGAAACAAACTGCAGGTCACGGAAGTGGCACACAAGTAAAAGAAAGTTCAGACATGGATACTGAGGAACTTTTTACTTTTCGAGGCACACAGATCACATTGATCTTTTATAATGGCACACAGAGAAAAAGCTCTTTTTATATACCTCAAGCCACAGCACCGACCATGTCTGGACATTCTTCTACCGTGGTTCATGAGTATTTACATCGCCTGTGCAAATCGTTTATAGTAGAACACAGAAAATTATTTCACCCTTTAGCAGCAGAAATTTTTGAACCCGCTAGCTAATTTACCTATGCCATAACTTTGTTTGTCTTAGTCTAATCACTGATCCGCAATCTAGATATATGGTTTCCTAATTTTTACAAAGATTTGTCTCTAATTAATATTAAGATGCTGCAAGTTTCAGGGCAGACAAAAGGAGCAAGAACGCAGTCAAAGGACAAATGGTACTAGCATTTTTATTTATATTCTCAACAGGACAAAATGTAAGATGAGGGACGCACACGCACACGTACACAGTCATGACGATGTTGCAGGTAATCAAGGGACGCCCCGGCCATAGTTTGACTCATCCTCTGAATTTAGGTCAACATATATACGTAGTATGGATATTATGATATCCCGAGGATATGCATGATAACAAAACTACAGTAGCCCAGGGATATGCATGATATATATGAGCAGCAACGGTTCAGTGTGCAGGCAGCTAGCGTCTACTACAAAACCAGGCAGCGTCTACTACAAAACCAGCTACTGAGCTATTCTATCGTCCACGCCTTAGTAGCATTTAAAAATTATTCCCAAAAAAAAGTAGCATTTAAAAATTGAAAAAGAAGAAAAAAAAAGAAAAAGATGTTAATGCATGGGTACGGTCAACCACCTAGGAGCAGCATAGTGGCTGGTAATAGGCTATAATTCCTATTTTATTGCCATATTAATCAATTTAATAGTTAGCATATTCATATAACAGTTGACTATGAATGGATACTACTTATATAATATCAATATTTCGGACACTCACTCCATCTATTCTATCATTAAGCTTAATTGTTTTTTTTGCGAATATTAAGCTTAATTGCTGGGTCCTGCATTGTAGCCAACCATAGCCAATAGATTTGCAGCCTGCTGCCTACATCACCGTACCTTGTGCACTTGCTATAAGTACCATAAGAAATGATAGATCTTCAAGCGCTCTCTCTATCTCCCCCTCCTTATTATTATTATCCCAACTCCCAAGGCAAGCCTATACCCCTTCTCAAAAGAAAAAAGGCAAGCCCATCCCACAACAAAATACCAATCTTGGAGGTGGCTGCAATGGCGGCGTCCGGCTGCGGCCACGCCACCACAGCAATTCTTGGCGGCATGCGGTTCGTGGTGCGCGTCCTATCCGGTCGCTGGTTCATGCTCTTTGCTTCTACCATGATCATGACCATGACCGGCGGCGCCTACATCTTCGGCGCCTACTCCAAGGTGCTCAAGGCGTCGTTAGAGTACGATCAGAACACTCTCGACACCATCAGCTTCTCGAAGAACATCGGCATGAGCTTAGGTATCGTGTCAGGCCTCATCAACGAGGTAACCCCTCCATGGGTCGTGTTGCTGGCCGGCGCCGCCATGAACCTCGCGGGGTACCTCATGGTCTACCTCGCCATATCCAGGCCCGCTGCCGCTCGGCCACCGGTGTGGCTCATGTGCTTCTACATATTCATTGGTACCATGTCTCAGACATTCACCAGCACGGGAGCCCTCGTCACCAGCGTCAAGAACTTTCCAAACGACCGCGGCCTCGTGCTCGGCATGCTCTTGGGCTATGCCGGCTTCAGCGGCGCCATCTTCACGCAGCTCTACCGTGCCTTCGATGGCGGCACAGACGCTGCGGCTCTTTTGCTGATCTTGGCATGGCTCCCCACTGTCGTCTCACTTCTCTTTAGCTTCACCGTTCGTGTCATCCCCGGAAGTAGCAGCAGCACGGCGGTGACGGCGGCGATGGGGCTCCGCCATGAACGCAAAGGTGTGTTGGGTTTCCTTGGTGTCTCTGTCCTCATTGGCATCTACCTCCTTGTTCTGAACGTCGTTGAGGTGAAGGTATCCCGACTCCCAAGTCATCTCTACCACATCACGAACTCCTTACTCCTTTTCGTTCTCGTCGTCGGCCCACTCGTCGTCGTCGTGAAGCAGGAGTACCACCAGACCTACACACTTCAGCCACCCCCACCAGCGACTCCATCATCCTCGGCATGTTTGCACTTGCAGCAGCAAGACATGTCAATTCGTCCCCCAGCTGCTATGGGAGAGCATCAAGAGATAAACTACTCAATTTTGCAGGCTCTTTGCAGTAAGCACATGTTACTGCTCTTTGTCACCACCGCCTGCGGCGTCGGCGGCATTATGACGGTGGTGGACAACATGAGCCAGATTGGGCAATCACTAGGGCACTCACAGCGCACCATCTCAATGCTGGTGTCCCTGGTGAGCCTGTCCAACTACGCCGGCCGTGTGCTCGCCGGCTTGGGCTCCGACTACGCGGTGGCGCGTTACAAGCTGCCACGCCCGCTGGTGCTCACCGTGACGCTCGGCGTCGCCTTCTTCGGCCACCTCCTCATCGTCTTGGGTTCGCGTGATGCTCTCTATGTTGCGTCGCTCATCACCGGCTTCTGCCTCGGCTCTGTATGGACGGTGCTGTTCGCGGTGGTGTCAGAGGTGTTTGGGCTCAAGCATTTCTCCACACTCTACAACTTGTCCACGCTGGCGAACCCTGTCGGATCCTACGTGCTGAGTGTGCAGGTGGCAGGCCGTATGTATGACCGTGAGGCAGAACGGCAAGGCCATCGTCGTCAGCAAGATCTCACCTGCGTTGGGGTTCGTTGCTTCAGGGCATCGTTTGAGATCATCGCCGGTGTGACATTGCTTGGTGTGGTGGTGTCCCTAGTGATGGCATGCAGGACGAGGGCGTTCTACCGTGATAGGTTTAGCGCTGGTGATGCTGCAATCACAGCCGTCATGACTGATAGCGACGACATGCAAGAAGGAGGGTTGACCGATCAGAACAAAATGATAGCTACAAGTCAAAGTTTGAGTATTTGCTAGATAGTACATAGTGCCTATAACAGTGTCAAGAAGGATTAGCATTACATGAGGTTGCATTGCATTGTGACGATAGATGTTATATACTCTGTACTATCATTACTTTAGTGTGTTTTTTTTGTTTGTGCCATGATACATTATATATTGAAGAACCAAATACTCTTGTTAGGGTAATTGTAATTTTAGTGATTATGTGACAACATGCCCAATGGGACCAACAGTATTTGCTAGTATACAAAGACTTAGTTTCATGGATATGCTATGTAAGAAAAATGGCACCTAGCACCTGGCCATGTGTGATTTTGATGGTTGATTGGCAACACGAGATCAAATGTACTGATGTTTTTACTAGTATACAAGGTATTTAGCCTATTGGATGCAAAGATGAACCTAGAAAAGGCAAAGTAAAGGTTAAATGATCAACACCCCCAAACGAGCTGTTTTGTTGAAGACTTAGTAACTAGTTGAGTCTTATATTAGTTATTAATTTATTCACTAGTTTACCGGTTTAGATACTTATGGACTAATTGTTAGTCAACTAGTTACTAGTTTATAGGATCCAAATAGGACCTTAAATGACCTTAAATAGCACCGAAGAAAAGATCAGGGACTTCAAAGTTCTGCAAAAGATTTATAGATATGCGTTCAAATTCTGCAGATGGTATATAGATGCAAAAGGTTTATATCTATATCTATATCTGTGTCTCTATCTATATTTTATATGTATCTGTATCTATATCTGTACCGAATATTAAAGAGACAAACTTTTTCTCAACCTATTTTTTTGGTCGGTCTTCCCAAAAACTACTCAGACAATGGAGAGTTTCTTTTTCCATCTGGATTTGTATAACTCTTGCGGCGTGCAATTGGAACAATTGGTGCCTAGTGTGATACTGAAATTTCTAAGATGTACTTGGGTCGTGTATGTGACCTGGACTTATGATAGCAGTTCTCATAAAAGTTATAGCAATTCACGTTTAGCGATGATACGGTCCCCTTCAAATATATATAGGTTTCTGCTGCAACACATGGGTATTTTTGTTAGTTAAAATCAATTCCGACTCTGAAAGTACGATTGGATGAATGGATGGTTTTAGTTTGTATCCTAAATATAGCACAACAAGCTTAAGCAAACTAGGTTGGCAAATATGAGCATGCAGCTCGTAGCCTGGTGGCACGACACGAGGCACGCAATTTTTGTCCGGCCCAAGCATGTCATGGCTCGGTGACTAGCGGACCCGACCCAAAGACCAGGTCATGCCTAGGCCGCCCCTAGCCCGGTGGACGGCACGGTGGATGAATGGATGGTTTTTAGTTTGTATCCAAAATATGGCACAACAAGCTTAAGCAAACTAGGTTGGCAAATATGAGCATGCAACTCGTAGCCTGGTGGCCTGACACGAGGCATGAATCTTTGTCTGGCCCAAGCATGTCATGGCTCGGTGACTAGCAGACCCGACCCAAAGACTAGGTCATACCAAGGCCGCCCCTAGCCCGGTGGGCGGCATGACACGACTGCAAAACAACATATGGCTAGTGAACAACATAAAAAGCTCCAACCAATGACATTCCACTCTGAGTCTTAACGCCCTCTTCCAGTCTTCATAAGTCCCCCTCCCCCTCCTAGCCTTTTCTCCCTTCCCTTTCCCGCCCCAACCACATGCACATCCACCATCCTTGCATCACCGGGCGTCATCCTCATCGGTGTTGCATGTCGTGTTCCTCGCGTGTGGCGTGGTGACACCACCACCCGATTCCTAGCCTCTGCCGCCTTGCCCTAGCCGTTGAGTGGCGACATGTCCTTCCACGAATTTGCCCTGGATCACCATGGATCCGGCCTCTCCGTCGGCGATAGTCGTGGATCTGGCCTGAACCGCGGTGGAGCCGGCCTCCTCGACAATGGCTTCCTCGGCCTCCTCTCCAACCTCTCCTTAGGAAGAGGCAGTTGCACTATAGCAAAAGTGATTTGTAGGGGCGGTTTATAAGCATTTGTAGCGCGATTTTTTCTCAACCGCCGCTAAGCAACCGTGGCTACAAATGCCCGATTTTTGTAGAGACGGTTGGCCAACCGCCCCTACAAATTGATTTATAACCGCCTCCACAAATCACCAACCGCCCCTACAAATCAATTTCACATATTACGAAAAAATTATAAAAACAAAAAAAAATTAAGAGAAGGAAGGCCCCACTAGGCAGCCGCCACCCCAAGCTCACCCAAGCCTTTTTTCGTGATTTTTAGAGACCTTGTGTTGGTCGCGATTCAAACTCACGAACTCATCCTCGCGCGATCCCTCTACCACCACACCTCGCTATCACATGTGTCCATTTTGCATTTTCTTTCCCCACATATTATGCAAAATTGAGATTAAATTGATTGTTTGAGGTCCTAAATGGATTCAAATTAAAAAAGTTATTAACTACAAAGTTTCGTAACTTTCCAAGACCTACAACTTTCATGTTGGTCATTTCTCCATCCGATGTCATTTAAAAAAGTGAAATTTTAAATTTGAGAAAGCCAACATAATTTTCCTTTGCAAGATAATTTCAAATAAAAAAAGTTGTCAACTACAAAGGTTCATAACTTTTTGAGATCTACAACTTTTATGTTGGTTGTTTCTCCATCCGAGGTCATTTCAGAAATTCAAACTTCAAACTTGAGACATTCAAACATAATTTACCATGTGAAAAAAATTTAAATAAAAATATTGTCAACTACAAAGTTGCTTAACTTTTGAGATCTACAACTTTTATTTTGATTATTTCGCATCCAAGATCATTTCAAAAATCAAATTTTTATGCTTTATTTTTATATTCGGCACTCATTTGTAAAGGCGTCTCAATATAGAATCGCCCCTACAAATTGGATTTATAAAGGCTGTTGGATATAGAGGCACCCCTATAAATTAAGACATTTGTAGAGGTGACTCATAACACCAACTGCCCCTTACAAATAGATTTGTAGGGACGATTTATTTGACCACTATTTATATGAGCGGTTCAATATAGAACCGTCTCTAAAAAAAAAAAAAAGATATTGCTACAAAAGTAGTGTCAGGTGCACGGCCGTCGCCTGCCGAATCTAGCGTTGCGCTCCTCTAGGGCGCGCGCCGCCACCTCCCTTCTCCTTAGCAACACGGTGGCCTCGTCACCTCTTTCGCGACGTGGGCCTCAAGTTGACCCGGCGGCTAAAAAGGTCATGCTCATCGAACTGACGAAAAATGATCCGACTAGTCCCACGGTACGCTAGGGCCATATCGTGCCGTGCCTAGCAGGCCCGTACATTGTGTGAGTGTGACTGAACGTCAATACTGTTTGTTTCTCTTTTTTTGAGAAAGGTCAATACTGTTTGTTGGGTACAACATGGGCAATAATGGACTGTTTTGGCTGGCGTGTGGGCGAATGTGTTGTTCGCCGTAGTGTCACTACAACTGTGATGACATGCCGTCATGACTGATGGCGACATGCAAGGACGGTTGACCCATCAGAAGAAAAGGATCAGATACAAGTCAAAGTCTGGGTATTTGCAGTAGCCAGTAGAAACTCTCTCCGTTTCAAAATAAGTGTCGCCGTGGAATACGTGCCACAAGTTTAACTTGATTTGTAGAAAATCACGTATAATATTTATATCTCTAAATAATTTTGTTAAAAAACTAGATCCAAAGATCTTTCCGATGATACTAATTATGATAGTAATCGATGATATTTAATATTTATAAAAATTGTCGGCATTTGTTTTACCGGGAAGGCGGCGACAGATATTCGGAGCGGATGGAGTAGTACTATAATTGCAAGATTTCTTCATTTTATATGTATCTATAACATGTGTCAAGAAAGAAAGGTTAGCTAGCATTCTACCATGCTTAACTTCGACTCTGAAAGTACGGTGGATGGATGGATCGTTTTCGATTTGTATCGAAAATCTGGCACAAGTTTAAGTAAACTCCGCTTTAATTATGCATGGCTGCAACAAGGGCTAATAATAATATATAATAGAGGCTGGTATATAATAGTAGTATATGTAGAAGTACTACTCTGTTTCAGTCGAATAGTGTGAGTGACTGAATCACTGAACGTAACCATGATGGACTGTATGGTTCGTACAGCATGCGTGGGCATTAGTGATGGACTGTTGCAGTAGTTGATACAGTAGCACACAATCGAGGAAGGGGAAGCTGCACTGTGCTTATCCGTGTGTGCTCTTTCCTCTTCGTTCCTTGGCCGGCGTGTGCATATGAGCTACTATGTATTCCACATTTCCACTCCGATTAAATTCTGTTGTGGTATGTAAAAGTCAGATCAATCCATTTGTGTTTGTGTAACAACAGAACGAACAATGCCATGCGGACATGCGGATATTCATTTCCAGCCCAACGTATGTTTGTACAACACCAAAACAAGACGTCTAATATTTTCATTGCATCAGTGAAGAAGAACCATACTAAACCTGCTAGTAGGCTTACAAAAGCTTGTCTTCTCACGCATACATACATACATACATACATACATACATACATACATTCTCATATTCATCTTGTCTCACCTAAAAGACATGCAATGCAAAATGCTAGTTACTACTACCAATAATTAACACCTCTAATACTAGTACTACTAGTATAGTACGACGAACGTGAGGCCACACATTCATCGGATTCTCGATCGTATTCATCATCTAAAGAAGCCTCCCTATCGTCTTAGTCTCCCACCCATCCTCCACCAATGAATCCTACGAACCGATGCGGCCACCGGCCGTCGTCACCGTCGTCGTCGCCGTCGTCGGAATCAGACTCGTACTCGTCCTGATCACTCTCCACGGCGACCACGTGCGGCCGCGGCGGGCAACCATGTTGACTTGCCGGCCGGAGGTTGGGTGTTGAGCAACAGATAGATGGAAATGGAAGGATCGACGGCTGTGGTCGAGAGGAGGTAGAGGTTTGGCTGTGTTACAACTGAGCCACGGCTGTATATATAGACAAGACCATACCAGTTGCTTCGGTTTCTGTTTCGATATAGGATTATGAAAATATTTTTGTTCACTTGAGCTAAAAAGCTGTTTTAACTTATCAGTTAACAGTATTTTCTTCTCACAGAAAATTAACCGTTTCAACAATATTTCGGCTTATCAGCCGGCTTATAAGTCCTACCGAACAGTATGTTTGGAATAAACATATCAGGAGATGTGAACATTTATAATAGTTTTGATGCTTATATAAATATTGACACGCGAAGTAGAAAATTATAAGTCAAACAATGTTTTGCTATGAGAAAGTCAAACTCAAACAATATATAATTTTTACGTAAGAGAAAAACATCGTTGTAAACGACTTACTAATCATCCGTTTCTGATTAGACATCTTGGTTCCACGGAGGAGGAACTATAGCTCGGCTGTCCCGTGCCGTCACCATTTTGTCCGCACTCATCGTTCTCTATTTCTCTCCTCTATACTTTGTGCAGTCGTGAAGATTCTCTATACATATATCTAATTCTTCCGCATCCATCTATCCTCTATATCATACTCTATCCATTGTGAGGTCCACTTGTCACTTTATCTAAATATATTCATGTGGGATTTAGTTTTGAAGGATTTATTGCAACGAATTTAATGGTGTAATCGAAATTTAATTTGGATTTGTGGTTTATAAGTTAAAACATTTTTTAGAGGATTAAATCAGTAGGGCCCGCCATAACCTCTCTCCTCTCTCTCACAGGTCCCTTTTTCCCACCGCGCATGCGTGTTTACCGGAGGAACGCTACTGCGCTGCCAATACCAGACCGGACTTCTGTCCGGATGGCATACCGTACCGCGCTGAATGCAATACCGGACCGTTTTACAGTATCCACTGCAGTTAGCCTCAGCTTTCTTCCCAACGACGATAGTATGGAGTCAGCTGAGTTGGTGGCGGCCGAGCGTCGCTACTGGCCAGCGGCGCGAGATCCCGGATGTCGCGTCGCCTGTTGCTCTGACGACATCTGCGACGAGACCGCTATAGCTGTTGCGCCGTGCCCTTTTTCGTCAGAGGTCAGATCGATTTGCTGCAGAAAAGGAAAGGAAAGCCACGCCAGCGGCGGACGAGCATGCGCAACATACTGTATACTTATACTCCATACTATCGTCCATCCATGGTCAACCTTCGAGCTGCTCTACGCTCGAGGTGGGGTCCAGCGTTCATCCATGGTCAACCTTAAGCTGCTGGGATCACTCAACACGACCTGTCCATCCATGCATGCTGGACACCTGCTTCTCCGATCGAGTTCGAGATTTCACAGGGAGATGCCTTGGGACAAGGCCCCCGGGCCCGGACGACGGCTTCACCGGGCTGTTGTTCTAGCATGCATTTTGGTCCATGGATGGTCGCAGATTCCACTTGTGCTCAGTGTTCAGATATATATGCTTTCACGATAGACAGTGCTAAGAACAGCACAATGAATCAAATCAGCATCAACAGCGTCGATCAAAGTATGCGCAACTTCATCGATGACGATGATCATATATGCAATGACCATTGATGCGCAGATACAAGCAATGCAAACAACTGATCTATAACTTGGAATCCAGATATACATACGAATAGAACAGCGATCCTGGCTGAAGTACTGAACTATGAACATCGATGAACTGAAGCATCAGCCAAACAGATTTCATCGTCACAAGTTCACAGCACACAGGCCCGAATTATCCTACTGTGTTCATCTCTGTAATTCAGAACAGGCTGATATAGCAGCAATACTAATACTAATACTAATACTAATACTAATACTAATACTAATATCCAATTCTCTCATCTATCTTCTTTGCGCAGTCAGCAAAGATTCTCTCCTCTATATCCAATTCTTCCGCATCTATCTATCCTCTATATCATACTCTATCCACTGTGAGGTCCACTTATCACTTTATCTAAATATATTTATGTGGAATTTAGTTTTGAAGGATTTAATTTGGATCTGTGGTTTGTAAGTTAAAACATTTTCTAGAGGATTAAATCAGCAGTGAGGCCCGCCATAACCTCTCTCCTCTCTCTCACAGGTCCCTTTTTTTCCCACCGCGCATGCGTGTTTACCGGAGGAACGCTACTGCGCTGCCAATACCAGACCGGACTTCTTTCCGAATGGCATACCGTACCACGCTGAATGCAATACCAGACCGTTTTACAGTATCCACTGAAGTTAGACTATCTGCACTGCAGAACGTTAAATCATCCGGTACTTGTCCAGCTGGGAATTTAGCGCAAAAAAAGCATCGCACCGGAGACCGGTAAATCTTCCTGTGTGATCCGGATGGCGCTCCCATCCGCCTTTTTTCCCGGGAGAGCGTGTCTCCGGTAAAGCACAAAAGCCTGCGCCGGCTGACACATGTGTGGGGCCCAAAGCTGCTGATGTGAGAGGGGTATACGCGAGAGGCTGCGGAAGGCTGCTGTTCAAGTACTGTTTGGTGGGGCCCATTTTTTCCACTAGCAAAAAAGATGTCATAACTTACAAACCCAAAATCTAAATTAAATTTTGATTGCACCATTAAATTTGTTTCAATAAATCCTTCAAAATAAGATGTCACATGGATATATTTAGATAAAGTGACAAGTGGGTCCTATAGTGGATAGAGGATGATATAAAGGATGGATGGATGCGGGAGAATTGAGTATAGAGGAGAGAATCTTGATGACCATGCCTTTTAAAGGATGAATTTAGAGTACCACGAGTGCGGATAGCTCTTCCCAACGACGATAGTATGGAGTCAGCTGAGTTGGTGGCGGCCGAGCGTCGCTACTGGCCAGCGGCGCGAGATCCCGGATGTCGCGTCGCCTGTTGCTCTGACGACATCTGCGACGAGACCACTAGCAGCTATTGCGCCGTGCCCTTTTCGTCAGAGGTCAGATCGATTTGCTACAGAAAAGGAAAGGAAAGCCACGCCAGCAGCGGACGAGCATGCGCAACATACTGTATACGTAGGCCTTGTTTAAGTTAAGTAAAAAGTTGCATTCCCTACACTGTAGTGTTTCGTTTGAATTTGACAAATATTATCTAATCATGGTCCAACTAGACTCAAAAGATTCGTCTCGTGATTTACAACTAAACTGTGTAATTAGTTATTTTTTTTACTTACATTTAGTGCTCTATATATACGGGTAAAAATTGATGTGATGGAGAGAGAGTGAAAAAAGTTGCAAGTTTCATGGGAAGTGAAAAAAACCTTATATATCTATCGAGGTGGGGTCCAGCGTTCATCCATGGTCAACCTTCGAGCAGGTGGGATCACTCAACACGACCTGTCCATCCATGCATGCTGGACACCTGCTTCTCCGATCGAGTTCGAGATTTCACAGGGAGATGCCTTGGGACAAGGCCCCCGGGCCCGGACGACGGCTTCACCGGGCTGTTGTTCTAGCATGCATTTTGGTCTATGGATGGTCGCAGATTCCACTTGTGCTCAGTGTTCAGATATATATGCTTTCACGATAGACAGTGCTAAGAACAGCACAATGAATCAAATCAGCATCAACAGCGTCGATCAAAGTATGCGCAACTTCATCGATGACGATGATCATATATGCACTGACCATTGATGCACAGATACAAGCAATGCAAACAACTGATCTATAACTTGGAATCCAGATATACATACGAATAGAACAGCAATCCTGGCTGAAGTACTGAACTATGAACATCGATGAACTGAAGCATCAGCCAAACAGATTTCATCGTCACAAGTTCACAGCACACAGGCCCGAATTATCCTACTGTGTTCATCTCTGTAATTCAGAACAGGCTGATATAGCAGTAATACTAATACTAATATAGAAGCGCGGAAACATAGCAGGAACTAATAACACCTAAAACAGTCTTCAAATCCAAAGCCACGCGTGTGTCATAAAAAGAACAGAAAAGTAAGCGTATTTGCAGAAATGGGGCAACTATGTATTGATCGAACTTGACCCATGCCAGCGGTTCTTGATCATCAGCTCACAGCAGGTAGAACTCTTCGAACTCCTGTTCGTCGTCCTGATCAGACCCATAGTCGAGCTCCTGATCAAACCCATAGTCCACCTCCTGATCATACCAATCGTCTTGTGCGAGTGCATCGTCCTCGCAGTCATCGATCACCGCCTCGCTGCTAACCAACTCTGCTGATCCACCCATTCCAGCCCCAGAAGTGTAGTTGTGGCCCTTCTGATCATCCTCATTGTAGCCTTCCTCATCATTCTGATCCTCATCGGCGTAGCCTCCCTCATCGTTTTCTCCATCCTGATTGCAATTGCAGTCTTTCTCATCCTCCAGATCGTCCTTGTTGTAGCCTTCCTCATCAGCTTGATCACCTTCATTGGAGCCTTCCTCCTTATCATCTTGATCGTCTTCATTGCAGCCTTCCTCATCCTCCTCCTCGTCATCCTCATTGCCGTCGATGTCGTCAGCTCCCAGAGATCCAGTCCCGATGTAGCTGCCATCGTCCTCATCTTCCTCATCCGTGAAGGCTCCGGACCTGACGTCCTCGAACCCATCCGAGGAGTCGACGCTGTAGTTGGAATCTGAAGCATAAGCTCGGACGGGCAGACCACAGGTAGCAGTGCGGTACACGTCGTCGTAGGAGTCCATCTCGCTCTCCGTGTCCGACTCATCAGTCAGGCCGGCGTCGGGGCAAAGGAGGCAGTCGCCGAGGCGGAAGGCGAGATAGGCGTCGACGGAGGCGTACTGGACCTGGTCGCGCGAGAGGCGCGGCGCGTGCCAGGCGCTCATGGCGACCTCCCAGGGCTTGCAGATCCCGGGGTACCCGAGGACCTGGTCCGCCATCTGCTCGACGGAGGCGTTCCCCATTTCGGCGGCGGCGCGGGGCTCCCGCCGGCGCGCCACGTCGAGGCCGTAGTGCTCCCGCAGCATGCGGGCGTCGTTCGCGGAGCCCGACCCGACGAAGGTGACCCTGGGGTCGGCGAGGAACCGGCGCAGCGCCTCCGGGACGGCGTCGGCGCGGGCGAGGTGGAACACGAGGCAGCGGTGGCCGACGCAGAGCTGCAGCGTGGCGGGGACGGGGGGCTCGCCGCAGAGCGGGAAGCGGGTCGCGGTCCACTGCACGCCGAGGCCGACGATGGGGCGTTTCTGGTGGAGGCCCCCGTGGAGCCAGCGCGTGGTGTCGTCGACCCAGCGGCGCGCATCCGCGGGCTGCGCCGTCACCAGGGCCTCGAACTGCTGGTCGTGGACGCGGACCGTGTAGGCGTCGTGGTAGGGCGTCGTGCGGTGGAGGTGCGTGGAGACGGGGATCGCGTCGTCTCTGGCGGCGGTGGCGGGGTTGGCTGGGGTTCTGGACTGGGAAGGGGAGGGTCCTGAAGACGCAGCGGAGAGGGCGAGGACGGGGATCGCGTCGTCCATGGCCGCCGCGGCGGCGGTGGCGGGGTTGGCTGGGTTTTTGGACTGGGAAGGGGAGGGTCCTGAAGACACGGCTGAGAGGGCGAGGACGGGGATCGCGTCGTCCATGGCCACGGCGGCGGCGGCGGTGGCGGGGTTGGCTGTGGTTTTGGACGGGAAAGAGGCAGCGGCCATTGTCTTGTCCTTTTGCGAAGCTAGATGGAAGTCGCGTCGGTCGCACGCGATCGTCTAGTGCCCGAGCCCACTACCGGCAGGAACACGCGGTGCGCGGAAAAGCGAATGGTAGGTAAAGGCCTCCGTTGGATTCCATTTTAGTTTTAGGCCACCTTTGGTGAACCGCAGGCAGACCGGAGGAATCCATTCCTCTGGAATGAATGACGTCATCGTCCCTTTAGAAAGGAAGAAAACCACGGACTATTCGGAGGAAAGAAATCGCCCCCTCACAATAGCGCAGGAAAAAAGCATCCTTTATGGCGAAGTCCGAGGCACCTGCCGTTTCCCACACCCGCCCGGTGCGGCGGCAGCGGAGCTGAGCAGCGCTCTCCGCCCCAAGCGCCCGCGCGGGCCTCGCGTCCTCCGCTGCGCCATGGCTTGTGCGCTCCCGCGGCATCGCCGATGCTGGCTCGAGCTGCAGCAAGAGGCTGGCCAGCGGACACCCGCCAGGGCTCCACCCTCCCGGCTCGTCGTGCTCTCTGCGATGCAGCCCCACAGCGAGGCGGCGCCGCGACACCGGCTCGGTTGGCCACCACCTACCTCGGCGTCGGCGTCGCTCTTCGCCACGCTCCCGTCGTCCATCACCACCTAACTTGGCGTGTCATCGCGCCTGGCGGCAATGAGCACCCCTTGCGGCAGCTCCCGCCCGCGCCCGCCGAGATCCTCGCCCGGACCACGCCGCCTCTAGGCCGCACCGCCGCCGCCATGGACAAAACCGCCTCCCTCGGCGCGTGCCTGCACCCGACACACGAGGCCGCCGCCGCCGCCTCAGCGCCTTGAGCCCGCCCAGCGGGGCAGGCGCTCACAGCGCTCGCGCCGCCGCCTCCCGCAGCGCAGGGGACTCAAGCGGCGGCGGGCCTCGCTCCGCGCCCGCGGACGGGAGGAGGAAGAGCTAGCGCGCCCACGATGCCCCACGCCACGCCCGGCGGGGCCACGCTCTCTCTCTCTCTCTTTCTCCGTTTTCTGCTCGCGCCGCCGAGAAAGATGAAAACGACGGAACGGTTCCAGAGGAATCGACTTGCTTTCCTTTCCTGTTGTTCCTTTCCTCCGTTTTACCTCCGCTTCAGCCCGTGAGCCAAAGGAGGCCTTATTATTTCTAGCAAACGGGCTCGTGCGTGGCAACCGAACGTGCACCTTGTTACGTATTTGCAAACTAAACTTACACCTTATTATGTGATTGATTACTTGAATGGTTTATGGCTCGAAGATTTATAGCGGTCGCGTCACAATTTAAGGCCCCTTTGATGGGAAAGGCATAGGAATAGAAATTTTATAGGAATTGAGGCCTCCTTTGGATACGCAGGGGAAACAAAGGAATAACGTAGGAAAGGAATCCTTTCCTACGCTGACGTCACCATGCCTTTGGATGCGCAGGAAACTTTCCGTTGGAAAGGATGGAGGAAAGGATCGGTCTCACCGTGCACGTAGGGAAACGAAAAATCCGGTTGGACTTCATGTTCCCGAACTGGCTCACGTCTTCAAGCGCCGCCGAGGGGACCAATCCACAGGAATAAAAACGGAGGAATCCAACCGCCCTTCCAATCCTGCGATTTTGCATTCCTACCCTTTCCTACGGTTCTTCCGTGCAGCCAAAGGGGGCCTTGAGTTGGTATGTTTATGCAACCCTACAGGAATAAAAAAACATAGGAAACAAAATGAGATGGCCTTTGGTAGCACCATAGGACAAATAGAGGATTGATGTTGCCAGCTTTTGATTTTTGAACAACTTGCTTGCATCGTGTCCACCTTCCTGCCAAACACAAGTGACTGGACAGCTCATGACATGGCATGCAAGGAGGCAACTTCCCCCGGAATTTTTTTTCCAAGAGATCAGACCTCATGCTTTCTTTCCTCTGAAATCAAGCCAAAGGAATACAATCCTATGGATTGTTTCCTATTCTTTCCTATGAACCAAAGAGCTATGTAGGAAAACTTCCTTAGGAATATGAATCCTTCAAAAATCCTTTGCCAATCCTCCATTCAAAAGGGGGCCTAAATATGTATTGGAATTAGATTTCATACCATCATTTGGATGTATAAACGCCGCAGTTCTAACTCGTATGAGTATAAGTCCTGAGTCCGAGTCAAATATGGATCATGAGAGACGGAAGGACACTTTGAGAAGTAAATATGGATCATGAGAGATGGAAGGACACTTTTGATTGAGAAGTAAAAAGAGATGGTTATCGAATCACTTCGTTATTTAATATTAGGTATAGGTATATAGATTGGAAAACAAGTGATCAATGTTTCTGTAACAGCACGCGCATGGAGGGTGGTTGGCGGCGTGCTTGGGCGATTGTGGTGGGTGGCGGCGCTAGGCAGGGCAGCGGCTAGGGTTTGGGGGAGGGCGGGGCGCACGGAAAAAGAGAGAGAGTCAGCGGTAGATAGAGAGAGAGAGAGAGAGAGAGAGAGAGAGAGAGAGGAGAGGAGATAACCTTCCGGCTATTTTCTTGCTTACCCCCAATGATTACAAGGCCCTTCGTATTTATAGTTCGAGGAGACTTGGTCCCTAAGCAATCTTAGGAGATCCTTATAATAATTAGATTCTCCTTTTCGAAACAATCTTAAATCTTTCCAAATCTACTAGAACTCTATTAAGGTAACTAGGTATGTGTGGTTGTGAATATATATATTGGTTATATGCATATTTTGTGAATATATATGTCGGTTATGTGAGTATATATATATATATATATATATATATATATATATATATATATATATATATATATATATACACTCAACATATACACTAAACAAATAATACTATGTTTTTTTATTTTTTTTAGCGCAGGGACAAAATGGTCTATTTACCCACCACTTGACACCGTTATGTGCTCAGATCTAACAGTAAGACCAAATAAGTAACAAAGTTTCATTTTGAGGCCAAATACACAACTTGGAAAAAAAAGGGCCAAACATTTTGAGGTCAAATACACAACTTGGAAAAAAAAAAAGGGCCAAATAAGTAACCAGAGTTTTTTTTTCGGGGCCAAATAAACAATTCTCCCGAGTGTAACTCTGTGCACTGGGATTGTCTTGTGTCATCCTGGGAATCGTACTCACTAACCAAACTGTGTATCCTAACATCAAAAGATAAGCAAACGATTAGCCAAGTAGGTTGGCCAAGTAGGCTATACATAGCATATGGGTAGCAGAAAGGCCCCTGCAGCTTTCATCACTCAACTGAACCAAAGCAAAGTTCAGAGTCATAACTGAACAAGTTGGTCGTCAGAGGGTCACCAGTGCAAAACGCAAAACTGAGTGCTGAGCAGCTTCATTCGGAAAAGAGCAAAATCCCAGAAACACGGCGCCATGCAACAATGAATCAAACCAACATCAACAGCGTTGATCAAAGTATGCGCAACTTCATCGATGACGATGATCATATATGCACTGACCATTGGTGCATAGATACCAGCAATGCAAACAAGTGATCTATAACTTGGAATCCAGATATATATGAATAGAACAGCAATCCTAGCTGAAGTACTGAACTATGAACATCGATGAACTGAAGTACCAGCCAAACAGATTTCATCGTCACAAGTTCATAGCACACAGGCCTGAATTATCCTACGTGTGTTCATCTCTGAAATTATCCTACGTGTGTTCATCTCTGAAATTCAGAAAAGGCTGATACAGCAGTAATACTAATGATACTGATACTAATATAGAAGCGTGGAAACATAGCAGGAACTAATAACACCTAAAACAGTTTTCAAATCCAAAGCACGTGCGTGTCATATAAAAAGAGCAGAAAAGAAAAATCGTATTTGCAGAAACGTGGCAACTATGGATTGATGGAACTTGACCAACGCTGCGGTTCTTGATCACCAGCATCGGCGATCACAGAAGGTAGAACTCTTCGAACTCCTGTTCGTCGTCCTGATCACACCCATAGTTGAGCTCCTGATCAAACCCATAGTCCACCTCCTGATCATACCAATCGTCTTGTGCGAGTGCATCGTCATCGCAGCCTTCGATCACAGCCTCGCTGCTGACCAACTCTGCTGATCCATCCATTCCAGCCCCAGAAGTGTAGTTGTAGCCCTCCTGATCATCCTCATTGTAGCCTTCCTCATCATTCTGAACCTCATCAGTGCAGCCTTCCTCATCGTTTTCTTCATCCTGATTGCAGTCTTCCTCATCCTCCAGATCGTCCTCGTTGCAGCCATCCTCACCAGCTTGATCGCCTTCATTGCAGCCTTCCTCCTCCTCCTCATCTTGATCATCTTCATTGCAGCCTTCCTCACCATCATCCTCATTGCCATCGATGTCATCAGCTTCCAGAGATCCGGTAACAGTGTAACTGCCATCGTCCTCCTCATCTTCCTCATCCGTGAAGGCTCCAAACCTGATGACGTCCTCGAACCCATCCGAGGAGTCGAGGCTGTAGTCCGAATCTGAAGCATAAGCTCGGACGGGCAGACCACGGGTAGCAGCGCGGTACACGTCATCGTAGGAGCTCATCTCGCTCTCCGTGTCAGAATCATCAGTCACGCCGGCGTGGGTGCCCATGACGACCTTGCCGCCGGTGACGGCCGCGCTGCCACCCACCGCTGGCACTGGCACTCCAAACAACTCTGCAGGCGCCGCACGGACGACGACCAGACGAGGCGCCGGCTGGACGACCACGGGGGAGCGCGCTGGACAGGAGGCGCAGCGTGGACGACCGCGGGAGCACGACGCGCAGGGTCGACGACGGCGGGGACGCGTTGGACGGGAGCGCGCTGCTGGGCCCGGGCGGGAGGTGGTGGAGGCGCAGCGGCGCCGGGGCAGAGGAGGACGACGCCGAGGCGGAAGGCGAGGTAGGCGTCGACGGAGGCGTACTGGACCTGGTCGAGCGAGAGGCGCGGCGCGTGCCAGGCGCTCATGGCGACGTCCCTGGGCTTGCAGATCCCGGGGTACCCGAGGAACCGGTCAGCCATCTGCTCGACAGAGGCGTTCCCCATGCCGGCGGCGGCGCGGAGCTCCCGCCCGCGCGCCACGTCGAGGCCGTAGTGCTCCCACAGCATGCGGGCGTCGTGTGCGGAGCCCGACCCGACGAAGGTGACCCGGGGGTCGGCGAGGAACCGGCGCAGCGCCTCCGGGATGGCGTCGGCGCGGGCGAGGTGGAACACGAGGCAGCGGTGGCCGACGCAGAGCTGGAGCGTGGCGGGGACGGGGGTCTCGCCGCGGAGCGGGAAGGGGGTCGGGGTCCACTGCACGCCGAGGCCGACGATGAGCTGGCCCCGGTAGAGGAGACCGCCGTGGAGCCAGCGCGTGGTGGCGACCCAGCGCCGCGCGTCGGCGGGCCGCGCCGTAGCCAGGGACGCGAACCGGTGGTCGTAGACGCGGACGGTGTAGGCGTCGTGGTAGGGCGTCGTGCGTCGGAGGCGCGTGGAGACGGGGATAGTGTCGTCCATGGCGGCGGCGGCGGCGGCGGCGGTTCCTTCTTTCTTGGGGTTGGGGTTTTGGACGGGGAAGGGGATTAACGAGAGAGGATGAGAGGAAAAAAAGGTGATTTATGATTAATTTATTTACTTATTACTCCGTCCAAGAAAATTGCGATAAATCAAGTCAAACTAAGTCGGTTCCGAGGACTAAATTTACGATTGCTTTTACTTCGTATATGGCGATTTTATCGCATTTTTTTTGCGAGAATTTTCTTGGATTTCCTATCCAAACTTTTGGTTAGAATCATGTGTGTACTATTTTGACTTAGTGAAAATCATAAATTTGCCTTGTATGCTGTGACAGTGACTTTGACTTTGAGATGTTACAACTAATAGGATCTGTCTCCACGGGAGTTTATCAAAGTTTCGTTAGCATTTAATAAAATGGCACACAAATATTTCTAATGATTGACAACGTTTTTAATAAAAAGAAGTGAGTTTCATGGCAGTCTTAAAATTACATGTACATGAGACCATAGAATGAAACTCTCGATTGAGAGTGAATGTTTCACCCATGCTCATTTCATTTTAAATGACATGGTAGTCTTAAAAATAACGTCTTAAGACTTCTCATCGAGACTAGTCTAATATGTTAACTAATTAATCCATATGACCTTGGTTAGCCTAATCACATGAACATCTAAAACTTAGATTAACATTTAACTAGACTTAGGCCATGTTTGGATACAAAGTATTTTTGAAGTGAAAAATACCATGGTTTTGCGAAATATTTTGATTTTATAGTGCCATGAAGTGTTTAGGTGCAACAAACTTTGTAGTTTTGAAACCATGGTATTGTTGAAATTAGTCTTTTGGAGTTTAAAAAACTCTACTCTAGACCTCTTTTTTTTTCTAAACTATAATTCTGCACATCAATGATTCTACTATAGTTTTTGATACTATAGTTTCATAATACTATGATATGTCCAATCAAAAGGCCTTATCAATTAGAGATGCATAGGTGCCCTAGGGCTGCCGCTATCTTCGTGTCTCAACGTTGTCAATGAAGAGGTGGAGGAGGCCATGGCTCAAGGCATGCTCCTCTATTAGGCCTAATTTTTTTATTCAAATTACATAGTACAACATAAACTTTCACAACAACTCACAATCATCTCTATGAACACACACATAAATCTAACCCTATGACCTAGTTAAGACATGGTCCCATATAAGAGGTGTTTGGATCTTAGAGCTAAAAGTTAGCCCATGTTGTTATAATAGGTATATGGACTAATAAGAGTTAATGGGCTTTAGCAAAAAAAAAAAAAAAGTTGGTTTGGTTGTTAGAATCCATTATTAGCTCTTATTCATATTAGCAAATATGCACGCGGCGACACGCACGTGCTATAAAAAATCTTTTGATACAACATATATTCATATATAGTTTGAATATATATCATCGTAGTACAATTATAGTTTTTTGATACTATAGTTTCATAATACTACGATATGTCCAATCAAAAGGCCTTATCAATTGGAGATGTATAGGTGCCCTAGGGCTGCCGCTATCTTCGTGTCTCAACGTTGTCAATGAAGAGGTGGAGGAGGCCATGGCTCAAGGCATGCTCCTCTATTAGGCCTAATTTTTTTATTCAAATTACATAGTACAACATAAACTTTCACAACAACTCACAATCATCTCTATGAACACACACATAAATCTAACCCTATGACCTAGTTAAGACATGGTCCCATATAAGAGGTGTTTGGATCTTAGGGCTAAAAGTTAGCCCATGTTGTTATAATAGGTATATGGACTAATAAGAGTTAATGGGCTTTAGCAAAAAAAAAGTTGGTTTGGTTGTTAGAATCCATTATTAGCTCTTATTCATATTTACTTTTCTAGTCGGCATCCAAAATTCTCTTTCGAGTAGCCCATTAGTGTTTCTATGGCAGGGGCGGAATTTCTTTCTTGGGGTTGGGGGTTTTGGATGGGGAAGGGGATCAGATTAATGAGAGGCTCTCTCTCTATATTCTCCATCAAGACTCGACACAACCATCTTTTTTTTTGAATCGTTGAGGCATGCTTTATTCATTTAGGATCATTACATCATTTGCAAGATAATCAAGAAGAAAGGTAGGGGGCTCATCGTCCCAAGTACAATCTTGCTTTAAGAGCATTGCTCTTTTTGCTAAGCTATGCGCTGCTTAATTTGCCTCTCTACTACAGTGCTCAATAAAGATATCGTCGAACTCACTCCAAATTAGCCGATAGTCATCATATATGGCCGTTGCGCTATTTGCCGTGAACTCTCCATCTTTCATTATCTCCACTATCTCCATGCAGTCAGATTGTAAGATTAATCGGTTGCACCCTATAGTTTGTGCCAGCATTAGCCCCTCCTTCAAAGCATAAGCTTCTGCCATTGGAGCGTCGACCAAGACTCGACACAACCATCTAATTCAGCTGTTCTTGTGCATCCCACTTTCATTTCATTTACCTATCTTCTTTAATAGACATTTTTGCCAACCAAGAAACCTTATTGTGAGAAGCAAGTGTATAGGTATTCAGTAGAAATTTTGAAAGCCGTATGATATTGGAGATCTCGTGATATTGTACGTAATAACAATAAATAATCTAGAACTCATCTTATTACCATCTGTGTCATATGTTCAAACATTTCAAAAAACTAAGTTTTACCAATGAAAACGGAAGAGCAGTGTGAGTAGATTGCATTAGATGGGCTGGGCGCTCAGGAGAATGCTCGAGAGTGAGGCGCGGCGGCGTGTTGGTGTGGGCGGACGACGACGGAGGAATCTAGCGAGGAGGATTCTTCGAGAATATTTTTGCTGCCCACGGATGATTATTGGGACGGATCCCAACCGAATGGCCTTCTCCTCTCTATCCCAACCGAATGATTGTATTTGTATCCATTCCCTGCATGCAGCAGCCTATAAATAAGAGCCACGCCATGGCAACTGGCGGTTTACAGCACGCAGCCAAACCTCCTCTCCTTGAGTCTTGACACGACAACAATGAAGATGAAGGTCCTCGCCGCCGCCTGCTTGCTTCTCCTCCTCTTTGTTAATGGTAATATTTCCTTCTCCTCTTTCGTTAATTAATGGTAACGCAGATTGATCCTGAATTTTTGTGCATGTAAATTGTAATGCAGTCGCTGAGTCGCGAGCGGTGGCCGGCGGCGGCGGTAACGCGACGGCGGCGTCCAAGCGCCACCACGACAGCGACAAGCATCCGCGGCCGACGCACAAGCTGTTCGTTTTCGGCGACGAGTTCGCGGACGTGGGCAACCTGGCGTCGGAGGCGTCGCTGGGCGGCTACTCCAAGTCGTTCCGCTACCCGTTCGGCATGTCGGACGCGGCGCACGGCCGCAAGCCCACGGGCCGCTTCTCCGACGGCCTGGTGCAGTCGGACTACATGGCCAAGATCATGGGCCACCGCGAGTCCCCGCCCGCCGTCAACGGCGACGGCTGGGACGGCGACGCCCTCGACCCCTCCGGGGTCAACTTCGCCGTCGGCGGCGCCGGCGTGCTGCAGGCGCCCGTCCGCAACGCGCCCAAGGGCGGCCGCGTCGTCACGCTCCGCGACCAGGTCAGGCAGCTCCGCGAGCTCGTCCGCGACGGCGTCGTCGACGAGGACAAGGACTTCGAGGACTCGGTGGCGCTCCTCGCCTTCTCCGGCAACGACTACGCGCAGCTCGATGACGACGGCGGGTTCGACGCGCTGATCCCGAGGGTGGTGGACGAGGTGGCGAGCGTGGTGGACCAGCTGCTGGACATGGGCGTCACCAAGGTGGTGGTGAGCACGCTGCCGCCGTTCGGGTGCTCGCCGTGGCTGGCGAGGGGCTCCAACTACACGTCCTGCCTCGCCGGCGCCAACGGCGGGCCCGCCAGGCACAACGCGGCGCTGCGGGACCGCCTGGACGGCGACGGCGACGTGATGGTGCTGGACGTGTACACGGTGATGATGGACATGGTGGCGCCGCCGGCCGAGGGGTCGGAGCTGTCGGCGCGGTTCCGGGAGCGGCTGCAGCCGTGCTGCGAGAGCTACGACGACGGCGACGACGAGGACGCCAACTACTGCGGCGACCCCGACGGGGGTACTGGCTGTGCGACAGGCCGGAGGAGTACTTCTACTGGGACGAAGTGAACCCGTCGCAGGCCGGGTGGAGGGCCGTCATGCAGATGCTCCAGGGACCCGTCATGGCATTCCTTGGCATCTCGCAGCTCAACCACTTTTGAGTCGTTTTTGAGTTCATCAGTTAGTTGCTGTTAGGATATTTCAATTCGATCTCCATGGAATAATGGAATAACGAATGGACGTCGTAGCTGCTTGCTAGGTATCTTAGATTAGATATTCTTTGCATTCGTTTTATTTTGGCACAACCATAATAATGGAAATGTGACTTTTACAAACATAAGCTTAAATATTTTTATACCTTTTATCAGGTATATAGTAATAGTAAATTGCATTGTATTGGACGTCACTGTTTTTTTTTTTTGGGCATATCGTGCAACCGTTCTTTATTTTAAAATTATATTAAATCTCTTAGCTAGATATGGGTTTGTTCGTCCAACACCACAGATGCGCCAACGAATTTAGACTCGAGATTACATGAACGCTCATGACTACATCAACAAAATTTGGTTTGCATATCAAATTTTAATTGATGCGCTCATGATTACATCAACATAATTTGGTTCGCATATCAAATTTTAATTGATGGTTCTTTGGCCTCTGATAACACAGCCACGACCTCACGATATATTCCACGTTTCATGCATTCATAGTCCTCACTTGGTTTCTTGTTATATGTGCCCAACAAGCTCACCAGTCGCCTTTACAAATGCTATTTAATTATAAGGACAGTCGGTGATCTAACCACCCCATTA